>JAOANR010000010.1:14716310-15316310 GCA_030278955.1 Hygrophila difformis | reverse complement strand
TAAGCTAGATGAGTAACATGACAATTTTTCATTCACAAATTTTTTTCCATTTTCAATTCGAGTTATCAAAAGATACTCGTGATCTGCCTCTTTTGAAGTTTCAATGTGATATCCATTTTTTCGAATATCATTGAAGCTCAGTAAATTTCTTCGAGCTTTGCGAGAGAACAAGACATTTTCAGTTGCCATTTTTGTCCCTTCAGGGAGAAATATAACAGCTCTACCGGAGCCTTCGATGCATTTTGCATTACCGCTTATAGTTTTCACTGCGGTCTTTTCCAATTTTAAATTGGAGAAATAGCTTTTGCTTATCAAAATGTTGTGCGTTGTTGCACTGTCAATGAGGCAGATATCATCTCCGACTTTTGAATTTCCAGCATCCATTTCTTTACAAGAATATAAGAAGGTAATAACATCAGTAATATAAATATTATTAATGCAAAACATATTTGTATTATACATGGATAATAAAAGCGAAGTACAAGATATCATTATTTATATTAAACAGGATTTATAAAAGATAAGTATAAAACATATATAGCTATATAATATATTATTTTGTAACAGTATCTGGCTCAATAAAATCATCAGCTTCCAGGTGAGTGATATTATCATTTAATATATCATCATAAGTATCATCGTGGGCATTAAGGTGTGCTTCAACACCTTGTCTTTCTTTTCGTTTTGAGGCCCGATACAGTTCAGCTAAGTGTTTAGTTGTGTGGCATGTTTGAGCCGGATGGCCTTTAATTCCACAACGATCACAGATTTCATCATTTTGTTTATGCTTTCTTGCATAATTTCTTTGGTGTGGTTTGTAAGGCCTTCTGGTATCATATCTGCGATTTTACTCAAATCGAGGCTTATTTCGATAATTATTTTGACGAGATGATTCACCTCTGCCTCGACTGTGATACCGATTTTGGCCACGATCATCATTTTGATTTTTAAAGTGTCCACGATCACGCACATATTTCGCTGATTGAGCCACGTTCACCTCAGGGAATGGTTTTGCACCTGCAGGCCTAGATTCATGATTTCTCAACAGCAATAGGCTGTTTTGTTCAGCCAATAATAAGCAGGTAATAAGATCACAATATCTTTGAAAGCTTTTTTGACGGTATTGCTCACTCAATACTGAGTTTTTAGCATGAAACGTAGAATACGTTTTTTCAAACATTTCTTCTTCAGATATTTTTTGCCCACATAATTGCAATTGGGCCGTAATTTTGAACACAGCGGAATTATATTCCCGAACTGTTTTGAAGTCCTGAAGCCTCAGGTTTGTCCAATCATCACGGGCTTTTGGAAGCACCGTCTTTTTAAGATTATCATATCTTTCTTTCAGCTTTTCCCGCAACTCCAGTGGGGATTCCACAGTCACATACTCCATTTTAAGTGCCTCTTCAATATGATGGCACAAGAAAATCATGGCTTTTGCTTGATTCTGATAGCTGGGATTTTTGCCTTCAGCAATAGTATCTTCCAGACCCATTGAAGTAATATGCATTTTCACATCTCGGGTCCATGACATATAATTGCTTCCTTTAACGGTTAAGGGAGCAAATTCCTGCTTTGCAAGGTTAGCCATAATCTTATTGAAAATTTTGGAATAAAAATTATACCTCAAATTCTGGAAACTCGGGCAGAGTCTCCTCGTGCTGATAACGTGTTGTAATAAAATATAAGCAGCCTATGACCTATATATAACTATATGAAGTATGTATGAGATGTATATGTATATATATTAGTAGTGCAAAATGAAACAAAGAGCATGAGACAATTATTATTATTATTGTAGCACTAGAGAGAGAATGAAAGCAGATATATAATCGTTGGTCTCTACTTCATTCATTTCATTGCCTACATATTTATAGAAGTGTAATGCTTAACTTATTTGACCAATCAATCATACAAAAATCTAATCATATGTGCTACCTGATAAATAGGACATTTATGTCATATCCAAAAGTCCAATTCGGTGTGTCTGATTAGACATCCACACATCATAATTTAGTCAATGTTACATAGAATTTTTTGTTAAAACAAATACTACCAATAATTTGTAAAGAATGTATTTAACCAAGTACTACTGTAAATGATGCCAATGCATTCACACTTTATTAGCAGCAAATATTTATATTATATACTATAAAAGAAAGAAAGAAAGAAAAGAAAAGCATTAAGTATAGTTGTATTGGCAAGTTGGCAACTACTACTAGTTGAGAAGCTCAATCAAGGCACAAATTTCTCCATTTTAGTTTAGCATCAACCACTTTTATTTGGACTCATAAGTAATTGGTGGAAAAAGTCTTTTAAGGCATACCTGCATTCCTGTCCCACTTTATACATCCATCACCTCTTCTTACTTCTTATCCTTCAATCTCATTAGGGTGCACAATATTTTGTGAGATTACATGACTAATTATAAATATTTTCATAAAATTATACTCAGATATCATCGTTATAAGCATCAAAATAGTCTATCTTGGTGGGATATTAGTGTCATATCGGTCCGTTACAAAAACTTGTCTAGCAACATAATTTGCATATCCAGATCTGTATGCTATCCATATTCCTTACTCTTCTTGCCCATAAATAAAACGACCCGGCCCTCTAACAAACTTTTTCCCTTTATAATATTATTATATTTTTTAATTATATAGTACTCCTACAATTTATTATATAGAGCATGCATCTTGCTCAGTTATATAAAATCATACCCACTAAATCGATTTGGTGTGTATTTAATTTAGAGTTTATTAGATATTTACTGACTTTAAAAATTGATGGATTTAAAAAGTTCATAACCCCACATAGAGTTGATTGATTTATATAGAATCCATGAATAGTCTGGCTCAAACTAAAATCCATAGACTGTTGAATAATACATCTAGATTTTTTAAGACTTTTAGAAATCTGTATTGGATACCTCTAGATTTTTAAAAACTTTTTTAAAATATATATTGAACACCCCAAAATTTTTAAAGACTTTTTAAAATCTAGATTGAATATACCCCAACTTTAGAAATCCAAAAAACTCCTATACAGTCTTGATTTAATAAACCCCACTTAATATTTATCTATATATACATCTATATATGCATATATATAATGTCCAAGGCCTTTTTTTTATTTAAAGGGTGGTGATAGTTTATATCACATACATTAGAAATAAAAATGAGGAAGTGGATATGTGCATCCATCCTAAACTACTCTCATGTCTAAAACTTCCCAAACTCTCATGACTAAAACTTCCTAATGGTTGAGTGCACCCACTTAAAAGTTAGGGGCACCAATTTGTGTTCAACACTATTGATACATAAGTCACATGCGATCAACGGTCGAAGTTGCTCAAGTATATTTTTTGGTATCACTTTGTGTGCCAACAATTCCACAACTAACTCATCTTCCGCCTTTGTTAACCGCCCAATGTATGCATGACTATCTAAGTAATTTGCAAGGGTGTGGTTATGCACAGCATTCATAACCATCAATTCCCAATGTCCTATGATCTCAGCCTACATACCCTCCAACAATAACGGACATCACAATTCTGTGTTCCTACGATCCTCTTTTTCACCATCCGTCCTTCGCTTTCCGCCTCATTTTTTTCTTTGTCCACCGTGGGATCAAATCTATTAATTTTTTCTTTATGTGGCCAGTATTTTCCACCTCGTTCACATCCTATAAAAACCCTTCCCTTTTTAGTTCCTCCACCGTTATTTGATCGCTTCACGACAAGTATCATTTAACTTGCAATTGCTCATTCACGCACTCAATCAAGCAATGCAGCCCTGATAGCAAACCAATCATTTGTTGTGAACAAGTCTGTGTAATATGTGGATAGAACATCAACAGAAACTTGGTTCTCTTGAGGTGCAATACTTTCATTCACTATCGCGTCTGAATCATCTCTGGCCATTGTTTTTATCCATTGGAAAGATGTGTAATCCCTCACTCTCCTTTACTTGCTTGAGAGCTTGAGATATGAAAAATAAATGGAGTTAGGGTTTGGGTATGGTTTGGGAAAGAAGGTGAATATGGTGGGTGTACTGAACATTTGAAGTGTTTGGAGTGTGTGCCTTCAATAAGTGTCTATACCCAAACCTAGGTAGATGTCCTCAACATATGAGATTGGTGTCTTCAACATTCTATTTAATTCATTAAGTGTATTCTTGGTTTTTTTACCTCTTTAATGGGTGCCCCTAACTTTAATCTATGCACATATCCCCGCCCTAAAAATACTTATTGAGGTTCTTCCAAGAATACTAACCACCATCTATTTTCAATTGAAATATTTCTCCTAAGAGTGAGAACCCTTCAACAAAATCAAACATAATTGTTCGAAATCATTGCAAATTAAGTAAGTATAATACTCTAGAAAAATATAAAATTACACTTGTGTAGAATTGTCCATTAAAATATGTATTAATTATAGTTTTAGAATATTCTAGATAATGGCCACCCTATAAATAGGGTGTGAGTCCTTTCATTGTGTGTATTGGTTGATGAGGAGTGATGAGTGATGAAGTATGAGTTAAAGAGATCTGAAGAAGTGAAGAGAGTGCTAAGTGTCTTAGCTATAGAAGTAATAATATAATTGTGTCGTGTATTAATAAAAGTGTTCTTCTTTGTGTCTAGGTTATGTCTTAGTTTGTTAAGTTCTTTGTGCATTTGTTTTAGTTATATGGTCGGCCTAGCCGCCTAACTAATGTATATGGTTGGTTTTTACCACCTAAATAATATATGGTTAGCACTGCCACCTAAATATCCTTGTACCCTAAGAATTTGTTAGTTAAAGGCTAATCAACATAAAAGAATTGGTGTAGTATGAGTTAATTATCATAGTTATAGTGGGTATGCTTATGTGTCAAAGCCGCTTCCAACAATAATTCGACGCAAACACATATGGTTTCCCATTGAAACAAAACTTAGATATTCAGATTTTAATAGGTGGCTTGGGCAAATTCTTGAAACTTTCTTCGTTTGAATCAGAATATACTATTTTAATGTCACGATCATCAGAATCAGGAGATCAAAGTACCTCTATACGATCTAGTAAAAATCATCATTTAAAGATGGGGCTCCTTGACGTAGAAAAAGTTGTAGATGATCATTAAAGATGGATTCATTAACTTCTTTCATCTCACTCTAATGGTTGTTCACACCGTTAATTGCATATTTCTTTGGGTGATCCTAACTTTAATCTATGCACATATCCCTGCCCTAAAAATACTTATTGAGGTTCTTCCAAGATTCATGTGATATTTTATTAGATTATTTTAAACATTTGGAAATATTAATAAAAGTAAGATTATACTCTACTACTATATATTATTCAAATTGAAGTTTCCCTTCCCATGAAAGGGATGAGACTTCTCCAATGCTTTATGCTTAATTATATTAGATCAACACAACCCTCATGCTTTAGGTTGAGTCACTACAAGTAAAAAAAAAAAAAAAAAAAAAAAAAGCTACCACGGCACTCGGTTCAAGACTTGAATCTTTAAATCCATTACTGGATTACTAATAATAAAGTCAGTGCCACAACGATGAGCTTAGTTTTATTGCAATGTTATAGATATTATTGACTTAGTTTTATTTGTATTGTTCAATCTTCATTTTTATGTCTTGTTTGATAATGTGCATTTTTTGGTATGATATTTTATTACAGTGTTTTAATAAAATATTGAACTTAAAATCCATAGTTTTATCGACAATATTTGATATTGTTCATTCTTCATCTTTGACTTTAGTTTTATTTCAATGTTATACTTTTTCCGTCTCATTTTTTAGTTACGGATCCACCCATCACGTATGTCGTTACATATTTTTAACGGTTAATAACTTAAATTGTGTACAATGAAAAATTATTAAAAGTACAAATCTAACAAGATCTCACTTGACTATGTTTTTTTGTATATAACTATGACAAAAATTTAAATCAAAATTAAATAATGAATAGTGTCAAAAAACCATCCGTAACAAAAATACGGAAGTAGTAATCAAAATAATATTCAAGTTGAGCCTTGCTGGATTAATTGTATAGTTTTAGAATATACTATTTCATATTTTTATAATTTATACTTATACATATTTGGAGATATGAACTCTTAAAATAGGTGCATTGAACTTTGTGTCCACATTGTGCTTTAAATAGCGGAGTATATATATAGGCATAATAACTATCCATTACCAATTGTATCAACTCAAGTACACTAAAGCTTTCAGATGAATGGGGATTGACCTAGTGGTCATTTTCCCTAATTTTCATATATCTTATTATGATTGGGTTTAATTTTCACACAGCCCCTATCCATCCCCTTATCTACTTTTGTAATTTATGTGGCATAGTCTCTCACACATATTTACCAACACATATGTGTCAATGTTTTCTTTTTTTTAAGAAAAAAGCCTTGTTTGATAAGTCAAATGATAATAAGACGTTGTATCAAACGAGTCCTTGATATACTACCTGCATCTCGTTATATTTTTTACATTTGGTAATGTACTACTATTCACAGACAAACTTTTACTTAAAGTTTTATTATAGTTATATAAATTAAAATATGGCCAAGTGGGATATTGTTAGATTCATCTCGTAGTGCAATTTTTAATTATCAAACTTTTGTAATTTTTACTTATATCAAATTTGACTTATTAATTGTTTAAAATATGCATTGAACAACATGAAAAGTTAGTCCGTAATAAACATTTCAATAAGCAGGTGGTATTATCTTGGTGACTTCACCTGCATTCTGCCATGGAATCATTCCCCCACAAGTCGTGAAGTAATGCTAGAGTTATTCTTTTGAGGGGAGATTTTCTATTTTATCTTTTTTTTTTTTTTTGGATTTTGTTTTTCAATAAACGTTAGGCTTCATTTTGGGCTTTTCCAGTCCGTCTGTCATGGGCATGGGCATCAATTTGGACTTGTGATTGCCCCTTATGGTTGGTATTAGCTAGGGTCATTTTATATTGGGCTTATCTTCATGTCCTAGGTATTAAGTACTACCACCGCTCATGTACATTTTGAGTTTTATCACTGTTTATCAGATAATTTTGATTCAACTTTTTAATATAATTATATAAGATAAAATATAGTCAAATTAGATATTATTGGATTCGTCTAATCGCATAAATTTAGAATATCAAATTTTCATAATTTTTACTTTTATGAAATTTGAGTTATGGTGGATTAAAAATATGTATTGGATTGCGTGAAATATGGGTCCGTAGCATTTAAAAAGGAACGGATGACATATTAACGAGCAATGAATGGAAACTTTCGGTACATTCGCCTTTCAAAAGAAGGGAAAAAATAATAAAATAAAATAAAAAGATAAAAAGACATGGAGAAGAGCAAGAAAAGGATATGGACATGAGATTAACAAGCAACAACACAATTAAAAAGGTAAAAGAGTCATTTGCGGTATTGAAATGTCAATTAGTATTGAGTTGGAAATTATACCCATGTTTCAACATGATCTCATAGGTATACTGTCAATGTCAATTCGTATTAGTATTTGTCTTGGGTTGGAACTTTATACCCATGTTTCAAGAAAGTTATAGAGAAAGCTTAGGAGCCCAAGAGCAATATTAGTTTCAGAACAATGGTGTAGTACTATATATGTAACCAACACACTGCAGGAAAGTGGGAAATACAGGATATGCAAAAAATGCCATTGGCATCTGTCTACACAACAACCAACTGACCTAGGAAAGGACATAGGAGAATTTCTGGGTGCCTTTCCTCCATCATCTAATAAAAATCAGTGTTGCTTACAAAAAGTTTCTACCCCCTAGAGATGATAGGGGAGCACACAATACATATTCTATCAACTTACTAACCTTGTATATATAGTACAATCTCACATGTTCAAATTTCTTAGCTTGTCTAGACATAGACATAAAGTAGTAATGGACATTACCATGTCAAATTCTATGTATTTTTTCCCAATCCAGTTACGCGGGTGCATATAATGGCAAAATTATGCATATGCTGAATAGTGGGAGAGTAGAACTATGTGATTCGAGAATGAGATTATGTAATCTGTTGAAAATGTCTATCACAAAATCATACATTGACATCACCGTCATAAAGATCACAAAATCCGGCATCATCACTTTCTCACATCTACCATCACAAAAAGTATAACTCTCAGAATGTTACATTCTGCAAGTGCAGAATCTGCACCCTAACCACTCTTTTTTTTTCCTAGATACTTCCCAAATTAAGAAATCACAAGCCAAATCCTAGATAAATCTGAAATCCCACAAATTCAAGTTCCAACAAAAATCTCAAATCAATCAATCTCAAATCATCTCTAATTAAGACAAGAAATCAGCAGAAATATGAGAGTTATGGAGCCTGTGATCATTCAATATTTATCCTCAATAATAAATGAAAATACTCCAACTGTGCCCAGCAGCATTATAACAACACTAAAAAAACATAAACTAAAATCATCCCCAAATAAAACTGTCATTATTCCTCAACAATGCTTTCTAAGCCAGGCTTATACCGCTGCTGAAATAACCTTGATCTTCCAGCTGCTAAAATTCCTCTTTGTTCCCTGCACTTTTGCTTGCATTCCATGATGGCCATGCTCGTCCTCCTCGTAGTATTTTTGGTGGGCACGACATAGTATTTTCGGCCAAGGACGAGGGTTTTTGTGGGGGAAATGAGTTCATAAGGTTGATGTTGAAAGACGCTGCATTGGGGGTTGTGAAGGAGCAACTCAGCTGCTTGGATGGGGTGATTGTATAGCTGGACACGACCACCGGGATGAACTACTTTTATGAAGAGATTCTTGGTGGTGGTGGTGTAATTGGTGCAAATGAACAAGCTACGAATGAAATTCATATTCATCTCTAGCTAGTAGTGTTTCACTGTTTTGGTTCACCCAAAATTTGAGTGATGAGACATACTATATAGTACTCTATCATATCGATCTTAATTAGGGGCAGGGCATGCAATGGTCTTTTTATATAGTATCCGTCTGGATGCCGGCCTTACCAATACATATACATCGATTTTAACTATGTACTCATTGCGTCATCTATCAATGGTATGCTGCATCTTGCCACTAAAATTTGCTTACAATACTACACTGTTAAACTTAAAATAGTGTGTTATAGATTGTTGTTTAATTTTTTAACATTGTTCAAAGTGTTCATTTTAACATTAGGAATATGTAAGTTGGAGCAAAAGATCATATCCATCTTCTATATTTATATCTATATGGAATCTAAATGTCAAATAAATTCTGAATATTATTATATATACTGTTTATCATTATTAAATTTGATATTCACAATCAACATATATATATTTTTTTCGAGCCAAAAAAAAACATATATATATATTTTTTTTCCTGTTTTTTAGGTAGACAATTTTCCTTTTTCTGTTGAGGGTATAGTTCTAATATTATTATATAATTTTGTAATGGATATTTTCTAATTAAGTTATTCAGGATGGAGTTTTAATACTAATTGAGTTATTGTTAGCATAAAACTTAAACACCCGTGCGCACAAGGTGGACGAATAATTTTGTAATATTAAATAAACATTTGTGTTTTTTTTTCTTTTTTCATTTCTAACCCAATGATAAAATACATTAAGGCCCTGTTCTCTAGGCCTTAATTTTTCTGGTCTGATCTGAATTTATAAGACCTGGTCTGGTCTGATCTGAATTTGTCTGGTCTGGTCTGGTCTGATCTGATTACATCTGATCTGGTCTGATCTGATCTGAATTGATCTGGTCTGATCTTATTTTATTTATATTTTGATTCTAATTAGATTTATGGTAATAATAATAATAATAATAATAATAATAATAATAATAATAATTATAATAAAATTAATAATTAATTTATTATAATAATAATAATAACAATAAATTAGTAATTATTAAAAAATAATTTATTAATAAATTAGTGATTAGTTTATTATTATTATATAATAGCAACAATAATTAATTAATTTTTTTTATTATTATTGTTAATTATTACTACTAATTACTAATACAGTATTTATTATATATTAGTATTTTCAATAATAAGTAATTATTAATAGCTAAATAATTATAATTATAATAATAGTTAATAAAATAATAATTATTAAGAGTTACAACTATTATTAATAATATTATTATGATTATTATTGTTATTATCATTATTATATATTTTAAACATATTTAATGAAAGTATTTAAAACTATATTTTGAAAGTATTTATAATATAAAATATATTAAGAACGTGACTAGTATATTTAAATAATATTTTGTAAGCAAAAGAATATTTTTAGAAATATTTTTAAATAACTACAATATAAATAATATTTGTATTGCTATATTTTTTTTTTGCTTTTTATATAAAAATATTATATGTAATTATATAATTTTATTATAATGATCTGATCTGGTCTGGTCTGAATGTTTCTGGTCTGGTCTGATCTGATCTGATTTGATCTGGTCTGATCTGAATGTTTCTTATCTGATCTGGTCTGATCTGATTTTGAAAAAAAATAAGTAATAAGTTCTGAAAATAAGTTCTAGAGAACAGGGCCTAAGTACACTACCCCTATACTATAATACATCCACTTTGATATCCAGCCCTTATTTTTTATTTTCTTTGTGAAAATGAAAATAGGGAAAGACTTGAATGCCCTTGTAGTAGAATAGAAACCAAAATAATGATGGAGGGCAGCAGGGTCATTTTCACTTTATGTCACATCCATGACTTGGTTTGGAAATCAATTACTTCCCACATACCCATGTCTCCATCACCACCAATCTGTAATCTGCGAAAAAGAGGCATTTTCAGGCCTTATTTGAGGAGATACGTTCATTCACATCCATTTTTTGTGGTTCTGAGATGAGCTCCAGTTGAGAAGAAAGCACCCAACTTGGCGTCGAGATTAGAAGAAGGCGATTCGAACAAAGCACCCAACAAACTGCCCAGGGTTCGATCAAAGCAACAAAGGTACCGAAATTGTAATAGATTCCGAAATAGTTATTTTTTAGGTTTGCGATTTCAATGGGTGTTTAATTTGAGCTTGATTTCAATGGGTGTTTACATTTGAGTTTGTTTTTGTTGCTTGCCGTGTCATAAGCTTGAGAGTATTTTGAGCAATGGTTCCTTTATTTCTTTATTTATTTTTTATCTCCCCCATGTATAATGGTGCTCGAAAACTAGTGCGCTTCTTGTTAGATTGTTGTCAAACATGAAATAAGTGTTTTTCAGGGCTGCAATTTGAATTGGTAAAACTTGATTATTATTTTTTGTTGTTTATTGTATTTTACGAGTTGGCTCAGTAATTTGATTTAATACTTGTGTAATGTTGGTCGAAAACTATGAAACCTCTTGTGCAAACCTGTATCGTCAGAGAACCGTATTGTTCTTAGTTGAGTATTGTATATTATGATTTTCCACATAGTGTTGATTTACTGAAACTGTTTTTGGGGTGATATATTCATTTTGGTGAATATAAATGGCAAGGGTTGCTTTTGTGGTGTTGCCTGGGCATTGACGTTAGTGAAATATTAAAGTGTTTTTGGGGTGATTTTGTGCATTTTGATGAATAGGAAATGCTAATCAGGTTGTATATATTGTTTTGGAAATGAGTAATTTTTATATGGTGTCATGTAGAGTATAATTGAATGTTGTAAATTAAGTGTCCAGTGTTATTAGAGAGTAGTATTGTTCTTAGCCGAGTAGTGTATATTATGATCTTCCACATAGTGTTGATTTACTGAAGTTTACATGTAAAGAAATGATGGCGCCAAAAGGAAATGAAAGCGCAAAGAAAGACAAAAAAAATCCAGAAAGGAGGAGAACGATGGAGCAATAATAATAGCTCGACTGACCCCACAGAAAAAATTACGGAGCAACATAAAAAATCTATAAAGAAGACACCTTTCTATCATTTTTCAAAGCGGGAAGGACAATATCAAAGCAAGACTAGGCTCCAAGCGCTTCTTGAGCGATTCGAGTGCCTGCTCCAGTCTCTTTCCGTATTATTGACACATCAACCATACTTGCCTTGGTAGTTGACCCAAATTATCCCACTGCCACAATTCCAGCCAAGTCCACAGACTCAACATCTGCCCATGATGTTGTTGCTCCAAAGTCTGGTGCTCCTTCTGTAGATACTAGTGTGCAAAGTGAAATGCAGTGTGATGCTCTCTCTGACATGTCTGGTGTTTCTACTTCCACTGCCGATACGTCCTATTGACATTGATGCTTACACCGTGGCTGATCCCACAAGTTGAACTGTTTGGTGATTTGTTATTGGTTTCTGATGGATTTGAACTATTATGAATGGTTGCTCATGGTCGTTTATTTTGCTTTTAGGCGTGTTTGGTTTAATCTTGTACTGATGGGATAAATGTTGATTGGTGTTTCACTGTTTTGCTTTAATTGCGATGGAATGATTTTTCTTATTTATCATATGATTAGGAAACATACAGTGCACCACAAAATCTTGTATTTGAGATCATTAATGGCATTCAACTACCTTAATTTACAATAATAACGAATAAATATGTTTATTTATGTTAAATAAAGTATGAATAATCGTGATCAACACATTACCCCAACCCTTTGTGCCCCAAATATGCCTCTTTTCACTATATGAGGAATGCTGAAGTAATGGTGCTTCGTTTCAGTAGATGAGTATATCTGAGGCAGAATATCCGGTATATTCCACTAGAGCTAATGGTGTGCTTTTGGGAAAAAACATAGTCCACCATAAAATCTTGTATTTGAGTTCATTAATGGCATTCAACCACTTTAATTTACAATAATAACGAACAAATATATTTGTATATGTTATATAATGTACGAATAATCGTGAACAATACATTAACCCAACTATATGTGCCCTAAATATGTCCTTTTTTCACTATATGAATAATCACTGAAGGAATGGTGCTTCCTTTCAGTAGAAGGGTATATCATAGGCATAATGTCCAGTGTATTCCACTAGAGGTAACGGTGTGTTCTTGGGAAAACACATAGTCCACCACAAAATCATGTATTTGAGATCATTAATAGTATTCAACCACTTTAATTTACAATAATAACGAACAAATATGTTTATTTATGTTAAATAAAGTACGAATAATCGTGATAAACACATTAACCCAACCCTATGCGCCCCAAATATGCCTCTTTACATTATATGAGGAATCACTGAAGGAATGGTGCTTCCTTTCAGTAGAGGAGTACATCTGGGGCAGAATGTCCGGTGTATTCCATTAGAGGTAATGGTGTGTTCTTGGGAAAACACAGTCCACCACAAGATCTTGTATTTGAGATTGTTATTGGCATTCAATCACTTTAATTTACAATAATAAAGAACAAATGTGTTTGTTTATGTTAAATACAGTACGAATAATCGTGATCAACACATTAACCCAACCCTATGTGCCCCAAATATGTCTCTTTTCACTATATGAAGAATCACTGAAGGAATGCTGCTTCCTTTCAGTAGAAGAATACATCTGAGGCAGAATGTCCGGTGTATTCCACTATAGATAATAGTATGTTATTGTGAAAACACATAGTCCACCACAAAATCATGTATTTGATGTCATTAATGGCATTCAACCACTTTAATTTACAATAATAACGAACAAATAAGTTTGTTTATGTTTAGTAAAGTACGAATAATCGTGATCACGAATAATGGTGTGTTTTTCATGTAACATCTCACCTAGAGTTTTTGGTATTGTTCACATAAGTGCATCCACGGCGGACTTCAAAAGAAAATACAAATAACAAATAATAATAATAATAATAATAATAATAATAATAATAATAATAATAATAATAATAATAATAAGAACAACAAAATAGGTAATAAGCGATAATTTTAGTGTGAATTTAAAAAATATACTTTAATTGTACCGATGTTTTAGAATTAGAAGCTAAACTAATTTATTGGTGATAAATAGAACTATACTTTATATAATGTTAGAATAAACTATTCTTTTATCATTTTAAAAAAAATCATTTTGGCCGTAATAGTTAGAAAATAATATATTTTAAATGTTAGATATTTATTTTCGTATTTAGGTCATTTAAAATAAGAAAATCATTCTAAAAACACAATTCAAAATAAAATGAGCGTTATAAAAATGAAATGAAGAGCAGTAAAATAAAATTAAAAATAGAATAATATAAAAAATATAATGTATAAAATAAAATAAACATTTAAGTAAATTAATAAAAATAAAAAACCTTAAAAATAGAATAATATAGAAAAATTACTTTTAATTAAATAACTGTAGTATATTTTTAAATTAGAAAATAAGATGAAATAATTGAATAATGCGATCAAGTATAAGATTAGAAAAATAATATTAAATTAAACTAAAAAATAAAATTTAAAAGATAAAAATTTTACAATACAAAAAAAATATTCATCCCATATTCCCACAGGCTGATCACTTCTAGAAATATCAAAGAAATAAAAAATAAAATAAAATAAAATAAAAAAAAAGAAATTGAAAAGAGATAGACGAGAGAGTAAAAAATGGTCCATCAAATCAGTCCCAAAAAGTAGGGGTAATCTTGTCATTTCCACATTTCTTTTAAGTTTCCATTTAATTTTGATGCAGGGGTCCTGAAATAGGATGTATTTAACATATGGGTATCAATACAGTACGTATATAGTATAGAGGTACTAATACATAAGAACTTGAGCATGTGGGTATTAAACAATAACTTCCCCTTTTTTCTCTTCAATTATTACTAAAAATACCTTAGTTTTTTAAACCTTTTATTTTTGTCTTTTAATTTAATGCATATCCCAGAAATAACGCTCAACAAAAATGAGAGAGATCTATGGGCTTACTCACGTGATTGTTTTTAGTGGTTTGGACAAGAAGCAGACACAGACAACGGATCATGGAATATTTAAGACATGACAAATTGTAATAAGGGTAATACGGGACAGCAGCGAAATATGGAAGCAGGCCAGCTCGAACAAAACAAGTTCAATAATGTATAATCAGTAAAAGACAAACACATTGGAATCTAAAGTTTAAAAACCTGTAAGATTCTCACCACATGTTACTGTCTACATAACTCTGATGTTAATATTTTCATATTCAAACCATCGATTTGAAACTGGCTAACAATAAGAATCGAAACTCTCCTTATATACACACAAGGAGTGGGCAAATATTTACAGGCAATATACACGATTAATCTGCAGATCACAATCCAACACTAGTATAAAGCCCCTTTCCTTTTTTTCCCCACGAATTTGCAACAAGCAATACAGACAAAAATCAAAATTTCTTCTGATCTAATCGGTTTGTCCTACTTCCGGAAGGGATTTAGATCGTGCAGTCCGGTGCTGAGAAATTTCCCAACTTTAATAAAACAGCGAATCTATGCACAGGTAAAGGTAGAGTGATCTGTTACTCTTAACGACCCTCCGAGATTGACAGGCACGAGGGGGATGAACGAGTGCAGCACATCCGTTATTAGTGGCCTGTAGCTCGGCTCAGGTTGCACGCACAGCACACCTATAGCAGCCACCTATAGAAAAAAAAAAAAAAGACATTATGGTAATTAGGAAATGTCGCAGCATTTGAATAGTCGATGGACATCATGATTGTCGTTTAGAAAATGAATGAAGGAAGCGTTACTTGATACAGATGCTTCAAATCCATGGTGTCTCTGACAGCAGGATCGACGATGGTTGGAAGTTTTGCTCGGTCAGTGAGCTGAGGCAACGCCTACTCAGTTAAAGAGACAGAGAAATATTAGAGATGTGATTATAAATGCATATATAAGTTACTCGGTGACAAATTTTGACGAAGATTTTACCCAAGTAGCTATAGATTGGCACTGTTGTTCAGAAACACGTTCCACGGGCTTTCTTCCTGTTAGAAGCTCCAACAGAACCACCCCAAATGCATACACGTCGCTTTTGTCTGTAAGTTTGCCTGTTGATGAAATTTGACAAAATTAACTCAAACTGAAAAAACACACGCATCAAGCTTCATAGAAACTTCAGCTAAACCAATCAAGTTTCATTGAAGAGAATAAAATTAAAAACATTGTTTTATTTCCCTTTACCATCTAGAAGGTACTCTGGAGCTACATAACCCACTGTTCCCGATAGCTTGACATTAGCCTCACTATAGTTCCCTCCGGAAATTGCAAGGCCAAAATCCGAAAGCTGGACAAATGCGACAATTTTGTAAGCAAAAATTTTCAACATCTCTACAGAAATTCAAAATCAAACTCATGAAATTATGTGGTTACCTTCGCATTGAAGTTGGAATCCAGAAGAATGTTTGAGGATTTGAGGTCCCTGTGGATCACAGGAGGGTTGCATCGCTCGTGCAGGTATTCCAACCCTCTGATTAAGGATCAAAAAGTTCGTTAAATATCAAAAAACGGATGATCACATACATATATTCAAGCAAAACAGGAAATGCAATCAATACCTAGCGACATCCAATGCGATCTTCATCCTCATATGCCAATTCAATTTTGATCCATGAGATGGCCCTGATGAAACATATTATTTGGGTTAACTAGATCCATGGATTTATATTATATTCTTCGGGATTATACCTTACCGTGCAAGTGAAAATCAAGCGAGCCATTCTCCATCATTTCATAAACCAAGAACCGGGATTCGCCATGTATGCAATACCCCAGAAGAGACACCACATTTTGATGCTTGATCTTACTCAACGACCCGACCTCATTCTGAAACATCAATATAAGCGAATTAGCAAAACAAAATGTTGATTCACCGTAACCGCAACATCATTCACAAACATTACCTGAAATTGCCTTTCGGCTTCCTGCCCTTCAGCGCATACTTTCTTAACTGCAGCACGGAAATGGTCATTGAAACGAGCTTTGTACACGCACCCCGACCCACCTTCTCCGATCACATTGGCTTCATCGAAGTTGTTGGTGGCAGATACCAATAACTGGTGCTCAATTTCAGCGACCAAACCCTTCTTGGCACCGCCTTTAAAAGAGGCAAACTTGTCCAAAATCGGGGCAAATGAGATCCTCCCCTTTGCAGCATCTTGGAAAAAATATATAAAGGAAACTTAGCAACACCAAAACAGAGAATTTCACAGAAAATTTGTAAAAGCAATTGGAAGGATACCCGAATTCTGACCACTTTTGGCATTGAAATTCTTAATTCTTCTCAGTCTGTAGATGGAGCAACAAGACAGGGCCAACAAGATTGTCCCCAGAAGGGATGAAGAGACAACAAGGGCTACAAGGATTTTCTTGTTCAAATCCTGGTGGTGCACTACTTTAACATCTGCAGCTTCTGATGAATACAAGAAACTCAATTAAGCATTAAAAGTTCAAAAGTTGAAAATATGCATCATCATACACTCCTTTATTCTTGTCCTTCTAATGATTCAACAAAATGAAATGAAATGACAAAAAAAAAAAAACCCAGCATCCTGAGAAGAAAGACTATTCTTGGAAATCTGGGCAAGGAATGATGAGGGTTTCATTACAATAAATTCTCCAAAGTAGGGTTTTAAAGCAAATTAGGGCAGAGCAAAACAACAATCATGAAAACCTCAAAAGAAAGAAAAGAAACCCAAAATCTCACAACATCCAATATCTCAAAATGCAACATACCTGGAGAATGGGCATTCAGATCAGAAGAGTTCTTGAAGAATGGATCTGATTCAGTGGGAAGAACAGGGTCAGTCACAGGCGGGTCAGGCCACACATCAACTGGGAAAGAAAATGATGAAGGAACAATGCACAACTCCCAAATGGGTATCACCAACAAGAAAAAAAGAAGCTTATTTTTCATTTTCTTGGCAAGATTTTTCTGGGCAGTGGTGTGGTGAAGAGGTGGGAGGGAAGATAAAAAAATGGGAATTTTTCCTGCTGCTGAAGCCTGAAAGTTTGAAATTTGAAAATTGGTTTGAAGTTGTGAAGGTTGTGCTGTGCGTTTTGGCCCTAGGGGTTGTGAATATAATTTTAAATTTTTATGGTAGAAGGGGACAAAAGACTGCAGCAGAGAAAAAGCAAAAGTAAAATGAGGATCCTTTCTTGTATGGACTAAAAAGAGGAGGTTGTGGGGAAGTGCACAATAATCATGTGGCAGTTATTAAAGGTGAGAGAAGCCATGAACTGATCTGGAATGGAGTATATAGTAGTAGTGCTCTCTCCACCATTTAAAATGGCTTATTTCATTTCTCCACACAATTCAATCCACTTTTTCAATCGTTAATATCTCAAAATAGGTACAACAAAAATTTATGTAAAATATATATTATAAAAGTACATGATTATACGATTCTAATAAGACTCAACTCAGACTATTTTTTTTAGACATATACTTGGAATAAAATTGAGTCAAAATTAAGCAATAAACAGTACCAAAAAGTCAAACCAGACATCTTAACTGGGACGGATGGAGTAGTATTTTTCTCTTCTTCTGGATATTTTAAATTTGAAGACAACAAGTTTAGACTGCGTTTTACTTTCTGTAATCTGTATCCTGTTTTACTGTCTCAATATGGCATGGGTGAGTACTGTAATAGCCCATATTGGTTTAAATAGAATATTCTTTTTTGTTTCAATTTATATAGGGTAGAAAATGAGTGGTGGTAGTCCATGCTATACAAATTACAAAGTGACAAATTAGAGAGAATTCCATTCTGAAGATTGAAATTACTTCCTCCGTCTCGTTAGAATTGCTATGTTTGACTTTTTTGCACTATTCACTATTTAAGTTTGATTCAAAGTTTTATTATAGTTATGTAAGAAAAACATAGTCAAGTGACTAGTGAGATCTACTTAGATTCGTCTAATATTATAGTTTTAGAATATCAAATTTTTTATAATTTTTCATTATGCACAATTTAAGTTATTAACCATTATAAATGTGTATCGGCATGCGTATCGGATCGGTCTGTAGCAAAAACTCTGAGACGGAAACTATTCTATAAGAAAAAAGTAGTTTTCACATGGACTTTTAAATGAGTAAAGTCTCGTATTCGAGCTCTTTTAGATACAGATGGATCTTTTAACAAATACTATCCGTTTTTATAAGCTTAACAAATTTATATTTGAATTTAAATATGAAAAAAATGTGTTAAAACCACAAATACAATTATTTGAGTATGGCTTGATGACAAATTTAGAGCCTCTTCTCCTGGATTTATTTCCAGGACTTATTACTTATTCTTATTAAAATCGGATCAGATCAGACCAGACCAGATCAGACCATATTATATATATAATTGTAATCACATCAGATCAGACCAGACAAGACCAGATCTTATAAAATTCAGATCAGAATACCTTAGTTGATCAACTTAATAGACTAACAGAGTGCTGCACTTATTGAATCAAGGAAATTGATTGTGTGGATGTTTGAGGGTTGTCGGATAGCGAATTCAAAGAGATAATTATCTCACAAGTTTGTTCCTAAACATAACTGTATATAGTAAGTAAGATGGGAGCTATTAATGGATTATACACTACGTCATACTACATTAATAAGGTATCAAGGAAAGACATTGAACATACCAGAATATGTGACCACTCACCACTTGTCCTAACAACTTAATTTTGTCCCATTCAACAGTTGGTTATTTGATGTCACAAAATGCAAGTAATTCATTAATGGATTCATTCTTGGTATCCACAAATCCCATTAAATAATTAAGTTAAACAAGATGTTAGTTATAGGTCACACATATTCTTGTTTCAGTCAATTTTGATGGTGTGTGTTCATAAACTTGAATAATTTTTGAATTTGACTCTGAATAATTAAATTTAGTTTTAAATCACCAATTAAATCATTTTAGTTAAAATTATCAATCAAATAAGAGGTGTTATCAAATCAGACTTAATTAAGCTTGTTCCCTCCTCATGTTAGTTGTACTAACAACTTTTTTTTTATGAACAGTCTATACAGACTCAGAAAAGGTGGTGAAAATTCATATCATACAAAATTTAAATGGACAAATGGAGGATATAGGGTCGGGTGGAGAATCGAACTTCCAACCTAAAGATGGAAGTTATGGCACTTGACCAAGCTCTCATCCATGTTGTACTGACGGAATTGATGTTTTCAAACTGCAGGAAAATTTTAAAAAATAAAAAACTATATTACTTTCTTAAACTTACATGCAAATTTGTGGTATATTCTTAAAAGTACTAACTACATTTGAAACATATATATAAAAATTTAATTATTTAATTTGTATACATATGCATGTGTATCAATGGAAGAACCAAATATAGAGAGGCTAGAGCTATACAATTTGTGTGTCTTGCATTGATATCATATCATGAAATGGGCCTGTGTAGAAGTAGAATTGAACCATTCAACTCAAGGCAATAATATACTCTCTCCGTCCCAGCTAATGTGTGTTGTTTGACTTGTTGACACTGTTCATTGTTCAATTTTGACTCGATTTTATTGTAAGTATATATTTTCTTAAAAAAATAGTTGAGATTGATCTTGTTAGAATCATATAATCATGTAGTTTATATATATTACGTAATTTTTGTTGTACATATTTCGAAATATTAACAGTTAAAAAAGTGTATTGGATTGTGTGCAAAAGTGAAACAATACAAGTTAAATAGCACGGAGGGATAGTATATAGATTAGGTAGGTGCCACAGATTGCCTAATTTTTGCTTCATGTGTGGCTGTCTTGATTGTTGACAACTCATCGATAATAGCTGCTACTTTGGGGGACTTAGAAAGTGATTGGTAGAGCTTTAGAGAGTCCTCAACGCAATGGGAGCTTTTAGCTTTAGTTGGCCCGCGGCATGGCATGGAGGCAGGAGGATGATCTAAATCATGGGGCGGAGAGGATAGGGGCAGACTTTGAAGTTCATTTCAGGACAAAAGCTCTTAAGAAGATGACTGATCAGGAGATGAATGATATCCATATATTGATTAATTATGGTGAGAGGTTACCAAAGCCATGAAACATAAGCAGTTTAATCTTTATTATTATGGTCCTGGAATGAATTGCCTAGCTACCTCAGTTGGCTTATTTCAACTCTACCTTTGTTGTATTTCTACTTGGGCCCTATTAGTTTTGAACTCTACTCGCTCTGTGCCTCATGTCAAAAAAAAAAAAAAATTCTTATCTGTATGATACTAATTCCCAAAGTCACTAACCGTACTAGTCTACTACACTAACTGTACAAAATTATTGTAGCCAAATATTGCACTGCTAATATAGATTGAAATGCATTTCATTATTTCAATACAGCTGTATTGACTAAAACTATAGAGGGTGGTGACTCAAATTTCACTCATTGTTAACAAGATTCTGTCCATCAAGTTCCATTACACTTGATGATATAACAATTGAAAAGTGGAACTGGAAAGGGAAGCAATTGTCACCAACCTGGAGGCCCATTGAAAGTGTTGCTTCTTTAGTGTCAAGAATTGAATATAAAGAATTGGCACGGCTGATACAGTAGACTTTTGGAGGGATCCATGGCTCCCTAGAGATGTTTTCTTTGTGTTTTTTTAGCCAAAACACATCTGAATCAAGTGGTTGGAATGTTTCTGATTTTCTTCTAGGAGGATGGTTGCCACTTGGTAATGGACACATAGAGCTTTTGAAAGAATAGTTGTATAATTTTAAGGGCCCGTTTGGATTGGCTTTTGAAAAAAGCAGAAGCCAAAAGTAGAAGCAGAAGCAGAAGTCAAAAGCAAAAGCATGTAACTTTTGTGTTTGGATGGAATATTTGAAAAGCGGCTTTTTCTAAAAAATATGTTTGGATGAATAAAAATGAAAAGTGCTTTTGGAATGTAGTAATTACCAAAAAGGACGTGATACTTAATATGATAATAAGATATATTTATAGTGTAATTTATATTAAGTAGTGGGGGTAT
Source organism: Hygrophila difformis (assembly GCA_030278955.1). Classification (NCBI taxonomy): domain Eukaryota; kingdom Viridiplantae; phylum Streptophyta; class Magnoliopsida; order Lamiales; family Acanthaceae; genus Hygrophila; species Hygrophila difformis. The sequence continues at coordinate 15,294,410 of JAOANR010000010.1, read as the reverse complement.
TTAAGTCCTTGCACATTTTACGAGGTGCTTTTGGCTTCTGCTTTTGGGAGAAGCATCCCCTGGGTTGGGAGAATCTCCCAGAAGCACTTTTTTGGCTTTTCGATGTGCTTTTGCTTTTTCTTAAAAGCCAAAACAAACACCTATTTTCATTAGAAGTGCTTTTGACAGAAGCAAAGGCCAAAAGCACCTATCTAAAAGCCATTCCAAACGGCGAATAAGCTTTAGACAAGGAACATGTAGTAATTGTGCATAAAATAAATAAAATTTGAACTTCATCAATTCACAACGTCATAATTGCTCAACTAACTGTAGCTTCAAAGAGTGAGCCTGTTTGGAATGACTTTTTTTCAAGTGCTTTTGGCTTTTACTTCTGCTAAAAGCACTTTTGAAGAAAAAAGAGTGTTTGTTTTGGCTTTTAAGAAAAAGCAAAAGCACCTCGAAAAGCTGCAAAAGTGCTTCTGGGAGAAGCAGGCCAGGGGGTGCTTCTCCGAAAAGCAGAAGCCAAAAACACCTATGGCCCGTTTGGATTGGCTTTTAAAAAAAGCAGAAGCCAAAAGCAGAAGCAGAAGTGAAAGCCAAAAGCAGAAGCAGGTAACTTTTGTGTTTGGATGGAATGTTTGAAAAGCAGCTTTTTTTCAAAAGTGTGTTTGGATATGTAAAAGTGAAAAGTGCTTTTGAAATGTGTAAATTACCAAAAAGGATATGTTATTTATATATAATAGTATATATTTATAGTGTAATTAAAATAAATTAATAGGGGCATTTATGACTCTGCACACATTACTAGGTGCTTTTGGCTTCTGCTTTTCGGAGAAGCACCCCCTGGGCTGCTTCTCCCAGAAGCACTTTTGCAGCTTTTCGAGGTGCTTTTGCTTTTCCCAAAAGCCAAAACAAACACTCTTTTTTCTTCAAAAGTGCTTTTGGCAGAAGCAAAAGCCAAAAGCACTTCAAAATAAGCCATTCCAAACGGCCCCCTAGTAATGTGTGCAGAGTCATAAATGCCCCTATTAATTTATTTTAATTACACTATAAATATATACTATTATATATAAATAGCATATCCTTTTTGGTAATTTACACATTTCAAAAGCACTTTTCACTTTTACATATCCAAACACACTTTTGAAAAAAAAACAGCTTTTCAAACATTCCATCCAAACACAAAAGCTACCTGCTTCTGCTTTTGGCTTTTACTTCTGCTTCTGCTTTTGGCTTCTGCTTTTTTTAAAAGCCAATCCAAACGGGCCCTAAAAAGAGATAGATCTGCACCGATATGGGGAGTAGTTCATGTCCTGATTCAGGACCAAACTGAAGGTATGGATTTATTTTATTTTATGTTGTTTCTGTTTTTTGAGTTGTGAGAAGATTTTAATGATTTACGTATCATTAATCATAGGATTTCAATTATAATTTGAAATCAATATGCATTTAATAGATTCCTTAATGTTGGGACAATCATGGTTTTATAGCAAAACCCCGAATTCAATGGGAGTTATATTAGGAATTGAATATTATCAAAAACTATTTTTATGCTGATATTTCTCCATTCTCTTCTCAAATCTCACCCCTTCTCCGTCCTTGTTGCACCATATCCCTTTCTAAGAAACCCCTCGCCGCACTCCATTTGTTACCACCACCGTTTTTCCATTCTTTCAAGTGGTTGGCGGCACATTCCGGTGGTATCCAACCATTTTGCTGTCTTGGGAGTTTTTGCAAGCAATGACGTGTCAACACACGGAGGCGTGCGGGTTCCGATGGTGATTGTTGAATAACCACAAGACCAAGCTAGATTCATCGTTGTGGACGCTGCATTTTACTTATGAGATGCTAAATGCAACAAAGGCGTTACAAAGGCGTGCCAAGTTCTGTTACATGCTAAATGCTAAATACAAGTTCTGTTACAAAGGCGTGCCAACATACGGAGGCATACGGGTTCCGACGGTGATTGCTGAATAACCACAAGACCATGCTAGATTCGTCATTGTAAACGGTTGCATTTAGTTATAAGATGCTAAATGCAATAACAATAGACCATGCTAGATTCGTCATTGTAAACGCCGCATTTTAGTTGTAAAATGCTAAATGCAATAACAATACAATTTTAACACAAAATGTCTCACATTGTATTCCCATCTGATTGTGTTACAAAATGCTTATATCATCCTTCACTTCCAAAAGGCTCAAAATCAGGGATATATATGGATATATAATTGCACGCCGTGCTACAATATTCATATCGCATGTTGCAAACGCCCATTAAAATGCTATGTTACAAAAGACACATGATGTCAGTTCAATACTCACCATAGACATTACAATATTGATCTTTTAACAATTCCGAATCAATTTTTTTCCCATCCGAGTTAGATACTCAAACAATTTTTTCCCCGGCATAGTCCTATAGTGTACCATCTTTTATCGTTTAATAAATGGTTTCCAGTGACAACGCATGCAACAATATTATTAGTTTTTGCTGTCACCAACACTTGGTAGTCAAAATAGCACAGGTTGATTGAGCACAAAGGCCTAATGTAGGAAGCATGATTTAACAATCAAATGATACTCAAATGCTGTATCAACATTAAAGAAAGGTACATCAGTAGAGTCACATGCTACATTTGATATCGCATATTCATCACCATCTGCTTCGTTGTCTGGGATGGTGTTTGGATCCAGCATGTTGGTGATGGGAGTTTCATGGTCGGAGGTCACTTTTCAGACTTTCAGATGCCGGAGTGCCGTCGGCTTGGTTCAGCAACGCTGCATTGTCATTAATTGTCTTCCATAATTTTTTTTGGTAGGGGTGCAAGAAACGTATATTACGACTATTATTAAGGAATTAGAATATTTTATTTCCCTAATCATATTCGTCCAATATGTTATGTTTCAATCCCTATAGCAGACTAGCATGTAATTATTAAAATACTTCATTTCAGAACCGATCTAAAACCCTCCATTCAGGATCCTAACTGCCCGACTTATATGTGATGCGATGGTTAAGTTGAATTTATTGTCACTTTATTTAAATGATTTGAGGGATACATTAGAGCGCTCATGATTTATGAATGAGATAAAGGTAATGCCCTGAAAAGGTAAGAGATAGATTTTACTACTACTTCTACTTGTTACTACTTCTTGTTAGACTGTGAGTCCAATAATGGAGAAAGTGCTCAATATTGGCAGGACGGATGGAGGAAATACTATGTTTTTTTTGTTTTGTTTTTTTGGGCTATACCTGGTGTTTGGCTAGCGTCGAGCCAAGGACATTTTTCTCCTCAAGGGAGGCTATCGGAAAAGGATCAAACCGATTACGGGTCCGGATTAACGATAATGCGCCCAAACTTGACTAATTACGTCCAAACTTGAGTGAATATTCAATGAGATTATAATGGCAAACTAGGTACAATGGGGAATCTACCGGTTGTTAAGGAACAACGGCGAATTCACCGGAAAAACTGGAACCAAACTACCGGTTGCTAAAGAACAACGGCGGATTTGGAAAGTAACCGCTACAAGCTAAGCTAGAGTCTAAGAAAAACTGTAAAGGAAAGCTGTAAAGAAAGCAGTAAAGATACAAAGAATTAAATTTGATAAAGGAATTTGGGGGTTGGATTGGTCTCTCCGATTATGTGGATGGCATCCTCTATTTATAGCCGGAGCTTTGGTAACCGCTCTCCGGCCGATTCCTTTGAGCCGACCTTTACCCTCTTCATATCGGCTGCTTTGATCTCATTTCGGCCGAAATCTCTCGCCCTTGAGATTCTCCTTTCGTCTGGATTCCCGCTTCGTCCCATTCGCCCATTTGTTATCTTTCGGCCCACTCCAACTTGAGTCTATTTTCTTTGTAAACTCCTCTTCTGGCCCATTTTACATGGCCCAATCATTCTATCTCGGCCCACTACTCTTGTGGCCCCAACAGATGCCCTCCTTACTTGGGCGAATTTTTATCTCTGAAAAGAGCCCAAGTAATTCTCTCCCGCTATTCTTTGACGGTTATCTCCTTTTCTCGAGAAATCCTGTCATCATTGCCCTATTTACGTAGACTGTCTTCTTCGAAGTAAACCGTCTTTCCTTTGCCCTTTCATATTCCTCTCTAATTCCTTCTCTGTTCATCTTCTCCGATGGATCCCCACCCCATCACTGTTCTTTCTTCTGACATTCTCAAGATCGAGAGTTCGTTTGCCTCTCACTCTTCGGTTCGTCTTCTTCCTGAAGGCTTTTATTCCCTTGGTCCATTAGGTGTTCCCGAAGAGATTGACGAGTGTACTGCTCGTATCTTTGAAAACTGCTCCATACCATTGTATGCCCCCTGGTTTTCTTTTAAACTTTTTACCCCGTCACTTACTAATTGGCCTTTGGCTCCTACAGATTATGTGGCTTGGTATCGTCATATCGACCCCCATTGCCGCGAGACCTGGTCTAAATCCTATACTCTTCGTTTGATCATTCTTAGTACCATGTCCTTTCCGACCGACCTTCGTCCTATTCAGGCCCTTCTGTGCTTTTGGAATTCCTCTATGAATTTTTTTTGCTTTCCTTGGGGTATGATGACTCCCACCATTCAGGATGTGAAACTCCTTTTGAACCTCTCTGTTCGTGGGAATAACCTTGGCGTTGCATCTCAACCTAAGGAACTAGTTTTCCTTCCAGCAACACTTTCCATAGTTGGATTATTACCCACCAGAGTGATCCTGCTTCGCCTAATCCGCATTCTCTGGAGCCGCTTGCTTTTATGATGTATTTCTTGAAAAAGTTCTTTTGGTGTACTCCTTCCAAAGGAGTTCTTCTTGAGACACATCCTTTAGCTGCTGCGATTCTTAACCAGGTAGCTCTACCGTTAGCCGATTTCTTCCTAGCCCACCTGTATACGGGTATATCGGCTACCATTTCGGGTTTGGAGAAAGATTTCCCAGATAAAGCCCGAGGCCCTCTATGATTTCTCCATTTGTGGTTGGTTTGGCATTTTCGCGATGTTTCTGGTTTCCCCCCTCATGATATTTGTCCTGATCATTTTGTTGCTCCCGATCTTCTGGGGACGTCCCTTCCTGCCATGTCGATTCCACACTGGATCAGCTATTTCTTAGGCCTAACTGCTGATCAATCCTTCTCTCACTATCACTACCGGAGAACCGATTTCGCTTGGGTCAGAGAGATTGCTACCGCTCCTTTTGGAACCTCTCTTCCTGTGGCTCTTGCTCAAATTTGGAACCGATGCATACTTCTCCGTCCAATTTTCAATGGTTCCACGACTCTCCCTAATGCTGCTATTCCTTTTGAGGTTTACAATCCTCATTTGGTCAGTCGTCAGTTCGGTTTCGGCCAAGACTTAGTGGAAGCTCATCGGGTCGATAAGCGTCTTACTCCTTCCTCTAGCCGCAAACAGTGTTCCCTTTATCATCGGCGTTTAATCGATTTTGATGTTCCAAACCTCTCGTTTTCGGCTCTGGTGGGACGACGTTGCTCGTATCTTCTTTGGCGCCGATCTCAACTCGTTTCTGCGGAGGAGTGGTTTCTCTCCCATTCTCCCCTTTTCCTCTTATCCTTTATCTTCGCCGGACTCTACTTCTCATCGAGGCCTTGATACGCCTTCCCCCTCGCGTCCAGGTATGTTTCTTCTTGATTGCATTCTTTTTCTTTCCTTATTGTGTGTTTTTATCACTTATTCGGCTGTCATTTCCGAATATAGGTGTCCTTCGTCCTACTTCCTCGGATCCTGGCCGAAAAAGACTCACTCCTCTTTCGGCCCCTCTTACTGACTCCCTTCCTCCTACCAAGACTCGGAGGCGTTCTTCTCGCTCGCCTTTTGGCGGAGTCCTTACTAGTCACCCCATGGTGAATTACTTCAGTTTTTCCCCTTTTTTTTTGTACTTCTTCCTTCCCAATTAATCATTTTTCTTTCTTTTGCTAGGTTTCTACTGCTCTACCATCGTCCACCATTTCTCATGTTTTGACCACGGCCACGGATTCCCTTGTTATCGAGCCCCGGGTGTCGACAAATGACCATGATTCGGCCGTTCCTGCTAATCCCTCTTCGGCCAAATCTCAGCAACTGGTCCAGGATCCCATTCTTGCCGCCCCTACTACTTCTTCGGCTGAGCCTTTTCAACCGATTAAGGACCCTGCTACGTCATCCATGGCTGCTTTGGGACCTCTTGATCCTACTAATGGTGATACGACTGTTGATGATGCTTCCGCCGATCCGGTCCCTTCACCCCCATTTCCTGATCGGCATGTATTGGATGATTTCTTCTCTCCTGTTTCTTCGTCTTCTCTCTCGTCAGACCCTTCGGCTCATCTTTGAGATTGTCTGGGCCAACTGTGTAACTTGATTGCTAGGCAATCTGACGTGGAATTTGTTAATCCGAAACCAATCCTCCTTCTTTTATCTCATCTTGACCAGCACTTTCATGAAGAGATGGTTTCTTTGAATCTGAATGGCCCTCTTCAGACGATTATGAAATCAGTCCTTTCTTTAGATGAAGAACTTAGAGCTCACTTAGTGATGCGAAACAAACTTGCCGCAGAACGTGAATCTGCGGCTGCCTCTCAAGTCATCTTTAACAATTACTCAGTGGAATATCGAGCTCAAATGGACATCCTCTCTGAAACGGAATCCCGGTAACATAAGTATACCGAGGACCTTTCTTTGATCCGTTTAGAAATAACCAAACTTCAACAGAAGGAGCAGGAGTTGAAGTTGGCTTTGGACCAAACTAAGCAAAAATCGGCTGACTTGAAACGATCGATAAAATTTCTCCGTCAATCGGCCGAAGCTCCTAAAGCCAAAGTCTTGGATTCTCACCGGAATGCTTCCTACCTGGCCATGCGGTCCAATTTCAACGATTACATACTTGGTACTTTCCAAGAAAATGGGCCGATACTCAGTCTCTAGTCTGCCATCTTGATTCGGCTATTAAAAGTCTTAGTGGGAAAAGCATTGTTCACGTCCTTTCTCCTCCAACATTATTTCCTTTAGACCCATCAGAGATGGAAACTTCTTCATCAACCGACGCTCCTTCTTCTTCGAGAGCCCCTGCAGGTATTTTAACCTCTCTTTTTATGCCCTGTTTATCTTCTGTGTCCTCAGCTTCTGACTATTATTTCTTTCTGTTTGCCCAGGGAAAACTGATGTTCCCCTTCAATCGACCAACCTTTTGCCATCTTCTGGACCCGCTGACGTTGATCTGGCAACCGATCGTCCTTCTTCCAGTAACATCCCTCGTCCTTCCTTTGCTGTTGACCGAGATTCGATGGTGGATCCTTCGTCTTCCGCTAATCCTCCAATCGGTGCCTTGCAAGGCTTGGACGTAGACATTCACTTCAACGACAGCGAGGACGGTTAACTCTTTTCTTGATTCATTTTTTATATGGGATGCTTTTTGTAACATTGGTACTGACCCGTTCCTATGGGTACGAATTTGTCGGATCCTTTTTCGGCTGTTTTTGTTAGCCATAAATTCGGCCACTTTCCTTTTGTTGATTTGTATTGGTTGTCGAAATGTACTTTCTGACTCAAATCTTTTTTCCTCTGCAATACGATATGTATCTTACCAGATTCTGTGATTTTCGGTCTTCTCTATTACTGATTTTCTGAGTATCAGCAGCTTTTATCGGGAATCAACTGTAACGTTTTCCCATAAATAACTTTTAATATTGACCGTTTCTGTAGCCGAGTATTCATCCTCCTTCTATAAATACTCGGCTCCCCTGATGTCTATCCATCTCTTCTTCATGTTTCCTTATAGCAATATGGTTCTTCTTTTCTCTTTGCTTAATCCCCTGTCTCCGGTGCCCCCATGGTTTCTTATAGATACCTTCATGCTAGGATTTCCAGATGTGGCACGAAAAAATTTTGCCTATGTGGCACGAGCGCAGCTAACATCCTTTTCACCATGCTCACATGGGCGAGGACCTTTGACTGTTTTTCCAAATGAAGGTCTATGCGAATAGGATTCTTTTCTACTTTGCGGTTGCGTATCCTGTCGGACCTTGTCTAATGGGGGAACCCCACTTTTCTTAGTGGTTCCTCCATTTTCTTTTTCTACCACCGTTTTGGGTGACTGCCTCGCTTGTACTCCTCCCACTTATGTCTAAGATCTTAGAGAGGCTGTACCCGAATTTGACTTCTACCTCTGGGACGTCGTATCATTCGTTCTACGTTCCCAGGGGATGAGGCTTGGTGGTTGGGTCAATCGGCGATACTATTTCGGAACGAGCGGTCTCGCCACCGTATGGCTTCGCCGATGTATCATGATGGCTTTTTACAAGGCTAGGTTGTTTGACACAATCCTATTGTTCCCATTCTTAGGACCTTTCCCTTGTATATGCTAGCCTCGATTAGGACATTTCCCTTGTATATTGTAATTTCGGACTACCGACGCCGCTTTCGGCCGAAGTAGCTCATCTTTATAATGTTCGTCCATGCAATAAAATCTTTACTTTCTGTTTGCTTGATGTTTAATCCCAAACTAAAGCATAATACTTCTTCATATATCTCGCATTCACTAGATTTGACATTTGTTCTCCATTTTCGTCTACCAATATGTATGCTCCGTTTGGTAATTTCATCTGAACAATGAATGACCCCTCCCAATTGGGGCTCCACTTTCCTAATCGGCCATCCTTCTGTTTGGGTGGCCATGTGACTTTCCATACTAAATCGCCAACTTCAAATCGCTTAACACGAATTCGCTTGTTATACCAATCGGCCACAATATCTTTATTTTTCTGCAAATTTTCAAATGCTTGCACCCGATCGGAGTTAACATCCAATAACTCATCTTTCATTGAGCGATCATACTTTTCAACCGTCATCAAATCTGCTTGACTTGTTCTCAAAGTCGGCACTGTTATTTCGGCTGGAAGTACAGCGTCCATCCCTTATGTCAGCCGAAATGGCGTAAATCCAGTGGCTGAAGTTTTGGCATTCCGATAAGCCCATAAAGCCTCAGACAACTTCTCATGCCACTTCCTTGGCTGATCTTCAATCATCTTCTTTATAATCCCTATCAGTTGCTTGTTCGTCGCCTCTGCCTGCATATTTCCTTGTGGATAATATGGCGACGAATGCACGATTTTTATTCCGTATTCGTCTGCAAAGGCCTTGACTTTTTCTCCCATAAATACTGTTCCTCTATCCGTTAGAATCGTCTGTGGGATTCCGAATCTGTTGATCAATTGTCTCTTAATAAACTCAATAACATCTTCTTAAGAAATGCTAACATATGTCTGCGCTTCGGCCCATTTTGTGAAATAATCCGTTGCCACTAGCACAAACTCATGCCTTTTTGAAGAAGATGGTTGAATCTTTCCGATGATATCCATAGCCCATCCCCGAAATGGTCATGGCTTAATCATTATATGTAACTCTTCGGCCGGTAACTTCTGAACTGGCCCATGCTTCTGACACTCACGGCACCCTTTAGCATACTTTTCACAATTTGTCCCCATATTCGGCCAATAGTATCCTAGCCGAATGATGCTCCATTTCATCGACTTTCCTGCCCGATGTGCGCCACATATTCCTTCATGCACTTCTCCCATTACTCTTTTAGCATCTTCTTCTCCGACACACCTGAGTAGCACTCCATTGATGGCTCGCTTGAAGAGTAATCCTCCTACTATTATGTAGTCCATTACCTTCCGTTTTTCGGCTGGATTAGCTTCGGATGGATCTTCTAATGTTCGTGTTATCTCTTTTATCCATTCGGCCTTTTCCGTTTCGGCCAAATGTATTTCGACGTTCCCTGCTATCGGCACTAGCCAATATCTGGCTACGTGTTGAGCCAATTCGTTGGCTAATTCGTTCTTTTCCCTTGGGGGTATTCGATATATACCTCGTCGAATTCTTCCAATAAACCAATTGCTTCTTCATACAATCTGATCAACTGAGAACTTTTTACCTAAAAATCTCCTAGCAGCTGTTGAATAACCACTTGCGAATCTCCTTTGATTATAATAGCTTTTACTCCTTCTTCAATCAGTCGTTGTAGCACCGAAATCAACGCTTTGTATTCTGCCTGGTTGTTAGTATAGGAATTCGGCAATTGTAAGAAGTATTTGTATATCTTGCCCTCCGGCGTATGTATCGTGAACCCTGCCCCAACTCCTGAGGCGGCCTTGGAACCATCAAACATCATCACCAATGGATGTAGATATACTATCCCTATTTCGTCTATCTCTTTCGGCCGAACCTGTTTTTCAATATCGTCGGATATTGAAGGTATCGCATGATCGGCCAGAAAATCGGCTACAACTTGTCCTTTCATAGCCCTGAGTGGTTGATATTTCAAATCATATGCGTTTAATTTCATGGCCCATTTGTCCATCCTTCGACTGCTGATCGGATCATTCATCAAGATTTTGACTATATCAACCGAAGCCACCACTATCACTTGCCTTGGTTGGATATAATATTCTAGCTTCTGGCATGCATGATAAAGACTTAAACACAGTTTATGAATCGGTGAGTATCTTAGCTCTGCATCCCTAAGGATTCGGCTTAAGTAATAAATCGCCCGATCTCTTCCTTCGTCGTCTTCTTGAGCCAGTAATGCTCCAATAGACTCTTTGGCCGCTGCTATATATAGCTTTAATAGTCGGCCCAAAATCGGAGGAACCAACACTGGTGGATTTATCAAAGCCTGTTTCAGTTGTTCGAAGGCTCCCTGTTGATCGATTCCCCATTTGAATTCCTCTTCTTTCTTCAACCTTAGTAGATCGGTTAATGGTTTCGATTTCCCGGCCGCATTCGCCAAGAATCGTCTCAGGAAACCGATCTGTCCAAGGAATTTTTGCAGACTTTTCTTATCATGTGGAGGCCTAGCTTCCTGGATGGCCTTGGTTTTGTTTGCATCAACTTCAATGCCTTTGTTGTGTACCAAGAACCCAAGAAAATTCCCTGCTTGCACTATAAAAGCACACTTGGCTGGATTCATTTTAACTCCGTGCAACCTCATTCTTGCAAATACTCTTCGCAAATCGTCCAAATGGCTTTCCACATCTTTGGATCGGACCATGACATCGTCGATGTAGACTTCTACACAGTCTCCTATTAAATCATGAAAAACATAATTCATGGCCCTCTGATACGTGGCTCCTGCATTCTTCAACCCGAATGGCATCACTATCTACTCATAAATCCCAATAGCCCCAGGGCATCTGAATGCAGTTTTATGCATATCTTCTTCGGCCATAAAGATTTGGTTGTATCCTGAATACCCGTCCATAAAGGATAACATCCCCTATTTTGCGGCCGAATCAATTAACAAATCGACAATAGGCATCATGTATTCATCTTTAGGAGTGGCTATATTAAGATTTCTAAAATCGATACAAACTCTCAATTTCCTATTCTTCTTTATTACAGGAACAATATTTGACAACCACTCTACATACTTAGTTGGCCTAACAAATCCAGCTGCTAACAACTTTTCTATTTCTTCTTTCATTTTCGGGACTATTTCGGATGCTGACCTCTTGGCCGGCTGTTTATGCGGCCTAAACCCTTCTTTAATTGGTAATCTGTGCTCCACAATTGATCGTTCTAATCCTGGCATCTCTGTGTAGTCCCATGCGAAACAGTCTTTGAACTCAATTAACACCTCCCTGAATCGGCTCGTCGTCTGCTGATCTAGATTTGCACTCAGCGGGATCTCCCTTGGGTGCTCATTTGTGCCAACATTGACCATTTTCAAGGGATCTTGAGCTTTGAAATCTGGTGTTCGTTTTGGAATAGCATCCACGAGTTCACTCCAACTTGTTTTCTCACCTGACGATCTGAGTTCGGTCGATTCAAACTCGACCATTTCCTTAGTTTCTTCATCCATTATTTACTTTCCTCATCGGTCGGCCGTACGTCGGCCTGATATCTGACCTCGAACCCCAAGTCTGTCCAATCGCATTCAACGACCTGCGGGTATCGTTCCCCTACCACCGCTAGGAATGGTTGTATGGGTTCTTCGTATAGCACCGCATCAATTCGACCGGCTGTGCTGACTGGAAACGGAGGTTGATCACCATTCACTTCTTTGACTGTGCTATTCTTTTTCCAGAATCATATTTTCTGGTGAAGTGTCGATGGTAAACATCTAGCTGTATGGATCCAGCATCGGCCTAATAGGGCCGCATACGGGACCTCAGCATCCACTACAAAGAACATAGTCGAAATCGAGATCGTTCCGACCGTTAAATCTACTAAAATACACCCTTCGGCCGCCGTTTGTGCTCCCACAAAACTTAATACTTTCATCCTCGTGGGCAATAAATCGTCCTTCGAGCGGCCTATCTTCGTCAGTGTGGATAATGGCATAATGTTGACGGTTGCTCCACCATAAAAAAAATTCTCCTGAGTGGTCTCCCATTGACCCAGCCTTTGACTTACAAAGGCCTCACATGCTGAGACATCTTTGTAGTCGGAGGTAAAATCGTGCTTGGCTGAGCTTCGGGGACAAATGCTTCATACCCTTCTTCCACGGGTTTCTCCGCTTCGGCTTCAGGCCGAAGTGCTTCGAGCTTGGCGAAACAGAAGTCCACTATAGGTTCTTCTTCGCCAAAGTATTCTCCTTCCTTCTGACAAAAGACCACAGCTGGTTCTGAATCAGACCAATACTCTTCACAGCTTGCCGTGGTCGCCGCTATCATATTTGCACTAGACCCGAAATCGAACTTGAACTGCCCGATTGAAAGTGTCTCACTATTCGGGACAATGGTTGTCTTCGGCTTCCATTCCCTAGTTCGGACTGGTCTAGGCTTCCACTCTTCTTTTAATTTCGGCTATTCACTATCGGCTTTCGGCTGAATTATTTTCAGTCGAAATTCTGTTTTATTCTTCAGCCGATCTTGACCTGCTTTTGGTTCATTCTTTTCTTTCTTCCTTTCGGCTGACTTTAGTCTAGCCGAAAATACTTTATTGAGGATCCTTCCTTCAGATGAAGAGCAATCGTCTGGGAAGTCTTCATCCATGTGCAGCATCTCGTACTCTTCTATCTCATCTGCTCTGGCTTCTTTAAGCCGCTGCATTCTCCGTTTGAAGGTACGATATGATCCTTTCCCTTTCGGGGTCTTTTCATCCCCTGCCTCCATGCCGAATTCTCAAATCGGTGTTGGCCGAAATGCCATTTTTCTGGGGAATACTGAACCCATCAGCCTACCTAAGTATTCGCTGGTGGCCTTCTGAGTCTCTTCATTTCCGGGGACACGGCGTCTTCGGTAACTGTGATCTGAATCACAGTCTTTCCGTTCCTTTTATCAGCCGTTAGTTTCATTTCTGAGTCCCAGCCATTGGTTATGATCTTCAACGTTGGTCTTTCACTCTCATCTTGAATTCCATCTTCTGAGGCTTGTCTGATTGCTTAATCCATTCTTTAACTTCATAGTCTTCCAATCGGTCAAAAACGTCCGAAGTCTTCTCTTTCCCCTTCTGCGGAGACTTTAACCGTCTCTACACTCCTGCCTTCTCCTGGGCCGATGGCTGACTTCCTAGCCGATTGTGCACACAGCTTTTACTGGTCGATGATTGGTCCCCCAAACGATCGTGTACAGACTTGTTCTGGTCGGGGTGCACCATTACCATATTAGCGACAGGAAATGGATTCTTATCAATTGCCATGAGTCTGTCCGGGAATTTCAATTTCCCATCATCCACATGCTTCTGGACCAACTTTCCGAGATGTCCACAGACCGCTATAGAATGACTAGCCGATCCGTGAAATCTACACCACCCAGCTTCCAGTTGCTCTTTGGTTGGCTGCGGGTGATTTCCTTTAAACTCCAATAAGCCATTCTTCTGGCAATAGTCAAATATTTCATCCATCTGAGATAGATAGAAAGAATAGAACCTCTGAGATTCGTCCCTGACTTCTCCTTCTTTCTCCTTGCCTCTGACTGGCCGAAGGGCAGGACAGGTCATGGGCTTCTTTATCACCAATTCGGCCCTTGCTACTTCGGCTAAGGCAGGAATATCATCCATATTATATTCTTCCTCAACTTCACATCTATCCAGGGACTCTGCAAACGATGCGGCCGACTGGATATGCTGTGATCTGCCACTTTGACTTCGGCTTGATTTAAAAGCCGCTTGTTCCGCCAAATAAGTTTCCATTCTTATAGCTTCGGCCGTTATTCGGCCACAGTCCTAGGTATTGTGACCATCAATCTGTCCTTGATGGCGAACTTCATATTCTGCTTCAGGATTTGGATATATTCGTGCTCCGGCAGCATTGTTTTCATTTGAGCTTTAACGACATAAAATCTCTCTATAAACTCAGTGACTGATTCCGCCGCCTTCTGTTTGGTTGATGTTAGATCAACCACCGACACTTCAGGACTAGTGTTGTAGAATCGGTCATGAAATAACCGCTCCATTTCGGCCCAAGTGTTAACCGATCCTGCTGGCAAATTAATGTACCACTCGAATGTTGGACCGGTGAGCGATAAGCTGAACAATATCAAATTATGAAAATCATTTTGGGCTATTCTGGTACATTGAGCTGTGAATCGGCCAATATGTTCTATCGTGGATCGGGCGACCTCTCCTGAGAATGTATTAAAATCAGGAACCTTCACTCCTCTAGGCAGTGGATAATGCTCTTCGATGTAGTCGGGGTAAGGCTTCCTATACATCAGCCTATTTTATTGGCCGATGAGATTTCCAAATTGTGTACGAATGATCTCAGCAATAAGTTCTCTATCAACCAGTTGTGGCGGATTCGGCTGCTGTGGTATATATTGTTGTTGTACCACTAGAGCAGGCGGTTGCACTACCGGCTGAGGCGGTTGGTTCTGCTGCTGATCGTACTCCCTCCGTTTCAATAGCTTTGCAACTTTGCACACAGGGCATGCATGCCGATTTTCAACGATTAATAACTTAAATTATGTACAATAAAAAATTATAGAAAGTTGATATTCTAAACCTATAAGTTTAGAGAACCTAACAAGATCTCACTTGACTATGTTTTTTCTTCCATAACTATGATAAAAATTTGAAACAAGGTTAAACTGTGAACAGTGCAAAAAATAGCAATGTTGCAAAGCTATTGAAACGGAAGGAGTATGTAATATAAGAATATATTACTATTTGCAATATTTCATTTATTGATGTGATTGGACGGGTGTGTTTGGTGATTAATATTTAATTATTTTTTATATTGAAAATGAGACAAAAATGTTGGGATGGAAAAAAATGAAAGTGAAACATAAATAATGGAACAAATGAAGTATTATTTATTCTAATTAAAAAAAAATACTACCTCCGTATTTGAAAGTTGTTTACATTTGGTTAGGTGTCACTATTCACACACAAACTTTCATTTAAAGTTTTCTCATTGTTATACAAGTTAATATATAGTCAAGTGAGATCTTGTTAGATTCGTCTCGTCGTGTAATTTTTAAATGTCGAACTTTTAATTAGAATTTTTACTTGTACCAAACTTAAGTTATTTGTGGTTTAAAATGTGCATTGAACTGTGTGATATGTAGGTCCGTCAAAAATATTTGAATACGGAGGAAGTATAAAATAGACCACTACAAGGAGATCATTTCCACTTTCTAGCCATCAGGCCGCACGTGGCCCACCATGGCCCATTTTGGTGTTAACTTTGTCAAATCACTACGGAAAAAAAAAAGATTTTTAGTGAAGAAAACAATTGTCAGTGACATGTCACTAAAAATGTTGTCACTAGATTTAGTGACAAAACAACTAGATTTAGTGACAGGTTAGTGACAATTGTTTTCGTCACTAAAAATCTTTTTTTTTGTAGTGAATTGACCTTAAATTTGGCCCAAATACCTTGTCATGGCCGAAATTCATAATATCAATAAATGATGGCCTAAAAACAGAATGACTTCCTTATATAAGTGGCCTAAAAATTTTATTAACTCCACATTTTTAAATGGATTTTAAGAATGTTTTGTATACTTAGTAGGGTTTAGGGTTTAGTAGACATTTTAATCACCATTCACATTTTAAACACTCATCACATATAAAAAAAAAAACTCATTCACCACATACAAAATACTCATTCATCACTTCAACGACAGCTAATTCAATTTTCAAACCAAATTGTTTTAGTAGACATGAATATAATTAAAGCAATAAGGGGAAATTAATATAACAAGACAAACGAAGTTAAGTGAATAAATTCTTCCATCATGTTTTCGGCAATTGAATGATCTCTCTCCTTTTTCGTTAATTGGTGTCGGAAAAAGAGAAGCTAAGCAAGCAAACATATGATTTGTAAGTTTATTACAATAACTATGACTTGACAATCGAACTAATTTTAGCACATCATCGTCTGTCATTGTCATAATGTCAAATTAATCCTAACTTGACCGTGATCCTAAGAATTCTTTCACTAACGAACTCTCAAATTCATTTCGTTAAAATAAAATATAAAAATACTTTTATTTTTCCTGAATTGTTGTCAAAGCTCTTCTATTTTTTTTTTAAAAAAAAAAAGCTGAAAAAACCCTTCAAATTCATCATAAGCCTCAAAAATTGAATTCGTGATCAAAATTTGTTAACAAGTAAGGGTTTAAAAACCAAACTTAATAGTAAAATAGGAAAATTCTTATAATTTAAATTGGCATATCAATAAAATTGAATTATATACAAATAATAAGAAGCCACATCATTTAGGATGTGTTATGTGTACAGATTTTGAAAACTTCAAATTCTCTACCAAAATAAAAGCATCCTTCTTTAACAGGCTTTTAAATGTTGTTTATGTGAAAAAATGTTCTGCAAACAAAAACTACCATTAATAGCTTTTAGGAATTCGAAAACTACTTTCCAATTTAATTACTATTTGACTGTTTTAAAAAATCTACAATTACTTCTATAAACACTTTATATTAAAACTAAAATCTACAACTCCTAGAATTCCAACACCCAATAACTCCATCTCACATTTACATTTTGCCGCTACAACTAATAGTATAAAACACACCCTTAGTTTATTACAATGATTTATACTCTATTGGAAACCCTTTTCAATTGATTTTCTCCTCACCTTGCGGGCATAAAAACAAACAAATAACAACAATATAGGTCTAGGCAAGTGTCATGCTCATCCCAATTAGACCCAAAATTTACATGCTTCAACTAGTAGGTTGCCGTGGATCTATAAAGAAGTAAAGAACTGTTAGGTCCGTTCGCGTTGATAACCAATCAAGTAGTCCTGAAAACTAGTTCAAACACCTTTCGTGGACACGTTAAACAGTAAGATATTAAGCAGTGGAAAGTAAATAAACTGTAAGAATAGAGAACTCAAGGTTTGTTGACCCAGTTTGGCACAAGCCTACGTCTGGGGGATACCAATCCAGGAGATTCACTAATTGTTTTACTTGATCCTCGATCTAAACAATAGTGATTTGTTTCGCCCAACTCCAATCACCAAGCGGACTGAATTGTCAAACCAAGACACTCCCCCTGCCTTGGTGAAGATCTCCCCGACCTTGCTTTAATCCCTTGAAGGCTCCTCCTTCAAGTTTGCCCTTGGTCGAAACCTGTTGGCGACTCTCCTTCTTGAATCTTTCAATTAAGCTCTTGAGTTTGACGACTCCTCGAAACCCTTGATTGAATCCGTCGACCTCAATCAAGTTCACAGTGACACTTTCGATCAATCCACTCGAGGAAGTGTTGATCGTATGTTTTCCTTCAAGATGATGAAATCAAGAACTCGGAAGGAATGAGATTCTCTTTAGCACAATACTTTTAATCGCACAAGGGAGAAGATGAGTAATGTGAGTCGTCATCCATTCATCCCTTGGCCGTCCTTTTTGAAGAGAACCCCGCACCTCCATTCCAAGGTAAGATAATCTTACCATAATAGCACGGATCCTTGGGATGGAGTTGCCCGGATTAGGAGATCCCTATTTTCTTACTTCGTGTGTGAGATCCGGGCAGGAGATCAGCTAGCCGTTGGAGAATCTTCATGAGTATATTTGCCAGCCCTTCTTTCTTTACGTAGTTTGTCTGCTATTGTCGTAATTGGTCCAACAAAGTAGTTCAGACATCGGTTGTGAACACATTTGCTCAAAACTGGTTCCCAACAATCTCCCCCTTTTTGGCAGAATGTGAGCCAGTATAAGAGTTGATTCAACTGATGTCTAAACAATTGACACAAGAACAAAGATGTAGAAATACTTCCCATTGAGACCCAACCACCAATTACAATGATTCCCAACCATAAGACAAACTATACTAATGCTCCGTACAAGATTGCCTATCAAATATTCTAGGAGCATTCACATCAAAAGCAAGCACATGGCAATAATCATAAAATAAAGCATGTAAGATCACAATTTAATTATTACAGGCCATTGTGCAATTGTTCAGCAAAAACTAAAATAGTTCAAACAAAAAATTACCCTTCATCAGCAGAGACTTACTTCCACCAATGCATGCCAGAGGAACCGATCAACGGTTACATCAACTTAACTCCCCATCTGGCGCACATTTTGCCCAAAAAGGGCATGTCACTCGGATTCATCAGAGGAATCCTCAGCCGAGTCGCTGGACTCCTCCTCTGGATTGGTATCCAAATCCTGTTCATCATCAGACCATACATCAGGAAGCTGTCTGAACAGCTTTTCAGCAACTTGTACACGACTGTGCACTTGAGCTTCAAGCACTTTGAGGTGGTTGATGTGGTTAGTGAGTTCATCACGGAGCATGGAGAATGCATCTTTTGCAGAGATCTTCCCTCCTGGTCCAGCCAAGTCTGGCTTCTTCTTTGCAAGATTTGAAGAAAGTTTGAAGTCGGAAATGTCCTCTGGGCGATCATGCTTGCTTCCAAGAATGTGGAGATGCTTCAGGTACTCAGATATGAGGCCAGGGAAGGGAAGAGTGGTGTTGTACTTCCTTTTGATTGAGCCCGCGAATGCCAACATTTGTTCGAGCACAAGGGCTCCATAGTTGATCTCATACCTCTGGTCTATGGCAAACAATAATTTACACATGCTTTTTGACACAACAGAGTGGTTAGCAGTGGGCATGATGTTGCGTGCACATAATTTGTAAAGCAGTGAAAATTCTTGAGTTAGAACACCTGCACTTAACCCCTTTCCTTGAAACCTTTTCCCTTCAACTCCCGTGAGTGTTTCAGCAATAGTGTTCATAGGGAACTTGACACTTCGAGAATAAACAGATTTCAGAGAAGTTCGGGGTACCTGGAGAAATCGGTTTAGTGCTCTGGCTTTGAGTTCGAACAGTTGACCATGTGCGTAACTCAGTTCGAACCAGGGGCTTTTGGAGTTGAGGACTTCAGAGCTTAGGTTTGCATAGAAATGCCTAACTAGCTGTCCCTTATACTGCTTGATCTCCGTTCCCCATAATAGAAGGGATCTGTCCTCCAAGTACTTATGCCATCCCATTTCCTCGTATCTTGCAGCAGCAAATCTGATCTCAGGGTGCACCTTCATTTTCTCCAGAACAGTTGAGAAGTATTGCTCGGACACTACATAGTAGAAGGCCGTGGATATGGCGTTTCCAGCATCAATGATCTCAGGTTCATGGTCTTCAGATGAGGATAAGACGATTTTTCTCTTCTTGGATCCAGTGGCCTTGGAAGACCCTTCAGGTTCAGAACGAGTCCGCTTTTTGGGTTCGGACTCCTTAGGTGAACGCCTTGTTGGTGGAGTAGGCTCTCGAGTTGCTGTTTGGGTTTCCACTACTTGCACAGTGACTGTTTCAACATTGACCTCGACTCTTTCTTCAGATTCTTCTTCTTCGGAACCTTCTTCATCGGACTCTTCCTCCTCGCTTTGAGTGTCTTGAGATCCCAATTCTTCGGATTGATTGTCAGTGGGATTCTCCTCCTCAAGTGGTTCATGGGCATCGATTTGAGGGTGCTCAGAGTCTCCTTCGGACTCATTATTCTGGTCGTCCTCAGAGTCAGAGGAACTCTCGTCTTCTTCTTCCTCTCCCTGCTCAGTGTGAACAGGATCTTGGGCAGGAGCAACTGGTTTAGATTCTTTTCTCAGGACATGTTTCCTTTTCTGACTGGTGGTTCGAGCAATCTCTTCAGTGATCGCGTTGACAGTTATATTTCTTTCATCATCACTGATTTCACTCATGGATTCGTCTTCTGAGCTTTCATCATCAGCCTCTTCTACATAGTCTGAGTCGAGCTCTTCCTTATCAAGGGGTTCTATGACAAGTTCGGACGCCTTCAGTGAACCAGTTTGGGTCACTGTGGTAGTGATCTGCAGGGTTTCTTCAGGGGTTGCTTCAATGGTGGTGACTGGTGCAGGTTCGGTCGCAACACTTGGCACTGGTACAGCCTTCTTCGCAGGAGTTTTCTTCTTTGACCTTTCAGTGGACACCTTTGGTGCAACTTTCGTTGCAGGATCAGCAGATTTGGTGGACACTCCTGTCTCAGTTGCATTGTCAGCGCCCATATTGGGGAGGTCAGCCAAGATTGCCTCAATGGGTTTAAGTGCTTTGGCTAGGTCTGCCTCAACTCGTTCACTGATTGAGGCGTTCTTCCTCGCAACTGCCTTTTCTCGGGTCTTTGAAGTTGAGACAGCTTTTCCCTTTGTCTTCGGGGCCTCTGCATCTTTTTGTTTCAAGGCTTTGGCTCCGGCTACTTCGGCTCGAATGTCGAGCGGGTCTTGAATGCCACCAGTGGCTCCCCTTTCTCCGGCAGTGGATGGAGAGGAGGAAGGGAATGGAACAGCGACCAAGGATGGAGTTTCCGAGATGGTTTGCTCCATGATCGCCTTCTGAACAGCCTTGGCACGCCCCTTGGCGCTGGACTCCTCGGGAGAGATCACCTTTTTGCTTTCAGCAGTTGAGGAGGGAGTCGGGTCTTGTGATTTTGAGCCTTGGCTTCCTCGCGTCTTCACCATTGTTGCTGAAAGAGAAATTCTTTAGGGCAAGAACAAGTGAAGTGTCACAGAATTTTGAGAGAGATATGAGGAGGATATGCGAGTTCGGGTGATGGAGGAGAAAGGAAATAAGATCAAGGTGAAGAGATATTTGAGAAACTTTCCTTAATTTAAATATAGAATGAGAATCACAACTTCCCACAATGGTAATGATCACCTTTTTGAATTTTTGTGTGCGGATAACCGTTCCCGCCGATTTCTTCTGTGGACGTGCAATGATGTCCTGTCAAATCAAGTTTAAAAATAACTCCTTCCTTTTTGAATTGTAACCGTGGTTACTTAGTGGATCGTGGAGGGATTAACTTCCAAACAAGTTAATATACTAGAGAATCAAACAATAAGGAAATAAAATATATATATAACTAATTAATATTGAGATTGCAAATTAAAACTTATTCCAGAGATTGCGTGATCTTAGGAGATCATGCATAATCCGAGATCTCTTCTTAATTTTTCGAATGTCTCTCGATCTAGTGCCTTAGTAAAAATATTCGCATGTTGCTCAGTAGTTCCGACATGTTGTACGGACACTATTCCTTCTTCAACAAGATCCCTTATGAAGTGGTGTCTGAGCTCAATGTGCTTAGTTCTCCCATGTTGAACTGGATTCTTTGAGATGTTGATCGCACTCATGTTGTCACATAGTATAGTGAGGACTTCTTGATCAATACCATAGTCTAGCATCATTTGCTTCATCTATAGTAATTGTGCACAACAACTTCCAGCTGCAATGTATTCAGCTTCGGCAGTTGAGAGAGAGATGGAACTTTGTTTCTTGCTTACCAACTAACTAAGTTAGTTCCAATGTAGAAGCATCCTCCGGTTGTGCTTTTACGATCGTCCGCATCACCTGCCCAATCTGCATCACTATAACCAAGTAGTGAAAGATTAGATTCTTTAGAATACCATATACCAAGATCACTTGTCCCTGAAACGTATTTGATCACTCGTTTGGCAGCTTTTAGGTGTGATTCCTTGGGATCGGCTTGATACTGAGCACACACTCCTACTGCATAGCTTATGTCTGGTCGACTTGCAGCTAGGTAAAGCAGGCTTCCAATGATGCTTTGATAGAGTTTTTGGTCCACACTTTGTCTATTGGGGTCTTTGCTCAGTTTGTCATTAGTCCCTATAGGTGTTCGGGCGGGTGAGTAATGTGAGTAATGTGTTGATCGAAACCCTTGATTGAATCCGTCGACCTCAATCAAGTTCACAGTGACACTTTCGATCAATCCACTCGAGGAAGTGTTGATCGTATGTTTTCCTTCAAGATGATGAAATCAAGAACTCGGAAGGAATGAGATTCTCTTTAGCACAATACTTTTAATCGCACAAGGGAGAAGATGAGTAATGTGAGTCGTCATCCATTCATCCCTTGGCCGTCCTTTTTGAAGAGAACCCCGCACCTCCATTCCAAGGTAAGATAATCTTACCATAATAGCACGGATCCTTGGGATGGAGTTGCCCGGATTAGGAGATCCCTATTTCCTTACTTCGTGTGCGAGATCGGGGCAGGAGATCAGCTAGCCGTTAGAGAATCTTCATGAGTATATTTGCCGGCCCTTCTTTCTTTACGTAGTTTGTCTGCTATTGTCGTAATTGGTCCAACAAAATAGTTCAGACATCGGTTTTGAACACATTTGCTCAAAACTGGTTCCCTACAAGAACATTCATCTTGAATGGAATTTATCACCGTATAAAAACATTAATAAGTTCATGAGCTATTTGTTAGCCTCCAAATTGAATAATTTTATATTCTCTAAACTATTTAATTCAAAGCCAAACAAACAACCTCCTTAAGTACAATTGTCTTTTTCATATTAATAATTTGAAGTACACGACTCAACAAAATCGCAACGGAACAAATAACAAATAAAATAGAGAATAATAATAATAAAGGAGGCCCTGGTGTTATTTCCGTGATTTTTAGAACACAAGAATCCCCAAGATTGTTTTGGTCAGAAATGGGCCATGTGTGGTTTGGTTTTACGCCTTACAACTTCTTGTATTAACTATTAACAAATCACATCGGTACAAAATTTCAAATGTCACAAGACATGGAATGTTTAGAATCTAAACTGAAACCAAATCAATGGACTCGGTTATATTATATACACTTAAAATTGGTTAGGGCACACAAATTATAAGGAAAATATCTTAAATACCCCTACTCAATATAGAGACGGCCAATAATGACCGATCCTTTCCAAATCCAAACGGCCTGTAATGATCGGGTGTGATATGGGCTAAATGGACAACATTGGCCGTCGGGATATATAGACGGCCGGCCAGTGATAGCCGATCCACTATATAGCCGAACGGCCTGCTGGCCGTTCCTTTTTTTTTCAAAAATAAAGCTGTTCACGCAACTATGTTTGGTGTTTGCTTAGGACCCATGACGAGTTCTTGAATCACCTCTGCAATAGATTTTCTCAATTGTGCAAGCTGAGCATCATTATTTACCCTATGTGGCTCTCCAGAAGCATCGGTGGCTGGTATATGTAAGGATTCTCTGGAGTCTTATCTTCATCATCAATGCACATACATGGACACACATACATGGACGGTCAGTTGTGGCCATCCATATCACAAAGGGAACGGCTAGGTGTGGCCGCTCTAAACTCAAGCGGGCGGCCGCATGTGGCCGTCCTCTTCTTTTCGCCTCTGCCTTCTGCTTTTTGTGTGTCTGCCCCTAAACCTAAACCTCTTTCCCTAAGACCTGGACTCGAATGGTTGAAAGGGTAAAATGGGTAAAGATTTATGGTGTGTCCCTATCCTAGTATATTTTTGTGTGGTTGAAGTAAAAATGTGTGTGTATATAACCGGACCCCAAATCAATAATAAGTACCTCCGTTTTTAAATATCTGAGTCAATTTTATCCAATTTTTTCCCCCTAATTTATATAAGGAAACATATACTCCATCCGTAATTTAACAATGTTAACATTTGCATAAAAATACTATTTATTGAGTAATTTTGATTCGACCACAGTTACATAAGATAAAATATAGTCAAGTGAGATGTTAAGTTCGTCTAATCACTAGTTTTAGAATACTAAACTTCTATAATTATAATTTTTACTTTTATACAATTTGAGATATTAATCGTTAAATATTTGCATTGGATTGCGTGAAAATATTGAATGTCAGTTTAATTAAATTACGGAGGAAGTAGTTAACTGAGATGTTAAATTCGTGTAATTACGTAGCTTTAAAATATAATATATTATTTATAATTTTTATTTATATATAATTTCAGTTATTAATCGTTAATGTGAAAAATAGAGATTATTAAAAAAAAAATATAAAGGTATAATTAGAAATGCATGCATGGAAGTACCATAGAGTAAGAATTCTATTTTTCACGTTTCACCAAGAGAAACAGTTTATTGGCAAAAAAAATTAAATCCGTACAACCGAAAAATAGCTGTACATGGACAAATTAAAGAAAGGGCCATTCATCACTCATCAGTATCCCTACTTTGGAGGCTCAATCATAAACTCAACTTCACTTTTAAAAGCCATACACAAAATATATTAATTATATATATATATATATATATATTATAGAATTCGTCCTCCGCGCAGCGTAGCGGGCGATGATCGATGTTATAACAGATTTGTAAAGTTAAATTGAAAATAATAGGAAAACAGTTTCATTTATAAACTAACCAACCCTACTATTCAGGCCAACCTAACTTCTGATTCTAAACACATACTAAAGTTTATACTTTATACAAAAATTTGTTATGAGTAAAACCAAGCATTGGAGGTTCATCATCAATCGCCCTCAAGGCCCAAGATTCAGACCAACAAAATTAATGAACCCTTTGCTGACGAACCAAGATATAGATCAACAGCCAAAGTCGCATATAGGAGCAAACACTTCATCATAAAACCTTGTTAAAATTGTGAATATAGCAAGGAAAAAGCAAAGAAAAATTCATAAAGGACAAGAGGAAATCAATGCTGAGGCAAAAGGGTTTAGAATTACTTGTGTTATGAATTTAGTAAGATTGCTAGAAAATTAGAAAGGTCATACCAGCCTAGAACTCTTCTGTCGCGTGCTATGCCACACGGATATGAGCCTGGAGCAATTGTTCAAATACATTGATACTGGAGCAATTGTTCAAATACATTGAGACTGACGAACAATAAGTGTAGAGGTCTTAATAACCTGCAATGGAAAATATGTAAGTGAAATATTTGGTGAAAGTGCAGACAGACACCAAGAAACCCAAGTCTTTGAAATGTATTAGCAACAAATATAAACTTCCGTTTGAGGAGATCCTCTTAACAAAAACTGAATCTGGTCAAATGGCTTTGGAACTAACCTCTGCAAATACAGACAAATTTAGGAAAATGTTGATTGTTGGGGCCAAAAAGTTCCCTATCAAATCTGTTCAGTATGCAAGCAGAACAAGAAAAAAAAAATGTAAACACCATAATGTCAGGTTCTCACCTCTCTACCATGGAGCAAAGCTGATCATTAAGTCACCCTTTATCGACAAGCAATTAAACCAGGCATTAACCACCTATCAGCAATTTGTACCAGTAAGACTCTGATGAAAAAGAAATATGAAAGCAATAGCATGGAATGTGTATTGATCAATCTCCAACAAGAACAACACAATCAGACAAAATGAAACACAAATCTTGTCTGGGAAAAGATACACAACACAAAAAAATAGGCCTAATAATCTTTTTTGCAACTTCCATGCCTGTAAAAAGATAAAGTATGAATCATTCTGAAGATAAAGAGCAACTGATGCAGCACAACAAATGATTTCGATCAAGGTTTCAAAAGATATTATAAAACAGGAAACATGCAAGTGGATATCAACACTAAAGTCTTAAGTATTGCAGTCAATAAATTGGATTGAGAAGCAAAAGGATTCTCAACTCCAACGGGAGCACAAGGATCCAGTATCAAAGTTGGATCATACTTAAATTGGAAGCTTAAACAGAATAGGGTTGTTAATAAGATCTATCAGTTTCTAATCAGAATTGTATCTGTATGAACCACCAGAAGAAGGCAATCATGAGCTTGAGCAAAGCTCTCAACCTGTGAGCAACAGAGGCAGGTACGAATTGTTGGAATGCATTATCTAAAAGGGTTGTTAACTGACAAAAAGAAAGAGAAGCTTCTACATACTCCAGGGTTATTCGTCTGTAATATGCCAAGACGATTCACCGAGTTCAATTACAGTCCAGCCACAACCCTTGTCTCAAAATCAATAAATAAAATTACAATGGAGAAAAAGTTGAAAGAAGAGCATCATGGTGTGTTTAATTTGCAATTACCGATATCATAATATCCAGCTTGTATAAAGGTAGCGACATGTAGAACAGCCTGTGTAGACAGGAGGAACATTACCTGTTGATCGTTAATTGTTCTAATAGGTACGAAATCTGGAAAAATGGTGAAACAGAACAAGGAAAACTATATAGTAGCCACAAGATAAAGCTATTTGTGCAGATAGTCCAATTGGTGAATAAATGCTAAGAAAAAACTGAAAAATACTCAAAAGAAAATACACTCAAATTTAGAATAACAGATGTAAGAGCCTTCATAAATTCCATTTTTCCTACTGGATTCAATGGATTGCAAGTCTAATAGTAAACCGTTATTAATAGCGGTGTCATCGTTGAATTCTCAACATCAAAGAAATTCAATAAAAAAAACAAACTTTGTTAAAAAAAGTGGTCCAACACCAGCAGGGCAACTCAATTTCTCCCAAAAAATACGAGTTTTTGGAACCATGTAACATAAGATACTCCAAAAATAAATTTGTAACAAGAGCTTGTGAGATGAATGATTTTGGGGATTGGCCTTCTTGTGAACAACAGGGCCAGCAAACCATGTATCCTGCCTGTCTGACTGGCAGTGGGCAAAGAAAGAGTCGATGAACAGCCCATTCTGTCATGACCCCACAAAGCCCTTTTAGAGCGTTCAACATATGTAACTTAAAACCTGCTCGGCATCAAAATATATAGATTTACCTACTTGAATACATAAATGATATCTAATAACATTACCTACTTGCATATGTATTTACCTTGTAGAAATTGGATCTGTGTGGCGGAGCATCGCTCATTGTTCAACTTGCAATCATGCCAACTTCCATGGGGCATCAGCACTTGGAGGAGCCAAGCTTTCTTGGATCTGTATTCAGTAAATATATATCATTCGTTTGTAATTAGCGAGACTTAAAGTAACACACTATACCTGGAAGAGAACTGAAACAAATTCTTACCTGCCATGAATCGTAGGCAGTGTTGAGAATAAAGAAGGGGGGGGGGGGGGGGGGGGGGGGTTCTGACATTGGCAATTAGGTTTTACGGGAAGAAACACTGTTGAGAAAAATAGACAAAAAATACACATTGGTTGTGAACAAAAATGCAAGACCATCCAATAAGACAACATTTAATAAAATTAAATGCAGCAGAATAGTCATTTGTATAGAACACAATCCGCAAATTAAGGGGGCAAAATACAAATTTAACTCTTAAGATGAAAATTGAATCTTCAGTAACCTCAACATCGTGATCATTGATCTCCTGACAAGAATATCACAGAAGCAAAAAAATTGGAGAACCCTAGTCACAGACATTAACAACAGGAAAAATCATTTCATAAAGCCAAATTACTATTGAATAAAAATCCATGGCACAAATTGAACTTACCAATATGGTGCCAGTGTACTACCCAATGAAATCCTTGAATGGATTAGAGCCCAGCGTTCTCAGCGCAAGGCGGCGGAGACATGCCAATGCCGGTACTCGACCAGCGCGCCTCTCTGCCTTGCTAAGGCCGCCGCCCGTGTCGCCGGTCCGTCGCCCGCGGCACCTGGCCGGCAAGTATGTCGGATGGAAGGGCGCCTCCGACGGCGGAACAAAGGAGGAAGGAGAATGCCAGAAGAACCTCACCTTCATTTAAGCTTGAAGATGGCTTCAATTCACTCCATCACCTTATTCGGCCTCTCATCCAGCTTCTCTCAATTCCCTCAACATCGTGATCATTGATCTCCTGACAAGAATATCACAGAAGCAAGAAAATTGGAGAACCCTAGTCACAGACATTAACAACAGGAAAAATCATTCCATAAAGCCAAATTACTATTGAATAAAAATCCATGGCACAAATTGAACTTACCAATATGGTGCCAGTGTACTACCCAATGAAATCCTTGAATGGATTAGAGCCCAGCGTTCTCAGTGCAAGGCGGCGGAGACATGCCAACGCCGGTACTCGACCAGCGCGCCTCTCTGCATCGCTAAGGCCGCCGCCCGTGTCGCCGGTCCGTCGCCCGCGGCACCTGGCCGGCAAGTATGTCGGATGAGAAGGGCGCCTCCGACGGCGGAACGAAGGAGGAAGGAGAATGCCAGAAGAACCTCACCTTCATTTAAAGATGGCTTCAATTCACTCCATCACCTTATTCGGCCTCTCATCCAGCTTCTCTCAATTCCCTCAACATCGTGATCATTGATCTCCTGACAAGAATATCACAGAAGCAAGAAAATTGGAGAACCCTAGTCACAGACATTAACAACAGGAAAAATCATTTCATAAAGCCAAATTACTATTGAATAAAAATCCATGGCACAAATTGAACTTACCAATATGGTGCCAGTGTACTACCCAATGAAATCCTTGAATGGATTAGAGCCCAGCGTTCTCAGTGCAAGGCGGCGGAGACATGCCAACGCCGGTACTCGACCAGCGCGCCTCCCTGCATCGCTAAGGCCGCCGCCCGTGTCGCCGGTCCGTCGCCCGCGACACCTGGCCGGCAAGTATGTCGGATGAGAAGGGCGCCTCCGACGGCGGAACGAAGGAGGAAGGAGAATGCCAGAAGAACCTCACCTTCATTTAAGCTTGAAGATGGCTTCAATTCACTCCATCACCTTATTCGGCCTCTCATCCAGCTTCTCTCAATTCCCTCAACATCGTGATCATTGATCTCCTGACAAGAATATCACAGAAGCAAGAAAATTGGAGAACCCTAGTCACAGACATTAACAACAGGAAAAATCATTTCATAAAGCCAAATTACTAGGATAAAAATCCATGGCACAAATTGAACTTACCAATATGGTGCCAGTGTACTACCCAATGAAATCCTTAAATGGATTACAGCCCAGCGTTCTCAGCGCAAGGCGGCGAAGACATGGCAACGCCGGTACTCGACCAGCGCGCCTCTCTGCATCGCTAAGGCCGCCGCCCGTGTCCCCGGTCTGTCGCCCGCGGCACCTGGCCGGCAAGTATGTCGGATGAGAAGGGCGCCTCCGACGGCGGAACGAAGGAGGAAGGAGAATGCCAGAAGAACCTCACCTTCATTTAAACATGAAGATGGCTTCAATTCACTCCATCACCTTATTCGGCCTCTCATCCAGCTTCTCTCAATTCCTTCTTCTCCAAATCCCTAATTTCTTCTCCATCAACTGCCAGCACAACGGCAAAGGAAATGCGACGAAGGTGTGTGCTTTTTAGGGCAAGGTCACGGCGGCAGGGGTGCATGTTGGCGGACCGCGTGCAATGAGCAGGGAGTCCGAGAAAACGAAAGGAGGCTGGATTGGCTTCGAAGTAGGCTGGATTTGCTTCGCAGGGAAGGAGAGAAAGAATGCAGAATGCAGAATTGGATTGAGAGCGGAGCGGATAAAAATTAAGAATGCACAAACGACATCATTTTGTATTCTACTGTAGATAAGCTACAACTGTAGCAAAAAGCGGTTACACACTTATATATACTCCCTCCGTTTCTAAATAAATGTAACGTTTTGACTTTTTTTACTGTTCATTGTAACACTTTGACTTCTATTTTTGTTATAGTTATACAAGAAAAAATATAGCCAAGTGAGATCTTGTTGGATTCGTCTCATCTTATAGTTTTTAAATATCAAATTTTTACAATTTTTACTTGTACCGAATTTGAGTTATTAATAGTTTAAAATGTGCATTGGCATGCGTGCAGAAAAGAAACGTTACATTTAAAAAGAAACGGAGGTAGTATAAGATATACTTACTCCATTTTTTAAAGATAGCTACAGACCCACTCAGCACGCAGTCCAATGCACATTTTAAACCATTAATAATTCAAATTCGGTACATATAAAAATTCTAAAAGTTCGATATTTAAAATCTACAAGACGAGACGAATCTAACAAGATCACACTTGGCTATATTTTAACTTGTATAATCATGAGAAAACTTTAAGTCAAAGTATATAAGTGAACAGTACTCATTAGTCAACAGTAGCTAACAAAAAAAAATACGGAGGGAGTAAGATATAAGCATTTTTTTTAAAAAAATAATCAACAAAAATCAGTAATGTTGAGAATCATTTGTATGATATTATTGTTTTTTTGGTAAAAGACACCAAGGTATCGGTAAAGACAAAACTAACCAAAATCTACAGAAAGAGGGGGAGAGAAGAAAGACATGAAGAAAATAAAAAATACTCTAGTGACGAGGGTACCACACTCCTGCCGTATCGGTCATCACACAACGCCTAGCATCATCAGGAGGAAAACCCTATGTCGTAAAGAACTAAACAGATCGTGCCCCTCGCTTGGCAAGAAGATCAGCCACAGAATTTTCCTCTCGAAGAATATGGAACCGCTGGAGTCCTGGATTTTGCACCAAGAGATCACGGATGGTCTGGATCAAAGGAAAGTGAAGATGATCAAAACCTGGCTGAGTTCGAATGACTCTCAAAACTTCAAGAGAATCCGAATAACAACGTGCAGAAACAACTCCCATGGCAAGCAGCCGCCGTATGCCATTAAGAATACCATGTAACTCCGCCACCAAATTAGTAACCACTGCCACAAACCCCGAAAATCCCTCGATCCAATGCCCATGTCCATCCCGAATAACACCACTGAATCCAGCTTTCACTGGATTTCCGAAGAACTACCATCAACATGAAGAACCATCCCGGACCAAGTACGAGGATGCCAGATAACAAAACAAGTGTTAATATGCTTAATAACCTTACTGCAAGCACGATCAAAATCATCACCAAAGCGGCGAGCACGACGAGCAAACTCAGGTAGTATAATAGGCTCATTACGAAAGCAGGCAGCATTACGAGTAATCCATATACACCAGAAGAAACCTTAATGACGCCCCGACCACCTGTGGCAAAGATGGAAAATATATTCAGCTGCCTCCCCCTTTTTTTCTTTGTTATTTCAAAAAATTACACTCCCTCCGTCCCGCGAAAGTTGACGCGTTTCTTTTGCTCACGGTAATTTATGTAGTGGGGTTTAATGGTTAAAGTGTTGTGGGTATTTGTGTTTAAAATTTTAATGAATTTTCACTTTACTTATTGTTTAACTTTGACTTAATATTATGGTAATAATTTAATTAGAAAAAAATATTCAAGTGTGGTCTTGTTAGAATCGTCTAGGTGTCTAGTTTTAGAATATATTTTATATAATTTTTATTTGTACCTATTTTGAGATATGGAGAATTAAAGAAATGTAAGGAATTTATATAGAAAAATAAAAGTGTATTGGGAGTTGTGCAGAATAGTTAAAGTAATTACTTTTAATGGGTTTTTAGAAACCATTAAGATTCTAATTATATTTATATTAATTTAATTTATCTAAAAAAGGAAACGTGTCAAATTTCGTGGGACAGCTAAAAAAGAAATACGCGTCAACTTTCGCGGGACGGAGGGAGCAGTAATTTTTTCTTAACGGGAGTACACAAATGAAACAAATATCTGAAGATAGGGATTAATACTTTTTCAAACAGTCAAGTCCCGAAATGTTAGTATTATTTTTATTTTAAGACGTAACTTCTTCTTCCTTCTTTTAGATGACATTATCACGTTTTGGTTAAGGAAAAACCAAAAAGAGAGGGTGAAGGGGATTAGGGGAGAGCAAAAGTGCAAAACAGAATTTTAAAAATACTAATATACCCTCTACTTTAATCCTTCCTATCATCTCCTACCATATTTGTTTATTTATTTATTTATTTTTACTAAACCGTCTATAATGTTAATGATTTATTTATTTTTGACATATACTGAGTATCTGGAAATAATATTGGGTCCAAAACCAATTCTAACGATTTATTTATTTTGATTGGTCATTTTTATTTTTATTCATATATCTAGTAATATTTCTAAAAACATATTCTTTTAATTTTTTTTTAGGGAAGAAATATTATTTCCGAGCAAAAGAAATACAAGTCCTCGTACAAGATAGCATCCGGCCACCACTATCCCACAAAACAAACAGTGGTAGCCTTTACAATAGCATCAAACCATGATCTCCAAAAGGCACATTCAAAATGGAAAATGAATTAGAACACATCATTAAAATTCAAGGCAAACAGAGCCAAACAGCAACATTAACGAGAACACTTCAGGCCCAAGAACAGATCTCATCAAATTTCAGGGCGATGGAATGACCACAGAACCATGCCGTAAGGCACCAGCAGTATCTCAATAACAGCATCATGCAACAGCTTCCTGTTTAATACCATACCTCAATTTTACCTTCGCCCGAGGCTCCCAACCTCGCCCATTTGTCAACCAAGCAGTTTCTCTCCCGAAGGATGTGCTGCACTCGAGCACCCCCTCCAAATTTTAGTACCTCTAATACCGGACACAACAGCTCCCGAAACCTCCATGGAGTTAATTCCGGATGGTGTAACCAATGAACCACGTTATAAGAATCACACTCAAATATTATTCTACATAAGGAAACCCCTGGTCCCGAATTATCGCCGTACAGATTCGATTAATCGCCGTAAGTTCTTCCTCAGTAGAATCAGCGTGGCCAATGAAGTCCGACAACAAGAAAATTACCTCCCCCTTATCGTTTCGAATTACCCCTCCAATTCCGGCCGGCCCCGGGTTACCCATCGAAGATCCGTCCGAATTCTTTTTCCACCACCCCACCTCCGAACGTTCCCATACCAAATTGTTTCTCGGCACCCTGACCTGACCATCCCTCACTCTTGAAAAGCCATCAGGATAACTTAATGCCAGTCCCTCCACATGTGAATCTGTCCCCAATGACATAGCTTTCCACCACCAACAAACTAGCCATTTTACTTCCTCAGCTGCTTCCCTGACCCCTCCTCGATGCCCCTTGAATATAAGCTCATTTCTGAACTTCCAGATGGTCCTGATCGTAGCCATCCCAGTGAGCAGCCATACTTGTTTACGCCCTTCTTCACTAAGGTGTCCCACCACCACTCCATCAGATTATTAACTTTGCCTGGTAACACCATCACCACCCCAAATCGAGCAGCCCCTTGACGCCATAAAGCCCTGCAAACTCGCAACGACAGAAGAGATGGTCACAAGACTCAAGCTCCTGTGCGCAGAACTGACAGTGAGCATTTCCGGTTGGAATGCACCCATGCTTCGCAAATTCTTCCCTAACCGGTAGTGCATAGTTAGCAAGCTTCCAAACCAATAGCTTCACCTTCATCGGCGCCTTGATTTTCCAGAAATCTTTCCATAGACCCTTCATGATGGAATTTTTTTTAAATCGGGAGAACAACACTTTTTGAGAATTTAGAGGTTGTGTATCTAAATCTCAATCTCCATTCTCTGATACCAATTCTGTTATTCTGAATTGGGGAGAACTATTGAGTTTAGGATATATGCTTCTCTAAAACTCGTCTCATTTTTTTCATTAACATTACACAACTATTTATAGCCGGAAGGAATACAAACATGACAATATAAAACACGACATTGTTGACAAATGTGTTACACGCAATCCAAAATATTTGACGGATTATTATTCAAACATAATGGCTCCTTTGATTACGGCGGGGATCTTTGATTTCGGCTAAGCATCTTTGATTACGGCTGAATCATGCGTTGTTGGTAATCTCCTGCCGCTACATTGGACTTGAATGAGTTTAATGATTCATTTTCCCCCCTTAAACTCATTCCTTTGAAATCTTGAATTCCAAGCTCTTGCTAATTCTTCAATCCATAGAGCGCTTTCTTCAACCTGTAATTATCTTAAATGGAACTGGACGATATCTCATTTCGGCACTGATTGCAGCAACAATTAATTTTGCACTGATTTTCTGAATGAATTCTTCCCAATCCCCACTAATTCTTTTCTTTCTTTTTTTTTAAATACCACAATATTTTCTCTTTTTTTTAAATCACTCACTTTTTTTTTTAAAAAAAATCTGCACTATTTTTTTAATCACCCCATTTCTTTTAATACCTCATTAACCAATTTCTTCACCTAATAAAACATTATCGGGTGACTCTCAACTCCACTCATTTTTTTTTAATTTGCAGTGTCCCACCTTTTTTTAAGAAAATCATCCTCTCACATTTTTCTTTTTGTTTTGGTCTGAATCCCACCTTTCTTTTTCCTTTTTTTTTTTAATATCCCAACTACCACTTTTACTTCACTTTAATTCCTACCCAGCAAACTTTAATTTCCAACTACAATTATAGCAGCCGAGCCTTCCCAACATTAATTTCCCAAAGCAACAACTCAACAAAAATGGTAGAGTACTTCCCTGTAGGACGACACCAAAGGGTGCTCCAATCGGAGGGACCTTGCAGCTTGCGCAGACGGGGAGAGGTGCGATGGACTTGCTGCACACGGTAATGGTGCGACGGTGAGCAGGAAGGTGGCGCACGTAGGTGGCTGCTAGGCGGTGGCAGCAGGCGGCGCTAGAGGCAGCTCGGTGGTGACAGGAGATGGTGGCCGGTCAAAGGTGGAGCTTTGGCTATCGGAGGTTGACGCGCAGATCTGGTCGGCGGTTAGCGGCGTTGACGGATTACGACAGAGAGACCACCGGAGAAGATAAACGGTGGGTGGTGGATGCTGGAACAGCGGCCTTGGGCTAGACGGCGATTTGGCAGTGCTGGTGGTGCTCACGGCGGAGAGTAGGCAGAGCTTGAGGCTGCTGGTAGCAGCTAGGAGGAGAGAGCTGAGGCTCTGGCTCGTCGGAGTTGTGGCGACGATCTGGTGATGTCGCAGCTGCAACTGGTGTTGGCAACGGGCGACGCTCGACGCTCGGCGGTGGTTTAAGCTCGTCATAGGTGTGGCGACGGCGGTGGTTCTTTCGCGGTTGCAGCTGATGTTGGCAGCGGCTGGCTCAGGTTTATTCCTGGCAACAGTGGTCTGCTCTTGCAAAACCCTGTAAGAAATGTCTTTTAATTGAGTGTTTATACTCAATTTTTTTTAATGCTCTGAGTTTGGATCAACTCAGGCTCTGGGCTCTACCCAGCTTTTCTTCTTCGCTTTGAGTTTGGATCACTCAGGCTTTGGGCTTCTACCCATCTTTTCTTCTTCGCTCTGAGTTTGGATCACTCAGGCTCTGATACCAAATGTTGGAATTTTTTTAAAATCGGGAGAACAACACTTTTTGAGAATTTAGAGGTTGTGTATCTAAATCTCAATCTCTATTCTCTGATACCAATTCTGTTATTCTGAATTGGGGAGAACTATTGAGTTTAGGAATTATACTTCTCTAAAACTCGTCTCATTTTTTTAATTAACATTACACAACTATTTATAGTCGGAAGGAATACAAACGTGATAATATAGAACACGACATTGTTGACAAATGTGTTACACGCAATCCACAATATTTGACGGATTATTATTCAAACATAATGGCTCCTTTGATTACGGCGGGGATCTTTGATTTCGGCTGAGCATCTTTGATTACGGCTGAATCATGCGTTGTTGGTAATCTCGTGCCGCTACATTGGACTTGAATGAGTTTAATGATTCAACACTTTATAACAGCCCCTTCGTCACCCCCTCCAATTAGCCTGCAGGACCTGGGCATGTACTCTCCATTAGGTTCCATGATCCACACAACTCTATCCTTGATATATATATTCAATCTTAACCCACTCAACAAATCCATCATATGGTTCCAACCCTCGTTCTCCCAATCAAACAGAGGTCGCCTCAACTCAATACTCCATTACCATGCAAAACCTGACCATTTGCCAAATTATGCAATTCTTCCCCTCTTGTTCGAAGCCAAAGCAAAGATC
Source organism: Hygrophila difformis (assembly GCA_030278955.1). Lineage (NCBI taxonomy): Eukaryota > Viridiplantae > Streptophyta > Magnoliopsida > Lamiales > Acanthaceae > Hygrophila > Hygrophila difformis. The sequence goes on along the minus strand of JAOANR010000010.1, from coordinate 15,258,508 downwards.
CTAGGAAATAAGTCCTTCAAGGGCCTCCCTTTTATAGCCCATGTATCCTGCCAAAACCTGGCCTCCATCCCATTACCCACAACTATTTTAAACCCATTCCCCGGACCCTCCACCATCGTATCCTCCCAAGCTCGGCATATTCTTCCCCAAATAGACCTGCCTATCATCACTTCAGGCACCAGTGGGCTGGTCCTCCCATAATACTTTGAATCGATTACCTGCTTCCACAATGAATTTTCGTTTCCGAACCGCCTTCTCCATTTTAACAATAACGCTGAATTGAATTTAGTAGTATCCCAAAAACTCAGTCCCCCATCCTTAAGATGTTGGCAAATTTTATCCCACCTAATTGTGTGTAGCTTCCTCCCTTCCTCCCACTCATTCAAAAAAAAAAAAACGACGCTTAATTTTCTCTAACCGATCCGCCACCCCTCTAGGAATTTTAAATAAGGAAAGATAATAAACCGGGAGACTACTAAGCACGGACTTGATTAGACACATCCTAACAGCCTGGGATAACACCCTCCCCTTCCAGCCCGCAAGGCGTTTCTCCACTCTTTCAAGAACCGGCTGCCATAACCCCATGCTATTAACCTTGCCCCCTATAAGAATACCAAGGTATTTAAGAGGCCAATTTCCTACACCACACCCAATTGCATCAGCCGCAGCCCTTTCCTCTTCCTTCGAACAGTTAATTCCCAATAAGCTACTTTTTCCATAATTTATTCTTAATCCCGTTGCAAGAGTCAAACACTGCAAAATCCTTTTAAGGACCAACACCTGCGATAGCTCACCTTCACAAAAAAATATGGAGTCGTCGGCATATTGTAAATGAGTGATTATCGGCCCACCTGATCCGGATTCCAGTCCTGAAATCATACCAATCGCGGCAGCCTTCGACATCATGCAGTTTAGAATCTCGGCTACCAACACAAACATAAACGGGGATAAGGGATCCCATTGTCTAAGCCCTTTCTGCAAGTTAAAAATTTTTTTGTGGCGGCATTTATTATAACAGCCGCCGAAGCTATAGAAATGCAAGCCCGAATCCATACAATCCACTTGGCTCCAAACCCCATAGCTTCCAACACTCGGAATAGTGCCTGCCACGATAAATTGTCGTAAGCCTTGGCAAAATCCACCTTCACCACGAATCCTCTTCGTTTGGTTGTAAACGTTGAGTGAATAACCTCAGCAGCCACTGGAGCTCCATCAAGAATTTTCCTTCCCTTAACAAATGCCATTTGCGCCTGTCCTACACAATGACACAACACCTCGTGTACCCTCCTGGCCAGTACTTTCGAGATCAATTTGTAGACGCTGCCCACCAGTGAAATCGGGCGGTAATCACCAAAATCCATAGGTCGATCCCTTTTGGGAATAAGCACGATAAAAGAACTTCCCGCCTCTCTTGGTAATTTGTAATCAGTCTAGAATTCTTTGAATACCTCCATAACTTCCATTTAACCACTTCCCAAAATTACTTAAAAAACTCCATGTTAAATCATCCGGACCCGGCGCCCGGTTCCCATCGCAACTCCAAAGAGCTGCCTTGACTTCCTCCTCCAGGAAGCTCCGTTCCAGCCACCTGCGATCCCCTTCCTCCAGCCGTGACAACCCAACCCCATCCACACTAAAAATCTCCTCATCCTTCTTGATAAAAGCATTACGAAGAAATTCGAACGCCAATTCTTTGATCTCCCAAGGCTCCTCGATAACAGTCACATCCCTCCATATCGCCCCAATGTAATTCTTTCGATGTGAATAGCTGTAACAGCATGAAAATATCTCGTGTTCATGTCTCCCTCTTTGATCCATCTAACCCGAGACTTTTGAGCCCATCTTCTCTCCTCAGCTAAGTACAAACTTCTAAGTTCCCCTCTCTTACCCAACCAATTTTCCATAGCTCTCTCATCTCCGCCATCCCCAGTCATTCTACTCTCCAACTCCTCCAACTCCTCCAAAGTCTTCTGAATACACCCCTCCAGGTCGGCAGCCCCATAGCCCTCCCAACTTAGAATTCTTTTTTTCACCTCCCTAAGCCTGCAGAACAACTTGCCCCTTCTACCCTCCAAACTCTCAGACCCTGCCTGCCCCCAACCCTCATATACCACTTCTTTGAACCCTTTCATGTCCAACCAGTAATTATAGAATCTAAACGGTTTAGGACCCCACGACCTTTCACCAACCTCCAAACAAACTGGGTAATGATCCGATAGAACCGTGCCACATCTCCGCTGCACAATTGATCCTCGAACACACAACAACCCGGCGATATGAGAAACCTATCAAGCCTACTACACGCTCTCCCTCGTCTCCCTATCCAAGTGAATTGCCCCGCCTCCATCGGTAAATCCACTAAACCCATTCGGTATATGAATTCTCTAAACTCCCTCATCGAACCTTGATCCTCGACCTCACCCCATCTCTCACCCCCCGCTGCAACCGCATTAAAATCCCTCAGTACACACCATAATTCCCCATTTCCAGTGTCGCATTTACTAGATAAAAGATCCCAAAACTCGGCCCTCTCCCTTCGAATGTTAGGAGCGTGAACACATAGTAAATTAACACTCCCCTCCAAGCCACCGATCCCCCCCCCCCCGAACCATACATAATGATGCTGCTTTTCAACCAGGTCTAGCGAGCAGCTTCCCCTATCCCAAATCACCAGAAGAACCCCCGCGTTCCCCTGAGCTGGCTGAAAACAATACTCCCCTCCACCCGACCCCCATACTCTATTAACCACCCTCTCGTTGAAATCACTCATCTTAGTTTCCTGTAAACATATAATAGTTGGTTTCACTTTCTTACATAACCTCGACACCGCCCGTTTCCTAACCCCTACGTTCAAGCCCCTAAAATTACAAGTAATGATTTTCATTGTAGACAAACACCTCACTCCCCCCCACCAGCAATGGCCTTCTACTCCCTCAGTAATTCCTCGCGTAGCCTGGTCTCAATCACCTCTCTGTTCTTTAACAAACCCAAACCCAATTTCTCAGCGACATCCATTGTCGCCTTTACTTCCGTGAAATCGATAAATTTTATACCTTTCTTAGTACGAATTGTCGTAAATTCCAAAGGAGCAAAACAATGGCTCTCATCTCTTCTGGCACTGCAACTACGCCCTTTTCCTGCCATCCCAGATGATCCCTACCTTCGACCTCTAGACCTACCCTGCTTCCATCCGCCCCACCTCATATTCTTTCTCCCCCTCATCACCTTTTATACAGCCTCTTCGACTTTCTTCAATTCCAATTCGATGTCAGAATTGAAGTCCCCTCTCAGATTTGTTTTTGCCTCCGCTGACATAATTCCTTCTAAACTCGACACCTCCACACACTCAGCTTCCTTTTCTGACCCACCCCCTTTATCAGATGCCGCCGTCTCAACTACCCCACCCTCTACATCGCACTCTTCTAGGCGACTCGCCACTTCCACCTCCTCCCTCTCCGAGACCAACCCCTCCCTAGCACGATTGTCACTACCAGTTCTCCCTGTATTCCCAGCGTCAATTAAACCAATGGATCGGGCCGGCCCATTTATTTCTACTACTGTCTCACTATTTTCTACCGCCATGACTTGTGAACCAGGTCGGCTAGGCCTAATTTCAAATTCAATCTGATTTTCAAGCCCATCACCTAGCCCTAATATAGCACCGCCACCCAAACCAGAGTCACTCCTCACCTCTGGCCCATCTTTGGAAAGCCCAATAGCCCCCTTCGAGCCCACTGCCCCTTCCTTTTCCCCCGCCTTACTCGACAACCCCTCTTCGGTTACCTCCGCGTACGAGCGACCATCTCTCCAGGCGGCTTTACTACGTGGCAGCCATTGTTCTCTTCTACCTTCCTCCTTATTCCCACCACCCCTCACTGCTCCCTGAACACCACTATCTGATGATCTGCCAAGCCGATTTCCCATATTATTTGGAGACGCCCAGCTAACCTTTAGCGGCAGACCCATCCGCCTACGACCATGCATGTTCGATATGACCTTTTCTGCTTCCTCTCGACTGCTGAATCGAAAAAAATCCAAACTTCACACCGTTCTTCACCCACCTTCTGATAGGAAAAAACGAGTCTCGGACCCCAGCAATCTTAGTTATCTCATGGTAAATCTGCCCCGTCTTCGCTCTTGCATGTATGTTACCAACATACACCCCCACCAGATCCCTTCTAACGTCCCTGCGGCCGCCACCAGATCTTCCACCCACTCGTTTCACCTCCCCCACACCTACAGCGTCTCTCTCCTCCACTCGTTTCTCTTTTCAACTCATTAATAATATTACTCTTAATAAATATATAAGTTTATTGGGATGAAGACTTTATCCTACTTTTAATATTTAGGTGGGAGTTTGATTTTACACCCGCCCCCTATTTATCTCCTCTATCTCTTTATAATTTGTGTAACATAATATATTGTTAAAAAAATATTCATGTTTCTCTCTCATGATTAAATAATTAAGGGATTTAAATTCTCTCGTTGATAAATCAGAGTATTATTTTTGTATACTTCTATGATTTTATTTGCACAACCACCGTATGCATATATCACTAGTAATTAATCATTAAACATAAACAATGATGTAGTTATATAATGAAGTTATAAAACACAATCTTTAATGAAATTCGGTTATGGTGCTTAATGCAAGAAATTTAGCATTTCCTGAAATGATGAATTACTATTAAAAAAATGCTAAATTTTTATTGAAAATTACTGAATCTATCTTTTCAACATCAATTAGTTGATATTATAAAATATGTATTCAACACTTTTGAGTAAACATTCAACACGTATAAGTAACAATTCAATACTTTAACAAATAATGAATGAACATAGTAACTTATTCCATCTTAATCTTCAACATCAATTAGTTAATATTATAAAATATGTATTCAACACTTTTGAGTAAACATTCAACACGTATAAGTAACAATTCAATACTTTAACAAATAATGAATGAACATAGTAACTTATTCCATCTTAATCGCATTGTAACTTATGGCCAGTCCCCCATTTATAATTAGAAGGGTAAAGAAAATTTATTTTGATGGATGAATGAACCGATTTTGTTGTAATATCGACTTCGACGATGCATCAACTATGATGGGTGCCTTCGTCACTAGTTTGCTATTTTTAGCTATTGTGCATATCAATTATGGCAGTATTGTTGTCTATATAAATGAGCTCATTACATCAATGTAAAATATACACTCGATGGAATAAATGAGAGACATCAGTTTACAAATTCCATTCAATTGCTCCTCAATGCATTACCTTTTATTTTCATTGCCTCTCTGTAGTTTATGTTCATATAGACCTGCATAGGCCACTCGTATACATATCCGTCCTTAACTTTATATATATTTATAACACGTTATCAGCACGAAGAGACTCTGCCGATGTTCTGCCGAGATTTTAGGTATAATTTTTTATCGGTACTTTTTCAATATAATTATCGCTAACATTTCAAAGCAGGAATTGCTCCGTTATGGGTTCCTGGAGATAATTACGTTTCCTGGGCATGGGACGTTAATATGCACCTGGCATCAATGGGGTTGAAAAATATTATTGCCCCCGATAAAAATCAACAGGCCAAGATCGAGTAAATTACACTAAACAAGCTTGCTTTTAGTCCTGGTCATGAATACCAACAGGGTCCATGGGTCTTAGTTTGGTTATACCAACAGATCCAATGGATAGTCTGGTCATGTGTACCGACAGAGCAACTGCTATCAAATATTTCTGTCATCACTTTGATGAGCTTTTAAATTGACAATATGTCATACTTGAAAATCCACCAAATTGTGGAAAATATTCTTCGATCACCCGAAGATGATCGTAGTATCTCTCGTGGCTGAATAAAGCAATAAAGTACTATGCATCCAAGATAACAAGTTTTCGTTCATCACCTGAAGAGAATATAACTGAATCACAATATCTAAGGTGCTCTCGAGGAAGATTTAAATCTACCAAAATCGGAGGTATACTTGTTTATTTATTATTTCCAATATTATTATTATGACTAACCTTGCAGAATTGGATTCTATCCGAATAGCCATATTTCGGGCCAACGATGTGGAAATGAAATTGGCTTAGTGAGCCTAAAAATGTTGCGGTGATAAAAATATCACACTTGGCTTGGGAAAGCAAATTGTGTTATTGGCCAATATTAGGCCGGAATCACATAAATTTTGGCACGAATCAAATCGTCTTTATAATGACGAAATACTGCAAAATCAAAATGAGGGTAAATCCCAAAGGAGGGTGTATATGTGTCCGGTTAAATCGGATGAATTATGAAATACTCAAAATGATATAAAAAGACCATTACGCCTATATATGAAAAAGTGTATTGAAAATCCACTAAAATGTGGAAAAATTATACCATCATTGATGATCATATTGACTTTCTTGGCTGAGAAATATTGCTGAAAATTATGCATTCAAGCCGACAAGTGATTGCCCTTTCCAAAAGAAAAAAATGACTGAATATGATAATCCAGGGTGTGATTATTGTTATGCCAAAAGGCAAAATATTGACCAAATCGTGATATAATGAAACCGGGTTAAGCCATATTGGCAAATAATACAAATGTAAATTTTCTGGAATTAAATAAATTTTCCATATGATGACAAAGGACTTTTAAACCCAAAAGAGGTTTAGTATCATTATGCCAGAAAATACACATTATTGTGATATCAAAAAGTCGTGGGATATTTAAATGCCACGTGGCTGGACATCTGGCTTGCTTATATTAATTCTCAAAAGAGTAAAAATTTAAAGGCCAATTTTTGGAATGGGCTATATTGATCATGATTATTCACTTGATAATAGAAGTGAAATATGATATCACGCACATGAGATTAAATAAATTTATTGAGCACAATATTGGTGCCAAATAAAATGAATATTATTCCCCATTATAATCTCCCTTTGTGTATATAAATTATACACTTATTGGAAAAATAAATTTGGATGCCGAATAAAGCCAGAGATATGTGCCTCTTCGGAAGTGCTATTATGCATGTTTTACTGAAATGCAATAGCCATTATCCCAACTGAAGATGGGAAAAACCCACTGCTAATTTAATCAGTGGAAGTTCAAAAAGACTCTGGAAGAAGTCATTATATACCTTCTGAAGGAGAATAAAATTGTGCTCGAAAATGCACTATGATTGTGAAAATCTCAAAGAGCTTACTAAGCTTCAGTGATATTTGGAAAAATTGATATCATTGTAAAACACTGAATAAGGCAATAAGACGATCTCTTGTTTACTCAAATCATGATCCAAATAAATTTGTTAAAGAAAATTGCATCAATATTCTATGGCATGTACTCTACAAATTAGAACCTAGTGCCGCTGAATTATACCATGTGATAGACATGAAGTCTTACTCGGCACGATCGGTTTGGGCATCCTCCTAAAAGCATCATACTGAGGCGAATTATTAGAGATTCAAATTCAAATGAATCTATATGCGTTGCTTGCACACATAATGAAATTGTAAGAACAATGACAACCAATAAAGAAAATAACATAATGCCACTGAATTTTAATCGCGTGCAAGCCAAGCCTGGCCAAAGTATACGCCAAAGTAAGTAATAATTAAAGTACACACTAGACTGATAAGGTCAAAGTTACCTACAACAGTTTGGGGACATACTATACAACAACGCTTATGAAAATGAAGCCTACAGACTGTCATTAATTCTCTTCCCTAACATTGATATAAGCCCAATGTCTAATAATTGAAAATATTTGGGTGCGCGATATACGTCCCCGTTATGCCACCCTAATTGGGCTCCCAATGACGATTGTGTAATACATATGTCGGATACAAATCACCATTAATAAATTATTTGGTACCAAAATTTGGTGATTTTATACTAAGGTTTGAAAAATATTATTTACCAACATTAGGGGGAGATGTGGATCAACCGAAAAAATTATTATTATGATTGCAAAGAACTGTATATTTGCATAAATTGCAAATTCGCTGTCAAGCGTATCATGTGACTCTAAAAGGGTTACTAAATCCCACACATCGGCATTGCCCAAGGAAAACTTGTTGCCTGAGTAAAATGCTTGTTGCACATGATAATCACTTGGTGTCGAGTATGTCCTAAATGGACCAATTACAAATGTGAAAAATAAATTTCCTGCGCGCCCTAAGTGCGATAAATAATTTGGTTCCAAAGTTAAAAATCCTCGAGGTTTACAAATTTTATGAAGCGATAAAATTGATGAAACAAGCTATAGAAAAGAGGAAATAGCTCCAGAAGAGCTTGGCCCTTAAAAAGGAATGAGATCTCAATCAATTGTCACAAATAAAATATTTGGAACCCAGATGAAATTATATTGCAAACCTAAATCGGTTGATGAATGTCAGCTAAAGCTAATATTGGCTTTATGTGCAATCTAGATGCACGTTATCTACCAGCCTCAACGAAAATTTAATAAATGAAGGTTATGTGAATGACCCTTTATGTCCTTGTATTTTTATAAAGAAAAATGGGCCAGAGTCTGTAATCATTGCAGTCTATGTTTGACGATTTAAATTTAATTAGAACTCCTGAAGAGCTGAAAAAGGCAGTTGAATATCTGAAAAGGGAGTTCAAAATCAAGGATTTCGGAACAACGAAATTTTGCATTGGCCTGCAAATTGAATATTTGGAAAAGGGAATATTTGTTAATCAATTAGCTTATACCCAAAAGGTATTGAAGCAATTTCGAAAGGATTATGCTCATCCGCTAAGTAATCCAATGGTCGTTCGAGCACTTGATCGTTCAAAGGATGCATTTAAGCGAACGTAATAAAGAACATTGGTTCAGAAGCGCCATATTTAAGCGCAGCTGGCGCATTAATGTATCTTGCAAATAGCGCGCGACCTGATATCGTGTTTGCTATTAATTTACTAACAAGATTTGTTTTTGCCCTACTCAACGACATTGGAAAGACATAAAGCACATCTTTCATTACATCTAAGGAACAATTGACCTTGAGTTATTTTATCCAAAAGACTCTCGACATGAGTTAATAGCTATACAAATCCAGGATATTTATCAGACCCACACAAAGCCAAATCTCAAACAAGCTATATCTTTATGTGTGGTAAAACTGCTATCTCATAGAGATCTTTGAAGTAAACATTAACGGCTACTTCATCAAATCATGCCGAAGTATTAGCAATCCATGAGGCTTGTCGAGAATATATTTGGTTGAGGTCAATAACTCAACATATACTGAAAGGTTGTGGTTTAACCATTGAACCAAAAATTTCTCCAACAATTTTATTTAAAGATAATTCGGCTTGTATAGCCCAATTGATATGGGGTTATATAAAACAAGATAGAACTAATTTTACCAAAAATTTTCTATACTCATGATCTTCAAAAAAATGGTGAAATTGATGTGCAACAAATTCGATCAGAGAATAACTTAGTAGATCTATTAACCAAGACATTGCCGACCGCGATGTTCGAGAAGTTCGTGGAGAAGATTGGAATGTGGAGACTTCGAAATTTAAAATGATGTCCGAATCAGGGGAGAAATAAATACAAGAATACTGTACTCTTTTTCCTTCACTAGAATTTTTTTACACAGGGTTTTTACCTAATAAGATTTTAATGGGGCATATTCTTTGTATAAAGGCATCCAAGGGGAGTGTTGTAATATCAACATCGACGATGCATCGACTATGATGGATGCCTTCGTCATTAGTTTGCTATTTTTAGCTATTGTGCATATCACTTATGGCGGTATTGTTGCCTATATAAATGAGCTCATTACATCAATGTAAATATATACTCGACGGAATATATGGGAGACATCATATTACATATTCCATTCAATTGCTCCTTAATGCATTACCTTTTATTTTCATTGCCTCTCTGTAGTTTAAATTCATATAGACCTGCATAGGCCACTCATATACATATCCGTCCTTAACTTTATATATCTTTACTAGCAAGTAACCCGTCGAGACTCGACGGGCATATTTATATATTTTATATAATACTTATATTTATATTATATAAATTAATAATAAATTGTATTTTGAGTAATGACAAACATGCAATCATTTTATTTAGATTCGAAAGATGAGTATATGATAATATAATTTAATTATTTTTAAAACTAACAAAGAAATTATATTATACCGTCTTCTTTAGCTTCTGTGGCTTTTCTGGTACAAACCTGACATATCAATAAAAATAATTATAAAAATAATATTTTTATTTAATTTGAAATTTAAATACAAATAAAAAAATTTAAATATAAGTATTAAGCATAATATGAAAAATTGCCCCGTAATTTGCTGAAAATTTCATTGTTGAAAATCTTATTGGTAAGGGCTAGTATAACACTATCTGTAAAAATGTATGTATTAGAAGTGGTGCAGTTTATATTTGTATATGTACTATAAAAATTGTCGTTATAGGATCACCCGTAGAGTTTATAAAAATACCATCTGGAAATGTCACAACTGATTGTACATCTTCAAAATCAATAACAGCTTTACCATCACCTACATCAAGTATCAATTTTGCAAATTTTTTGTCATATATAAATTTCATTTTAAGCATTTCTTGTGGTATGTTGAGTTAATCATTCTTAATTGTATATTAATACTTTAAGTCACATCTTGCTAGTGACACGAAATATTGCAACATAACTATTAATGGCTAAAAACTGACTTTGGAAGATAAAGTCCAACATTCTTTAAAGATTGACATTGACTTTTGTTTATAATCATGGCAAAACAAATCGCGAGTGAGAATTTTCTCATCTGAAATCGAATGGGGAATTTGATTAAATCAGATAGGCTCATAATTATTCTACCAATCAAGAATTTTCTATTTTCATGGTTTCTCGAAAAATATTCTACTAATAAAGAATTTTCTATTTTCATGGTTTCTCGAAAATTAATTTAACCTCAATTATATGGTTCTGCATCATATTTACGATCAACCTACTTCCATTGCATAATTTATTTGATGGATCTATATTCCTAAGATGCATGACTATGCAACCTTCATTCAACTATATTTTTCAGTAATCTGAAATAATTGATTGTGTCTAGATATTCCAGTGAAAATAATTCATTGGCTTTACTTATGCTTTAATCATCTTGATAAATATTGTTAGAACTGATATATATATATATATACATTTTCATTTGTAGATATATGTTCCATTATGTAATCATTGATTGTATGAGCAATCATTGGTATGGGTTAGTATAACATAATCTTTAAAAATATCCGGATTTGAAGTGTTGCAGGTCATATTTGCATAAGAACTCTGAACAAATACAACTATATGATCTTCCATATATTTTATAAATTATCATCTGGAAATGTCACATCTAATTGTACATCTCCAAGATCAATTACCATCAGGTATATTTTACCAATTACCATCGCGTATATGAAATATTCATTGTGCAAATTTCTGTCATATATAATTTTCATTGTAAACAATATTTCTTGCAACATATCACTTGTTAATCCATCTTAATTACATATTACTTCGAATCCTCTCTTTCCAGTGACACGAGATATTGCAATATATCACTGACACGGGTAACAACTTGTTTTGAAAATAAAACCCAACTTTCTTTTAAAATTGACATTGAGTTTTATTTTATTTTTTTAATAATCATAGTAAAACAAACTGTGAGATGGAATTTTTTTCATCTGAAATCAAATGGAGAATTTGGTTAATTCAGACTGGCTCATAATCATTCTACCAATTAAGAATTTTCATCCCAAATAATGAATTGTGTTTTATTGAGAAGAGAGGTTAAATAATTTTATGGAGTAAGTTTTTGCAGGTAGAATTCTCGTCACAATCTAGTTGAATACTAAATTTAGAATATGCAGTCCACTGGATGCTATTCCACTGGATGCTACAGGCAGCACCATATCTCCTCTTCCACGAAGGGCCATACATAATGTTTTCTAGATCAATTATTGATAAATGTCTTATCATTTCCACCACATAAAGAAAAAAATATCAAACATCATCACTATCAACTGCATACATTATTTTATTATAAACATTATTACGTTCATCAATCAAGAAAGATAATAGCTTAGCATGATCCGCCTTCATTTCTTCCTTATTATAATATGTCTGTTCTAGTATCAATAGATTATATGTTTCAAACGTTAAAACTTCATTCAGTATCGGCATTCCAGAAAATTTTCAAACTTATATAATTTGCAGCAATTAGCCTTTCAATACCTAATAAAGCTATATTTATATTTGTTATTCCGTCAATTACAAATCTATTAAAATATAGACTAATGAATTATTTCTTAAAAAATATATTAAAAATAAAATTTTCTTTTATTTACTGATGGATCTATTCGCATTTCCAATAACTCTTTATACATCTGATTCTTTTATTTATAATATGATTTATGAAAATAATTAATTTACTTTAAACCAATTATCCAAAGAACATGAATTTTCACATTTCCCTTAAAAATTATAATCGTTTTGAATTATTTTTAGAGATAATAATTTTTTTAGGCAATAAGAATGATCAATTTTCAGATTTTAGCAATTATTTTTTCATTTAAAATTTTGGGCCACTACAAGGCTGTCAGACCCACAAAAGGGCCGAAGCGGACCGCATGTTGTTCAAATCGCCTCATTATGGTCCAAAAATGGAAATCACATCCCTCTGATAGCCTATTTAAGTTTTACTTTTTATTATTTTTTTATGTAACTAAAAAAATAATATTAATTTCATTCCATTATTTATGTCTCGCTTTTCTTTTTCGTCATTTCGAATAAAAAATAATTATTTAATAACAATGTGTCAAACCATATGTCGATTCCATATAAATTGAAAATTCCATATCTTTTTAAAACCGAAAATTATGTGAATAATACAATGCAAAATCTAAAATAAATTAATAAATAGTGCAAAAATCTAAAATAATAATACAATGCAAAAATCTAAAATAAATAAATAAATAAATGCAAAATTGAAATTTGAAATCTTTTAAAAACTAAAAATTGTAGGAATTCCATATAAGTTAAAAAATTTATATCTTTTAAAAACTGAAAATTGTGTAAAAATAAAAATTGTTGTAATAGAAAGTGCAAAAATCTAATATAAATAAATAAAAAAAAAACCAAAATCTTTGGGAGAGCCGCCCTTAAATGCCCTTGCAGATCCTCGAGGGATTATTCTTGGGTCTAATGTGGTCTGGGGATACCCTGGTATTCACCTAAAAAATATAAATAAATGCAAATATACGAAATTTCAAATTTCAAATCTTTTAAAATTGGTAATTATGGGAATTACATATAAATTGAAAATTTCATATCTTTTTAAAAATGGAAATGGGGATTTCCATATCCAAATCAATAAATATTTTGACATAAATAAATAGTAAATAAATGAAAAATACAAAAATCTAAATTAATTAATAGAAAATACAAAAATCTAAGAAAATTGGAAATTTAAAATGGAGACACCACATTAAATGTTGACTTGGTTGACCACTAATGGTTTTAGTAATATATAGATAGATTATATATAATATAAAAATTAAAATTGAAAATTCTATATAAATTTAAAGTTCAAAATTTTTCAAATCTTTTTAAATTTTAAATTTCACATCTTTCAAATCTTTTTAAAAGTGAACAATATTGTGGGATTCCGTATAAATTGAAAATACCATATATTTCAAAAATTGAAAATGAATAATGAATAAATAAATAAATAAATAAATGAGAAACTCTAAAATTAATAAATTAAAAATGCAAAAATCTATAAAAATTGAAAATTTGAAATGAAGACACCACATTAAATGTAGGATAGGTTGTTCACTAATGGTTTTATTAATATATTGAAAACAGATTTGATTTTATTCCACTAGTTTACCTTTATTGGCTTAATAATAAATATAAGGAGTTAGTTAAGTGGCTTAATTATTAGGTGATTGTAAGATTAAGTATTTCATAACATAATTATTAATTATCTAAATATAAAATATTACTATCCAATTCCCAATTTCCCATCCATCTAAGAGCGATTAGACGAGTAGAGCGCGTATTCAATACTTGACCTTAATTGGTTCGTTTCATAAACGAGTGAAAACCGAATTTGGTTTGCTTATTAAACGAGTGTAAAATAAGTTTCGTTTGACTCTAAGTTAAAGAACAAGTCAAACTCAAGTTCTTAACATGTCAAACTGAACCTAAATTTAAAAATAATTAGTTAGAATCAAGTTTTGTAGTTCTTTAAGTATGCCAAAGCTCATTTTACTAACTCGTAAACAATTTTAACATACTTATCAAAAAATATAGTAAAGTAATATTTATTTTAAAATTATTATAATATTTTATGGAACTTAACGAGTGAGTTGTCTCATTCACTTTTCAAATACTAAACCATGTTTAAACTTGACTCATTTAGGGGAAAGTAATAAAAAGAGTCATTACAAGGAGTCAATTCCACTTTTAGGCCATTATAAGTTGAATTTCCAGAATTAGGCCATTACAAACACATGTTGAATGAAATAAAGCCATAAGGACCAATTTGAAAATTAATTAATTCCCAACAACTTTTCATTTCTTTCATTAAAACCCCAAGAAAGTTTGACTTTATTTACTTTAGTCCTTTGTCAATATACTTAAGTTTTCACTATATAAATGACACCCAATGCGCTTGAAAATTGGTATCAGAGCCTAGATTTTATTGAAGAACATATTAATTATATTATTTATAATATTTTATTTCTTAATGGAGAAAATTTAATTATTTAATGGATTCAAATAATTTGAAACCCACGAGTTATTTCCAAATTTTGGAAATAAAAAATAGAAAATTCCAAAGGAATTTCTTGAACTTGTCCATGGGACAAGATATTATCAAAATCAGTTTCTTTCCTAAAAATGAGAGGAACGTACTGGAAAGAAATTGATCCGGATAGCTCTAAGTTATCAAAAGACTTAAGAGAAATCCAAAAGACGGTTCAAGATTTTGGTAACCGGGCATTAATTATACCTGTGAAAATAGATAACTTGAATCAGACAACAGATGAGATCTTGAAAGTATTTCAAGATCTAAAAAAAGAAATTTTGAATCTGAAATTTGACATTTCGGATATCAAGAAAAGGCAGAAGGATATTCCGGGATCTTCCAAGAATAACCAAGCCAATATTAGAGATGCATTCGGACAAGTACAAGCTTTACATCAAAAGGGTAAAGCAACTATGGTTCCAAAGCAGAAATCACAAGAAGAGCTTATGAGCGATCTCCTGAAAACAGTCGAATGAGTGTTGCCAGGGCAGATCTATCAGATCTACAAGAATTAGCAGAATCATTTTCCCAACTTGGGATTATGGATCTGGTTAATGTAAAACCCAATGATATTCTTCAATTGGGTTATGCGGAAGGATCAGGATCCAACGTGACCCACGATGGACCGCCTGATGTTCCAATGAGAGAAAGTACATACTTCTACATGAACAGGTATCCTGAGGTGCATCTCAATGCAAGACGAAACCCAGGACGGAACCCAAGTAGAGCACCAGAATCCACACCGTGGGCCAAGACGATGTTACAACCATTAAATCCATATGGCATAACACTAAACCTCGACGTTATCGACTTCCGAAACATCGAAGACCTGATAGATGAATGGGTAGCTTCAATGAAGATTGCAGCAACCACCCTGGAACTCGATAAAGAAAACTTTGTCAGATTAATAGAGCTGAGTCTCGAAGGATCGGCAAAGCTGGGCTGGAAAAACTCCACGACTGCTTTAAAAGAGCAAATACTTGAGGGAGAATCCAAAAGCACAATCTGTGAAAGATTTGGCCTCTTATTCAAAACCCATTTTGTAGGAGATGGTTATTTTGAAGAGCAGATAACCGAAAAAATCAAGGTCTATACCCAAGCATTATTGGGTATGGAGTTAAGAAGTATTTGCGCAGTAGACGAATACATCTACTGGTTTTGTAAATACTATTTTCGGAGTGAAATGACAGCTGAAGTAGCATGTCCCATGTTCTTTGCAAAGACCTGCAGCCCATGGAGAGAAATGTTGATCCAATCGTACACAGTACCCCCTGGTCTAGTGGACTTAATAGCTCGAAGAATGTCCTTCTTAAAGGATAAGCTCAGAGAATGGTGTCAACAGGCAGCAGCCCAAAAGAACATCAAGAGACTAAGAGGTAAAATAAAAGGAACACCTCTTTGCTGTGAAAATAACGATTTTCCAACAATTATAGGAGAATCAGGAGAAAAGAGGAAAAAGAAGAAGAGTTGAGGCTCATACAGTAGGAGTTTCAGAAGACCTCCATTCCGAAGAAGAAGAGCGTGGTGGTCCAAGAGCAAGGCCAGATCATACAAAACTGGACAAAGAACGGGAACGACGAAGAGTTCATCCCAAGGTTCAACTAGCTCAGCAGCAATGAGCACGGGGAGAACGACGTCTAAGAGAACATTCAGACGAGCCCATACCCGAGCCAACGAAAGTTTCAAGGACTGCAACTGTTGGAAGTGTGGAGCCAGAGATCATATCTCACCCGATTGCCCTCAGAATCGTGAGGTGCGAATGTACGAAGCCACGGAGGATATCGTGGTCTACCATGGAAAGCTGGTACCAGTCTATCAGTTTGAGGACATCCCCTCGGATGAAAGCATCTACGAGGAAGAATTAAGAAGCGACTCGGACTCATATTCAGATGGATCTTCAACCGAATCTGACTGAAGAAGACAGGATTCAGACCACTGAAAACCTGTCTGGATTCTTTTCAAGGATGACGATCTCGAATCGAACCATGGAAAGAATAATGCGACAAGATTCCAACCTCAGCCCATATGAAGGATTCAGAATTGGCGGGATTAGACGAGTTCTTAACCAGATGGGACTCAACCAGAGAAGACATAACATCATCTACAAGGTAAGTGCAGGTGAGTTTGCAATTCCTATGGAACTTACTTGTAATGTTATGGATATGCAATTAATTCCTAAAGAAGAAATGCTTGAGGAATTAAGCAGAATGAAGGAGGAAATCGCCATTACTATGAAATGGATCCACATAGGACCAATTGAAGTAGTAATTAAGGCAACCTTCAAAGAAGGCATTGATTCTTAATTACATCTATCAGTCACTGATAGAAGAATCAATAACCTTAGAGATGGTCTTCTTGGAACTATGGTAGGAAATTTATATGCTGGAAAGTTAATGTTTGACATACATCCCAGAATTTCATATAACTTAGCTGACCAAGATAGTAGAGTTCTAACCCTTCATCAGGATTTTAAAAAAAAAGATCTGATGAAAGAAGGGAACAGGCCATATTCTATAACTTATAGAATCTCTTATGCACTTTCCAATAGTCATCATTCTGACTTATTTTTCAGGAAAGAATATATAGAAATTCCTAGAATTTTTAAGGAATTTGCTAAAGTCATGACTCCAAATCCTACCCAGATTGCAAGGTTAGGAGGAGTAGACATACAAATAAGAGATCATCCAATTCTAGACAGATCAACGAGTGCTAGAATTGAGTACACAAGCCGTATATCTTTTTCAGAAGACAGAATTATGGCATATAAAGGGAAGGAGTTCATCAAAGATCTAACTCCTCAATCCATTGGGGTAGATAATATAAAGATAAAATGCCCTGAAGGATGGAAAGAAATACGAGTAATATTCGACATCGCTGAAAAGATTAACCGTTTTCCATGTGATGACTTATACTACTTGCAGCAGCCATCAATTGGAACCTATGAAGGAACAATTGAAATTGCAGGACACGAGATCAGAGTCTTAGGCACCGCCGGAAAAGACAATGGGGTTATGATTTTGGGATTAAGTTTTCTCTAAAATCATAAACCATGGGTAAGAAAGGATAATGGTATAGAATTTAATCTGAAGGGTCACACCATCAGAATTAAATGACAAGTCCATTCTCCATTTATATCTCAGTAGGGATAATATATGAAGAATATAAGTCAGAATATTTCGCAGCTTATATTGATTCAGGATCAGGTATTTGCACGGCAAAACCAGGAGTTTTCCCTAGCGAAGCTATGGAATCATTACCCATTATTGCAGGAAGAGATTTTTCCCAAAAAATCTTAGTACTAAATAAGGGTATTCGACAAGCCAATATCATGATTGGAGGAGCATTTGGTACACCTTGGTATAAGGTAAAAACGCCTCCTATTTACTTTCATGACACAGGAGCGGATATTTTGTTAGGGAACAATTTTATACAATCCTTTACAAAATATGTTCAAGATAACAAAAGAAATTTATTAATATTTACCACAAGTTGTGGAAATGAGATACAGGTGTTGCGAAGGGAAAAGGCATTCAACAGGTTAATGCCTATATTATTTCGCAGCAAACGTGGTGATAATGATGCCAAACTAATCCATCCAAAAATACAGGATAAAAGAAAGTTTGGTAAGGCTTTGTTGTCTTTTATACAGCAAGGATTTGATGAAGCTTCTATTGAGGAAATTATAAACCTCAAAGAAGCAATGCAGGAAATGAAGTCATTAAATATAACTTCACTAGACATTGATGGGGAAACTAAATTGTCCCTCGAAAATGTCAAAAGACTTATCCAGAGAAACTTTAACGAGGATCCTCTGGCATGGTGGGATAAAAACAAGATCGAAGCTACTCTACAGGTAAAAGAACAATATAAATATGAGTATGTTCGATACAAACCCATCTTAATGAATATGCAGGATAAGAAAGATATGCAGCAAATTATCAAGGAGCATATTGATCTTAAACTCATCGAGCCTGGAGTCTCAGCTTATAGTAGCCCTGGATTCTTGGTAAGAAACCACGGTGAAATAAAGAGAGGTAAACCCAGGTTGGTAATAAACTATCAAGGTATTAACAAAATAATACAGTTTGATGGTTATTACATTCCGAGTAGAGAACACTTAATTGATTGCATCAAATGTGCTAAAGTGTTTTCTAAATTTGATTGCAAATCTGGTTTCTATCAGATTAAGATGGAGAATGAGTCGAAGAAATTCACAGCATTCTCCACCACACAAGGGCAATATATTTGTAATGTTATGCCAATGGGGCTTTCTAATGCCCCTCAGATATTCCAAAGAAAGATGGATAATCTATTTAAGGATTATCTAGAGTTTATGTTCGTCTACATAGATGACATTCTGATTGCATCTCGAAATATTAAAGAGCATATTAAATATCTTGAAATATTTTCTGATGCATGTCACAGGGAAGGTCTAGTTCTCTCTGAGAAAAAGGCCACTATCGCTGCAACAAAATTGAATTCTTAGGAGTTCAAATTGATGAAGCAGGAATAGAGTTACAGGAACACATTGTGGAGAAAATCTGCAAATTTCCTGATATATTGAAAGACAAGAAACAACTTCAGAGTTTCTTAGGAGTTGTAAATTTTGCGGGTATGTTTATTAAAGACCTTGCAAAATATAGAAAGGATTTTAGACCACTCCTGAAAGAGACTGAAAGCTCTAGATGGAAATGGGAAGAAATCCATACCAAGAGAATTCGTGAACTAAAGAAAGTCTGCAATAGCTTGCCAAAACTCGCGATACCTCAGGATGAGGATGAGTTGGTAGTCTACACAGACGCCAATGATTTTCGATGGGCAGGAGTGCTCATGAGAAAAACAACTACGGGTCAAGAACCTTGTAGATACACAGGAGGGTTGTTCACTGAACAACAAGCCAAACTTTGGCATATTAACGAGAAGGAATTCTTTGCAGTGTGGAAAACATTTAAAAAGTGGCCTTTATTCTTACTTGCAAAGAAATTTGTATTAAAAGTTGATAATACTAATGTTAGGGCTTTTTTAAAAAATAAACTTGAATCAAAAATTGAAAAAGCTCGTATTATCAGATGGCAAGCTGAATGTCAATATTATACTTATGATATTGATGTTATAAAATCTCATGAAAATGTTCTTGCAGATTTCCTAACGAGAGATGGAAGCATTTGAAGCTGATTCCATCATTACGAGATTCAGGCACCTCAGAGAAAACCTAGAGGAGCTATCGAAGCATTTTGGACAGATCGAGATCAATGCACAAGCAGCTGGCCAAATACAACAGAGCGATGTGGACATGGTCCGCAACAATATACGAACCTCCCATATAGCAATGACAGCACTATGGGAAACAGTATTAGAGCCAATCAGGAAAGCGTCAGCTTCCCTGGTAAACAAAGAGAAATGTGCCCAAAAAGCTAAAGTGGTTACATATGAATAAGCAGATTCAAGCACTGCTTCAAATGAACCATTGTCGGATACCGACAAAAATGTTGAGCAAGAGGAAAGTCACATTTCCGAAAGCTCAAGTCAACCCACTGCCTCTGGGGTGAAAGAGGAAGAAATTAACCTTAGACCAATGACAGGCACCTCTAAGGTTAATTCAGATGAGAAGGTCCTATCTACTGTCTGGCTGGACTACCAAGGAAAATGGGAACAACTGGTTTCCAAAAAGGGAATTAACCCTAGCAAAACAGTAATCGAGACATCCGGGAGATACAACACGGTATGGATGCTCGAAGGATCGAAACCAGAAGAGGTTCGAAAGTGGTATGACTTTGGAGCATTAGCATCTGTTCATACTACATCACCAGGGTTTCCGGAAATCGAAAAACTTCCGGGATGGATAAGTAGTGCGGTGCACGAATCATGGCAGAACAACCCGCACCTGCAAAGAGGAGATATTCTGGAGCTTAAGTTCATTTCAGCGGCACCAGAGATAGTCGGAAAAGGTTCTTATCCGGTCTTTCAATTTATTAAATTACAGAGACCTGATATGATTGCCTTCAACAGAGTTAAGTCTATGGATGAGAAGACACCATTGGTATCTTCAATCAGCGAAGATGAAATCTCCACCCGACGAGCATGGGGATTCTGGGTCTGTCTCACCGAGATAGAAAAAGTTAAATATCCGTTTAAAATATTCTCAAACAAGTTAAATGGATCGTTCCTGGTTAATTCTTTAACAGGGAAAAACACAGAGTTTGCGGAAACCTCATTCGAAAAGAAGAGGTTACTCATTTGGGAAAACAAGTTGCCAGCAACCGAGTCTACCAGAAAAAAGGCATGCAACATGATACATGTTGGCCAATGGGATAACCACATATGCCCATATTGTGCAGAACAGGAGAAACCCCTATTTGGTACAAAGATCCGGGTAACCCAGAAAAAATCCGGACCCGAACAGGACAAAGGGAAGAAACGTCCAAAAAACTTTCACAAGCCAAAGTAAAATTAGCTGGATGTAAAAGAAAGAGAGGTGTCGGCAACACTCATAATTAAAAGCCGACAAAGAAGGGCAGAGTAGCTGGCAGAAAGTGGCCGACAAGAGAAGGTGGAAAGTTGACAAAAGCCACCTAACGCAATAATTCAAAAAAGGACAATAATGTAGCCGGTGGAAATTAAGGCCAAGTGACGAACGCAGTGACATCACAAGGATTTAGAGGAAGATTGGAATCCGGGGCTGAAGTCCGCGGGCGCCTATAAATAAAGGAGTTTGAAGCAGATGGAAGGCATCGAAAATTCCTCCCAACTCTTCAAAATATTTGTAATATTTCTCTTTCTGCATATTTCCTTTCGAGTCTGTAAAAGTATCGGGTATTTCCCCAAGAGTCTTGTATCCTCCATGAGGAACTAAGTGTCTGTCTTCTCCGTTAGGGGATATTATGTTTAAATAATATTTTTAGTATTTCTTCAGTAAAATCCAGGCTTCCAAATATCCCAAATATCCCGATAATATAATTAAAACCCTTTATTCATATCTTGATACGTCCTAATGTAGGAAACGAAATAGGACTATGTTGTTTGTTGCTGACGGAGCCAAGAATCGGTGAACCATCGGTCGCGGCTGCGTGGTTGGAGGAAGTCCGTAAAATTCCGGAGCTTAGGAAACCCGGCAGCAAGGCGGTCAAAGCCAAGGTATGAAGCTTAGTGCTTAATTTAATTATCGGAAGCATGATGGGCTGATATTGGACTAATGGTAATGAAGAAACTAAAATCTGGGGTCAAAATGAAATAAAGTAAAAGTTGGTAGGGTTAATTGAAGTTTGAAAAAGTCAAAATAGTCTAAATGGCCTTAATTTGGTCAAAGATGGTTTCTAATGGCCTAAAATTGGAAATTGATTTCATAATGGCCCAAATGTGAAAATGGTGCCTTGTAATGGCCTAAAAAATTCATTTCCTCACTCATTTATTACTCCGTATATGAAAGAGCCAAACTCGAGCTGATCCCAATTCAAATCAATTTGATCCGAGCAGGCTCATTTATTTTAAAATCTCTACATTAACGGCATTACTTTTACTTGGGCCGTTACCAGTGCATAGGGCCGAATTTTGATCCATTTAGGGCTATTACTATTCCATGCCAGATGCCATCATATTAATGGGCTACGGCCCATGTCACGAAATACTATCATTTCATTATAAAATTATCGGAGTATTATCTATATTCATAACTATTCAACATAATAATAATAATAATAATAATAATAATAATAATAATAATAATAACAGTCAAATGCTATTAATAATTTTTTCCGGTGCCGGGGGTAGTGGATGAATTATAGGCATTTAGAATTTGTAAGTGTAGCAGTCCCGAAAGAAAAAGAAAATATTTGTAATTAATGGTAGCAAACTAGCAATAAGCAAATATGCATAGCCAAAAACTAGTATTTAGGTCCAAATAATAATATCTTAGGATCAGGACCTACTCTAACCATTTCATTTTTAGTTGACCAGCAAATTAACACATCAATTAATTAATTAATTTTTCATAATGAAAACTTTCAGTTACGTTAACATTTACACATAAGGGGAGGTGGACTTATCATAGTGATCAAGTCCACGACTCCCAATCTAAAGGTTATGGGTTCGATTCCTCATCCGGCCCTCATTCCTCTTTTATTCCCTTTATAGTTCGTGTGACATGAGCTCCCGCCTTTATAGGCTGTTCAGAAATAAAATACACATAATAACTATACACACATATTTTTCTAGTATGTTTAGGCTCTTAAAAAAAACCAATGCCAAATATACATTTCTTCATTCATAATTTAATGACCACCACAACAGCATTAGTGAATTTCTTATAGTAATTGTATAATTTGCTTTTATTATGAAATTTATAAGGTGAGCTGATGTAATATAGGCATGGAAAAACCTTTCAAGCTTAATTAATTAATTTGGTTTGCTGCAGATTTAGAATTAGATGGACTGTTTGAAAATATTCCCCCCTTTGGTAATTTATTTTTGCCTTTAAGAATTTAGAACTCCCACTTTGTTAAAGGCAGCTTGAAACTCCAAAAATTCAAACCTCTCCCACCTAATTGTTAAAAGCAGATTGAAACTCCAATCCCTAATTATTGTGTTCAACTTTATATTAACAATTAATTGATGGAATTGTTTGGAAAATATTTGGCATTATACTTACATATTGTTTGGTTAAGTGATTAACTAATTATATACTTATAAAACGTATAGTATTTATTAATTTTATACTCCCTATAATTCATTGTATTAGGTGGAGCTCTAATTAATAAAGGTGAGTGGTGGATTAAAATTTAAAGGGTTGACATAGTGTTTACTCTCTCATATACAAAAATATATGATCTCCATCTCACCGTTTTTGTTACGGATGAGTTTTTGGTACTATTCACTGTTTAACTTTGATTCAATTTTTTTTTTTTTATCATAACTATATAATGAAAAACATAGTCAAGTGAGATCTTGTTAAATTCGTCTAATCTTTTAGTTTTAGACAATCAATTTTTTTTTATAACTTTTATTTATACACAATTTAAGTTATTAACCGTTAAAAATATGTATTGACATACATGTCGGAGACCTCTATAACAAAAACAGTGAGACGGAGGAAGTATATTTTTTTTATTATTAATAAAATAGAAATAGATATAGAATGGATGCTGAGAATAGAGAACTGCTGGATAATTAATTAAAACCTTTATAATTGCAAATTAATTAATTATTTAATTATTTAGGTAAGAAAGAAGCAATAACCAAACGCCCTCTCCAATGTTGTCTTTAATTGCAGGAAAAAAAGTCAATATAGTCCTTTTTTTTTTACAAAAAAATCAAATCAGTCCTTTTTTTAGCCCAATTGGTCCGTTATATATACTAATTACGTCTCAATCGGTCCTCTACCCACTAATTAAGCCCTAATTACATATTTTTGGCCAAATCAATCCTTTTTTTTTCAAAAATTTAAATTATTCTGTTATTAATTTTTGCCCCCTTTCATGCAGTCCAATGCACATTTCAAACCACTAATAACTCAAATTTGATATACGTAAAAGTTCTAAAATTTCGATATTTATAAACTACTCCCTCCGTTCCAAAATAGTAGTCTTTTTAGAGATGAAAAAGTGTTCCACAATAGTTGTCATTTTGGGTATTTCTATGAAAGTTTTCCAATATTACCCCTTTATTCCCCCAATGGTATTTATTCTCTCTCCACCCCAAGTATATTTCTTGGAAAGTGAGAGGGGTAGAAATGGAAGATTGTGTGGTAATAATTGTGTTTCTTGGTTTGTGTAATATTTGCTAGAAAGACAACTAAAAAAGAACGGAGGGAGTACACGACAAGACGAATCTAACAAGATCCTAATTGGCTCATTCTAACTTGTATATCTAGGTCCGTAAATAGCCCCTTTCATGCAGTCAAATGCACATTTCAAACCACGAATGAGCAATTAATTCAAAAAAGGTTATTTACCGCACATAACCATTAACAGTTTTAAGCACGTAGTCAAACAAGTAAGGATTTGATATACGTAAAAATTCTAAAATTTCGATATTTATAAACTATACGACTTAAATATATAGCTCCGTAAATAATACTAATGGTTTGAAATTTTAGAATTTTTACGTATAGGTCCGTAAATAATATAGGTCCGTAAATATCGAAATTTTAGAATTTTTATGTATCTCAAATTTGATTTATTAATGATTTGAAATGTGTATTGGACTGTGTGAAGGGGGCAAAAATTAATAACGGACCAATTTAGATTTTTGAAAAAAAGAACTGATTTGGCCAAAAATATGTAATTAGGGCATAATTGGATGGAGGACCAATTAGAACTTAATTAGTAGTATATGCAGAGACCAATTGGAAAAAAAAAAAAAAAAAAAAAACTAATTTGATTTTTTGTAAAAGAAAAATGACTATAGACCTTTTTCCCATTAATTGCATGCCAATGTGTACATAATTATACATACATTATATATATACTCCTATATGTGTGAGAGAGAGAGAAAAAGAGAAGAAAGAGTGATGTCAGTGGAACAGTCCGTGAGATTATTCATCCCTCAGAGGAAAAAAAATCCCTCCTCCCTCTGCCCTTTGCCCTCTGCACCATTTCCTTCCTTTCTTTAATTTCCGGCAATGACCGCCGCCGACGATTGGGTCAAAGCCGCCATGGCCGACGATTCCATCGTCGTCCACCTCCTCGTCACCCTCCACAATACTCCACCGCCTCCGCCGGGGCGTCCTGCCCTCCCCCTCCAGTGGACCGTCCGTCAACGCCGCTCAAAGCCCGTTTCCATCTGCTCCAAGAGACCGCCGCCGCACAGAGCCAGAGCCAGCCCCACCACCCCTCTCTCCTGGAGCGCCGCCGCTAATTCCGAAGACTCCACCCCACCCACCGCCAGCAAATTCTCCACCACCGCAAGATCTAAGGTTCGTCCCTGCTCTATCTCAACTCGCGCTCTCGTATCCCAAGTTCTTAGCTTTCCGGCGACTCCGCCATTGTTGCCACTTCTACAAGAAATGGTGACTTCGTTTCAACGCAAAAAAAGAAAAACAAAAAAAAATAGATAAAAGAAAAAGACAAAAAAAGAAAAGAAAAAGAAGAAACCACTGTCAGAGAAGCACGCGAGATTGAATTCCCGTGTCACGTTTTTTCCAGCTCCACCTTCGTCCTATACTCCATACCCGAATCCACTTCTGATCATCGATTTCAATTTCCTCATCGGATTGATTCCCTAACAAACCAACTCCACTTGTACAACCAATTTAGTTATATATAAAAAAAAAAGGAAAATTCCCCCAAGTTTGTTGTTGAATTCCCAGAAATCCCAAAACCCAAATTCCAATTGTGGTTGGAAGGTTGTTGGCGTGTATTCGTGGCAAGTAGGTTTGCGTTCTTGTTTGGTGGTGAGCATTAAATACAAGAGTAGGCCAGGGCAGACTAGACAATCTGGTAGGAAAATTTTGACTCTGCCCATTGTCCTTGTCCCTGTTCTTGTCATCAACAAAATGGGTTCATGTTTTGTCAGGACGAACAACACAAAAGGGTAGTCTAGAAGAGATTGTTAGATGGGATTTGAAATGTTTGACAGTTTGTGGAGTACTGAATTGTGTTGTATCAGCACTAGGATAGGATGTGTTGTTGGAGCTTTGGTGGGTGAAGAGGGGACCCGTTTGTTGCCGCCGAGGGCCTTTGTTTTGTAGCTCAATTAATAATGTATTGTTTTAAAGACAACTCTACATAATACTTGTATTAAACTATCTTCTCCATGACTTTCCCTTTACCTCTTTTTTGGGCTTTCATGTCTTTGCCAATTCAAATTGTCCAGCTATGCTTAAAAGACATGCCGAGAGTTTCAAACATCAACCTTTTTTTTTTTTTTTTGGATTTAGCGTAAAGAGGATTGCTTCTTGAAAACAATTTGGTGGGGATGTTCGACAAGATCGATTTTTTTTGTTAATTATGTGGATAGGAATGGTGCCGGCGCTCTTGCATTGTGTGCAATTGTTGAGACATTTGAACTATGTTTCCAACTAACATATGATGGTACTAACAGTGTTGTGTTACTGATCTTCCGCGGCAGATGATCGTGGATGGCGAGAAAAAGGCTTCCAAGAGGTTGAGAAAGAAGGTGAATTACATAGGTTCATTTATATGTAGGAAAAAAAGGGGAAACATCGGCATAGTTTGAATTAGTTAATGTACTTTGATATGTTCTCAGACTTTACCGGAACTCAAAGAAGAAGAAATCGCCCTGACCAAGGAAAGAAGAGAATTAAAAAGGGTATATCTTATGTTCTTTTCTTGTGAGGCATTGGACCGATAGCATGAAAGAAATTTGATTGATAATCGTCACCATTGTGTTGTTTCTCAGGAATTGGCAGCTTTGTGCAAGAATCTGGAGACGCAAAGGGCTACAAACAAGAGGTTGAAGAGAACGAAGGTACAAAGTTCACCTCTCATTTGAAAGTCTGTTTCACACACTCATTTGTGAAGATTAATGATCACATCTGGCTTTAAATTGGGACCCTTTAGTGCATCATGTCTGTCTTTGTACTTAAAAACCAGGAATCGTGTCTATTTTTATGCAGCTTGAATTGCGACCGTGTTTGGAATCAACCTCCTTACAGGCGTCGCCAATATCAATTTGCCAAGCTACTCGCAACGCGGCTGTGCCACCTAGCCTAGATGAAGACACAATTGTAGAATCATCCATGGCCCTTCCCGATTTAAACATCCCGTTCGATGAGCCAAACTGATGCTACAGCTACAGCATTAGCCGACCACAAGAGGTTTACGGCTAAAATAAAGGGCTAATTAACAAACCTTTATTATTATTATTATTTTTTCTTTTCTTTCTTTCTTTACTGTTTACATGTGATAGGTAGGGTTGATCAATGAAATTGGAGAGGATTCTTTGTTTTTTTAGCTTCATTAGTTGTAGACTTGTAGTTGAAAATGAAATGAAATTGAGGGTTAGTAATAGAGGTGAAGGATGAGGATGAGGGTAATGCAGTGTTGGGGACTACATTCTTTTTGCTGACATTTTTATACAACAATGTATTTAGTTTTTGTGTTGGGACTTTTTCGAAGGGTTTATTTTCTTAATTACTACAACAAAAGCCTTTCTGTATGTAATTTAGAAATGCTCCGAAGTCAGAAGACGACTGCTGTGTTGTAGTAGAAACGAGTCTCCCAAAGTCCCAATAAATAATTTGAATTTGAAACTATACACATTTGCATTCTGTTCTAGAACCAACAACATGCTGTCTTAGGAACCGTTTGGATTGGCTTTTAAAAAAAACAGAATTCAAAAGCAGAAGCAGAAGTGAAAGCCAAAAGCAGAAGCAGGTAACTTTTGTGTTTGGATGGAATGTTTGAAAAGCATCTTTTTTTCAAAAGTGTGTTTGGATATGTAAAAGTGAAAAGTGCTTTTGAAATGTGTAAATTACCAAAAAGGATATGCTATTTATATATAATAGTAGTATATATTTATAGTGTAATTAAAATAAATTAATAGGGGCATTTATGACTCTGCACACATTACTATGTGCTTTTGGCTTCTGCTTTTCGGAGAAGCACCCCTGGGCTGCTTCTCCCAGAAGCACTTTTGCAGCTTTTCGATGAGCTTTTGTTTTTTCTAAAAAGCCAAAACAAACACTCTTTTTTCTTCAAAAGTGCTTTTGGCAGAAGGAAAATCCAAAAGCACTTGAAAAAAAACCATTCCAAACAGGCTCTTAGAATGTGATGCATTCTATCCTAAAATTAATTACATCTATATAATATATAAAAAAATATTCCTTATGAACAGTAACCTACCCTTATGAAGAAGAGTAACCTACCAATTTTCTCTCACAAAAATCCTCTTATGAACAGTAACCTACCTATTTACTCAACATTCACTTTCTGCACGCAATCCAATACACATTTCTAATGATCAATAACTCATCAATAACTCAAAATGTGCACAAGTAAAAATTCTAAAAATTTGATATTATAAAACCATATGATGAGACAAATCTAACGAGATTCCACTTGACTATATTTTTTCTTATATAGATATTGTATAAGCATATCAAAGTTGGATAATAAACAGTAGCAAAAGTCAATCAATTTTCACTATAAAAAAATTAATTATATAAAAAGCATAATACACTTTCAAAATACAGGAGAATCAAATTTCGGCGAAATTCACATTAGAAAATTTAATTTTATTAATTATTATAGATAAAGAATACTACAAAATAAAGTACAGTATGTAACAAAAAGTTTATGCGTTGATATTATTTATTCTTTAAATATAATTTCAATATTTGTTATTATTCTTAACAAATACTCTATAAATTGAAATTATAGTTTAAGAATATATTGTAAATTATTATTTCTATTAAGTACTTTATAAATTGTAATATGTTCATTAATGGATAACAAATATTTGTATTAAATAAATTAACTAAATTATATTTTTTTAATTTAATTTGGAAATTTCTAATTTATCAACACTTTACGGGGCATTTGGTTCGGGGGATTTGAGATTCTCACATTCCCACCGAGGTAGGAATGTTGAGTGTTTTAGGTGGGAATATGATTCCCAACTGGAGGGCAGATAATCTTAGATTACCACCTCCAATTTACCCACTTTTATACTAATTTGACTTTTATACCCTCACTTTTTATACTTATTTTAATTTATAAATTTAGATATTTGTATTTTAAAAAATGATAAAAATATGAAATTTAATTTTAAAAAATCAATTGAAAAATTTTAAATTATTTGAACATATTTTAAATATATATATTATCCTATTTAAATATTTCTATTATGTAGCAAAACAACATATTTATAACATTCGTTCAATTGAAATTCAAGGTTATTATGGTAAATTAATTAGAACTGGAAACACGAGATTCCCAATCTACACAAACGCAATAATCTTAAAACATCAAAAAAATAAGATTCCCAGCAATCTCATATTCCCGGTAATCTTACATTCACAGCAATCACATTCCCACTGGTAATCTAAGATCCCTCCAACCAAACGCACCGTTAGGGTAATCAATATCAATAATCAATTACAAAGTGCAATGTGATTTCGTACCTTTTTGTCAATATATGATATTAGATTCGAGTCTAGAAACTTTTTTTTTATCTTTGATTTTTCATTTTTTTGTCTTTTCAACTATTGTTTGTAGTATAATATTTTTTAAGATAGTAAATTATAACATATAAATATTGGTAATGACATATGTGTCGATTTTTTGCTATGCAACGTATAGATGTATTCATGTAATGCTTAAAATTATTTAAGTAGTTTGAGAAATGTAACCGATATAATAAAATTGAACAATTTTATTTGTTAAATT
Source organism: Hygrophila difformis (assembly GCA_030278955.1). Classification (NCBI taxonomy): domain Eukaryota; kingdom Viridiplantae; phylum Streptophyta; class Magnoliopsida; order Lamiales; family Acanthaceae; genus Hygrophila; species Hygrophila difformis. Next base: position 15,228,327 of record JAOANR010000010.1, on the reverse strand, counting down.
TGATATTTTTATTCCATTATCCATATTTCCGCCCATTGGGTGGGGTAATACTAGTTATGTCTCAAAACCAACAACATCATGTATTGTTGTCATATGCATTCTGCCCTAAACCCAACAGGCCAACACATTGTCCTAGAACCAATGACATTTTGTATTGATTTCAAATGCATTCTATATTAGTTGCCTAATTGAGAAAATCAAATGTGTAAAGAGGAGAAACATACTGCCTCAAGGGAAAAAAAAATATAAATTAATGCTTAATTAAGAAAAATATAATGCCTAAAGAAGAAATACATATTTGATCAGCATATTATAGTAGCAGATTTAATAAAAAGGTGTTTGGTAGATATCATATTTTTATGTAAAATTGTACAATGTGCTCCATAATATGCTTCAACAACTAGCATATTGATCCAAATATGCTCCCTAATATGCTACTTACCAAACAAATACTACCTCCGTCTCACTTGAATTGTTACATTACTCTCTGACACACATGCCGATACACATTTTTAACGGTTAATAACTTAAATTGTGTATAATAAAAAATTATAAAAGTTTAATATTATAAAACTACGAGATTAGACGAATCTAACAAGATCTCACTTGACTATATTTTTCTTGCATAACTATGATAAATATTAGAATCAAAGTTAAACAATGAATAGTGCCAAAAAATCCAACGTAACAATTAGAACGAGACGGAGGAAGTATATTAGTTGGTCAAACATGCTACATGATATATGCTCCCGATATGCTTACAACCAAATAACCTCAATGTCTTGCTAAGTAAGACAAAATGTCTAGCTGAGAAAGACAGAATATCTAACCAAGAAGGACATAGTAATAATTAAGAGAATGCACATTCTCTTCTATAAATATACACATTCTTTTAAATATATATACATTATCTCTTGTAAATATACAAATATATATTTTTTTTTTATTTTTTTACAAATATACACATTTATCTGTTATAAATATATAAATTATGTTTTACAAACATACAAAGAACAGACCATTTGTCTTATAAACATACACATTATTTATCTCTTATAAATATATAGTACATTTTGTACACGTCTTACAAATGCACATTATATCTTGCAATTAATACACACATTTTATATTTCTACAAAATACATTCTTTCTCTATACTATTTATGCACATGAACCATATTTTGTCTTCTCAAGCCACTCTTTTATCCGATTATCATTATCTATAGAAAAATTATTACCTGCAAAAAGCTACGAGGAATACTTATTAATAATATTTATAAAATTGCATAACTATTGTAACGCCCCGAAAATTCAAACCTGATTTTCGCAAGCATTACCGATGTACTAACTATCCTAAACTAGTGGCCAGCTAATTTAAAACAGCTAGTACAATACTGAGTAAACCTAAAGTGATCATCTGATTAATCCAGTTTAATGCAGAAGCTATAAATAAATTAAAAACACATAGGCACATAAAAATGTCACCAAATAATATTCAAATAACGGTCCCAGCGACCCATCCAGGCTACAAGCCTCCCAACAGCATACCAATATCTCAAACAGGGCTACCAGCCCAAAGCTGTAAATCACATAAGGCCACCGGCCGACAGTATGTAAATCCCAGGCTCACAGGCCTCAACCAGCAGTAGTCCAAATACCAACCACAGATAGTCACATAGTATCACATTAGCATAATGAACGCGTCCTATATACTCCTATCTATGTGATCTCTCAATACCCCAAACCCAAATCATGCTCCAGCGCCTCCAGCAGGATCTATAAAACAGACAAAAGCAAAGGGGGTCAGTACAACGTACTGAGCAAGGCTACGTGCCGGGGAGTAAGGGAAAACAGAACCACATCTCAAGATAGTAATATAGGTAATAAATAAACATATTAATAACGGCAGAATATAAATAAAGCAGTTAAACACCACACCGTCCCATACCGGTGCTTCAACCACGATCATACAATTGACATAAATAAATCATCACACCGTCCCATACCGGTGCTTCAACCACAGACATACAATTTATGCACGTGATGCATGGCCTAACATACACCTATCTACCCTATATGCAAATGCAAATGAATATGCCTAGCCGAAAACCTAAACCCGGGCGGTATGAACCCACGGGTGAGGATATCATCAACTCCAACCCGTTACAGGGTAACATACACCATCCCCGCAGGGACCACAGGCATCACAGCCCAATCACAGGCATAACAGCCAAATCACAGGCATCGCAGCCAAATCACAGGCATCACAGCCTAATAATCACCCCGCAGGGCCATCGGGACTCAACAACACCGGTAAAGGCTGCCCGATCAGACATGTCCAATATGTCCATCCATTCATAATGCAATACCATGCATTATAATAACCAGCCCAAAAGGGCCAACAGGAATAACAACCAATAATCCACCCCGCAGGATCACCGGGACTCAACAACACCGGTAAAGGCTGCCCGATCAATCATTTCCAATATGTTCGTCATCTCATAATGCAATATCATGCATTATAATAACCACCCCAAAAGGGTAACAGATATAACAGTCAATAATACACCCCGCAGGGCCATCAGAACTCAACAACACCTGTGAAGGTTGCCCGATCTATCATAAATATCATAACAACCCATCGGGTTAATAACCGTCAATTCCAATGCAATAACATGCATATGACAATACAGTGATATTCAAGCACCTACACACTAGGTTCGCATGCTTCTCAACATATAAGGAATTCAATACATATGAGATAGCCCCCTAGGCTAAGGCATTAATGATATAATAATTCAACAGTTTCCCTAAGCAATTCAACAACCCCCACGGGCCAATTGATTAACCCACGGTTTACCAATAACATTTGGGGAAGTCATAACAATAATTGGTGCAAAGAAAACATCATTATAGAATCAAAATCGCACAAAAAGGGGGCCAAACAGGGCCTTTCTGCGCTCACGGCGCACCCGCGTGCGTAAAACGCGTGACATACGCAGCCCAGTACTGTAGCGATTACTGTAGCGATTACTGTAGCGAGTTACTGCGGTAACTACTGTAGCGAGTTACTGCGGTAACTACAGTACAAGTTACTGTGGTGGTTACTGTTCAAATTACCGTGGTAATTACTGTTCAAATTACCGTGGTAATTACTGTTGCGAATTACTGCGGTAACTACGCGAGTTACCGCGGTAACGACTGTACAGTTACTGTAGCAGTACTGTAGCAATTACTGTAGCAGTTACTGTTCATCGTCTTCTCCGATTTTCCAATCGGTTTTCCGGCGATTTCGCCGGAATCCGACCCCCAAATACCCCCCAAACACGTAATTTAAGCAATATAATCCCTTGCCTGAAGTCTTCCAACAATAATCAACTTCCGATTCATTGATTCCAAGCTTCGATTCAAGCCGATCTACAAAAAATCCAACCAAAATCATTCAATCCCGTCACTTGTTTTGCCCCCTGCACAAACCACCTCAAAACTCTTCAAAATCATGAATTACTATGTGGAAATTACTTACCAAAGGGTATATAATCGATTCCCCAACTCTCTTTGAACTCAAAGTTGCCAAATCTCTCTCAAGGACTCCATTTTTGCTCCATGGCTCTCAAAAACGGGAATGCCCTAATTTTTGAGTGTTGAGACACCAAATGAGGCTTATGGCTGATTTTGGGGGTTCTTATTTTGGTATGGGTCAACCCGGGTAAGACACGGGTCGGATCGGAATGTGGGTTAAAGGATTGCACCACTTGTCTTGACCACATTGCACCCATTTGAGCACTTGAGCTCTTATTCTCTTGTGGGTTTGAACCCACTTATTCTTCCACTTCATTAAAATCATTCCTAAAAAAAATATCCATATAATAAATTATTTGTTAATTAACTACAATTAATTAAATCAATTATGCGTGAATTAATCGGGATGTTACAATCTCTCCCCCTTAGGATCATTTCGTCCCCGAAATGCATAATCAACCACATGATCATCAATGAACAATCAAGGGAAAAATGTTACTTCATTATGAGAAGTAAAAAAATTAAAGTCTGGCTACTTCAGTTTCATACGCTCCCCAGTTTCTCCAAGTGGCATCTTCAGCTCCGTGTCTAGACAACAACACCTTAACCATCAACATGGTTTTATTCCTCGAAACCTCATTATTTGCATTAATCGCCCGATCTGGGACTCATCAAACTCAAGACTAGCATCAAATTCAACTTCATCAAGCTGAATGATCTTAGCTGGATCAAAAAAAAAAAAAATTCCTGAGTTGGGAAGTATAGAACATATCATGGGCTCGACCCACGTCAGCTGGCAAAACCACCCTATAAGTCACTTTACCAACTCTCTCCACAATCTCGTAGGATCCAATATATATATATATATCTCGGAATCAGCTTGGCTTCTTACTAAACCGGCGTACCCCATTCAGAGGCGATACCCGCAAAAATACGCTATCACCAACCTCAAACTCCACATCTCGACGAGCTAAATTAGCATAGCTCCACTGTCTGTCCTGAACCTCTTTCATTAGATCCCTGATGATCTTCACCAACTCGATTGTCTGCTCAATCATCTCAGGACCCACATTCACCTTATCTGTTGGATCATTCCAACATAATGGACTCCTACACTTTCTCCATATAATGCATCGGAGGGAGCCACTAGATTTCCAAAACATGAACTACCGCTGCCGTCTTCAAATCATGCGTCGGTAGTTCTACTGATTACATTCTCATTACGTATTAACACACCACCCAAACCTTTAAGTGAGGTGTTGGTCAAAACTTCATACTCACCTGACTCATCAGGTAGAGTCAATACAAGTGTCTTTGTCATTTCATTCTTCCAAATTTTGAACGCTTGCTCACAATCATCATCCCATCTAAATCTGACATCGTTACACAACTATATCATCAGAGGTCTAGAAATGCTAGAAAATCCCTCGATACCTACTGTAGTAACCAACAAGATCCAAGAAACTTCGGATCTTCCCCACATTCTTCGGGACTTGCCATTTAAATACAGCTTTTACCTTAGCAAGATCAACAGACATACCATTACCGGAAATAATGTGCCCCGGAAAAGACACACTCTCCAACCAAAATTCACATTTGGAGAGTTTAGCATACAGCTTATGCTCTCACAATGTATTCAAAACTGTTCTCAAGTGACCCGCGTGTGCCTCACGCGTCGGCGAATAAACCATAATATCATCTATGAACACAACCACGCACACGGCCAGCAGGGGATGTAATACCCTATACATGAGATCCGTGAAGATCGCTAGTGCGTTAGTCAAACCAAAAGACATGATCGGGAATTCAAATGTCCTCAACGAGTCCTGGAAACTGTCTTAGGCCTATCCGCCTCCGCCACCCTTATCTGATGGTAGCCCAATCTCAAATCAATCTTACTAAAAATACTGGCCCCTCTCAACTAATCAAATAGATCCCCAATCCGAGGTAAAGGATACTTGTTTTCCCGTGATTCAATTCAATTCTCAGTAATCGATGCACATCCTCATCGACCCATCATTCTTCTTAACAAACAAAACAGGAGCTCCTTAAGGCGAGCTACTCGGCTAAATATACATGGTAAGCTCATTCAATTGATCCTTCAACTCCTTCAGTTCACAGGAGTCATATGGTAAGGAGCCTTAGAAATATGAGCTGCATCAGACATCAGCTCAATAGTAAAATCAATCTCCCGAGCAGATGGGAGACCATGAATTTCGTCGGGAAATACATTCCCGAACTCAGAGACAACAGGGACACTCGAAGCAGCAGGTACCTCTGCTCGAAGATCCCTCATGTGCCACAGGGAAAGAGAACAATCCCCTGCGCATCAGGTCACACAACAAAGCAACAGAAACCACACCAATAACAGGTGGAATCAACGGATGTCGATAAGAACACAGTTACCCAAAGAATCCTAAAAGGATATTCGTGGAACACCACAATCAATCACAATACGATGGCAAACAGCCAATCCATGCCCAATAGTACGTCAAAACCAGCCGGGCTAAAGACCACCAGGTCAGCCCTGAATTCGCGACTCTCGATGCTCAACACAGCATCTTGCATCAAATGATCACTACAAATATTATCACCCGAAGGTAAAGAAACTAGCATCTGGTAGGGCGCCAACGGTCCTACTCCATGCTCTCGCACAAATCGCAAAGCCACTAAAGAACACGAGGCTTCTGAATCGCACAGTACTAAGGCAGAAGGATTCGCAGCAGTAGTAGCATTTACTCCATGCTTACGAATGAAATTTAGAGTCTCAAATGAACATAAGACTCCAGAATCAAACAAAATAACAACAACACAAAATGCGACATAAATAATTCCCATAACAGGGAAACGAGTTTATCTCTCAACCAGAGAGTCAAGAAGAAACACCCACGATACAAGAATTACACACATGCCAAAACGTTATCCAATCAACGTAACGTTTCCATCACATAAAGAAGACATACTAGGAAGTCCCCTAGTTCGGACTCGCCCCAGTGATATCGGCCCCCTTCACGTTACCGATCTTTCTATGCAGAACAGTCACCTTGCCTCGTCTCATGCGGCAGGCATTCAACGCTTCGAGAACCATCTAATGTTCTTTTGATTGACCCAGTGTCAATTCTATGCCATTTCATATCATTATTCTTTCTAACCAAATCCGACTATACCCTTACTGGCATAACTAAGAAATGGTTTCCACCATCCTTCGCATGCAGGCGGACTGCAATTATCTATATCACCCCAATGGGTTATCACACTATGGAGACTTTCTCAATACCCTATCTCACTCTCGAGGGTACGTCAAACCCATCTGAACACCATTCAACAGATAGATCCCGCTTGGATAGCCATTCGAATAGCCCAGGCTTCCATGATGCCTTTCCAAACTATTCAGCCAACTTAGATTACAACATCAACAAACAATGTTAGCAGAAATCACCAATCGTATACAAAGCAGTATATATAAACGAAAAAATTAAATAACAGATCAAAAGTCATTCATAGACCTCAATGACTGTGAAGTCATAAGGATCCTGACTGGAGTACCATTGTCTTTCCACAGTTCCCCAACTGTGGCTCAACCTGGTATGCGCAAATCTCAACAAAAATAAGAATAAGAATGCAAATCTACACTATATGTATCCCACACACATCTCACCGCCTATGTCTACACAAATTTTAATAAGATAAAAGAGCACACAGGCTCTGATACCACTCTGTAACGCCCCGAAAATTCAAACCTGATTTTCGCAAGCATTACCGATGTACTTACTATCCTAAACTAGTGGCCAGCTAATTTAAAACAGCTAGTACAATACTGAGTAAACCTAAAGTGATCATCTGATTAATCCAGTTTAATGCAGAAGCTATAAATAAATTAAAAACACATAGGCACATAAAAATGTCACCAAATAATATTCAAATAACGGTCCCAGCGACCCATCCAGGCTACAAGCCTCCCAACAGCACAGGGCTACCAGCCCAAAGCTGTAAATCACATAAGGCCACCGGCCGACAGTATGTAAATCCCAGGCTCACAGGCCTCAACCAGCAGTAGTCCAAATACCAACCACAGATAGTCACATAGTATCACATTAGCATAATGAACGCGTCCTATATACTCCTATCTATGTGATCTCTCAATACCCCAAACCCAAATCATGCTCCAGCGCCTCCAGCAGGATCTATAAAACAGACAAAAGCAAAGGGGGTCAGTACAACGTACTGAGCAAGGCTACGTGCCGGGGAGTAAGGGAAAACAGAACCACATCTCAAGATAGTAATATAGGTAATAAATAAACGTATTAATAACGGCAGAATATAAATAAAGCAGTTAAACACCACACCGTCCCATACCGGTGCTTCAACCACGATCATACAATTGACATAAATAAATCATCACACCGTCCCATACCGGTGCTTCAACCACAGACATACAATTTATGCACGTGATGCATGGCCTAACATACACCTATCTACCCTATATGCAAATGCAAATGAATATGCCTAGCCGGCAACCTAAACCCGGGCGGTATGAACCCACGGGTGAGGATATCATCAACTCCAACCCGTTACAGGGTAACATACACCATCCCCGCAGGGACCACAGGCATCACAGCCCAATCACAGGCATAACAGCCAAATCACAGGCATCGCAGCCAAATCACAGGCATCACAGCCTAATAATCACCCCGCAGGGCCATCGGGACTCAACAACACCGGTAAAGGCTGCCCGATCAGACATGTCCAATATGTCCATCCATTCATAATGCAATACCATGCATTATAATAACCAGCCCAAAAGGGCCAACAGGAATAACAACCAATAATCCACCCCGCAGGATCACCGGGACTCAACAACACCGGTAAAGGCTGCCCGATCAATCATTTCCAATATGTTCGTCATCTCATAATGCAATATCATGCATTATAATAACCACCCCAAAAGGGTAACAGATATAACAGTCAATAATACACCCCGCAGGGCCATCGGAACTCAACAACACCTGTGAAGGTTGCCCGATCTATCATAAATATCATAACAACCCATCGGGTTAATAACCGTCAATTCCAATGCAATAACATGCATATGACAATACAGTGATATTCAAGCACCTACACACTAGGTTCGCATGCTTCTCAACATATAAGAAATTCAATACATATGAGATAGCCCCCTAGGCTAAGGCATTAATGATATAATAATTCAACAGTTTCCCTAAGCAATTCAACAACCCCCACGGGCCAATTGATTAACCCACGGTTTACCAATAACATTTGGGGAAGTCATAACAATAATTGGTGCAAAGAAAACATCATTTTAGAATCAAAATCGCACAAAAAGGGGGCCAAACAGGGCCTTTCTGCGCTCACGGCGCACCCGCGCGCGTAAAACGCGTGACATACGCAGCCCAGTACTGTAGCGATTACTGTAGCAATTACTGTAGCGATTACTGTAGCGAGTTACTGCGGTAACTACTGTACAAGTTACTGTGGTGGTTACTGTTCAAATTACCGTGGTAATTACTGTTCAAATTACCGTGGTAATTACTGTTGCGAATTACTGCGGTAACTACGCGAGTTACCGCGGTAACGACTGTACAGTTACTGTAGCAGTACTGTAGCAGTTACTGTAGCAGTTACTGTTCATCGTCTTCTCTGATTTTCCAATCGGTTTTCCGGCGATTTCGCCGGAATCCGACCCCCAAATACCCCCCAAACACGTAATTTAAGCAATATAATCCCTTGCCTGAAGTCTTCCAACAATAATCAACCTCCGATTCATTGATTCCAAGCTTCGATTCAAGCCGATCTACAAAAAATCCAACCAAAATCATTCAATCCCGTCACTTGTTTTGCCCCCTGCACAAACCACCTCAAAACTCTTCAAAATCATGAATTACTATGTGGAAATTACTTACCAAAGGGTATATAATCGATTCCCCAACTCTCTTTGAACTCAAAGTTGCCAAATCTCTCTCAAGAACTCCATGTTTGCTCCATGGCTCTCAAAAACGGGAATGCCCTAATTTTTGAGTGTTGAGACACCAAATGAGGCTTATGGCTGATTTTGGGGGTTCTTATTTTGGTATGGGTCAACCCGGGTAAGACACGGGTCGGGTCGGAATGTGGGTTAAAGGATTGCACCACTTGTCTTGACCACATTGCACCCATTTGAGCACTTGAGCTCTTATTCTCTTGTGGGTTTGAACCCACTTATTTTTCCACTTCATTAAAATCATTCCTAAAAAAAATATCCATATAATAAATTATTTGTTAATTAACTACAATTAATTAAATCAATTATGCGTGAATTAATCGGGATGTTACAACTATTATCGTCATTCAAATAACTATTAAAATCAAATTTAATGATTGAGATTAAATGTAGTATGTGCTTGCCCTTTCAGAGCCCGCAAAGAAACCAAGTCCTTATTCTTTACCCTTGGCCTCATTATAGAAAAATTTAAAATTAGTTTTAAATTAAATTAATTATACTACTATTTATTACTACTACTACTACTAATATATTCACCATACACATTGCTTTTGGATGGGATTTGAAGCTAAAATAATTAAACTAAATTAACAAAAATTATATAAAAATTAGATCAAGTTAATTACTACTCCCTCCGTCCATTTAAAATGTCATGTTTGATTTCTGCACACAATCCAATGTACTTTTCTAATCGTTAATATCTCAAAATATATAGAACTAAAAATTATGTAAAATATATATTCTAAGACTATACGATTAGACTAATCTAACAAGACCAAACTCGACTATTTTTTTCCAAATATATACTTACAATAATATTGAGTCAAAATTGAAGAACGAACAGTAACAAAAAGTCAAACAGGACGCTTCTGGTGGGACGGAGGGAGTATAATATATTTACCTCCGTTCTTTATAAAATGTCATGGACCCACATTTCATGCAATTCAAAATACATTTTTAATCATCCATAACTCAAATTGCATACAAATAAAAATTATGAAAATTGATATTATTAATCTATGCGGAGACGAATCCAACAAGATCTCACTTGACTTTATTTTATTTTATATAGTTGTATTAAAAACCCGAATCAACGTTACTCAATGAATATATAACGATTGTGGAAAAGATAATTATATTAATGATGTACAAGATCAATATACAGCAACACAAGAGTGTGTAATGTTATGTACAACCGATGTGGGATAAAGTGGGCTACACTATACACTATTACTCCCAATACGCCCCCCTCAAGATGGCGGTGGGGGAACCACGCCAATCTTGGACATAAGAAAATGGAGCTGAGGTCGAGCCAGAGGCTTCGTGAGAGCATCCGCAAGTTGCTCAGAAGAGGATACATGAGAAACACGTAGTTGTGAAGACTTCACAAGATCCCGAACAAAGTGGTAATCAATGGCTATGTGTTTCATTTGGGAGTGAAAAACAGGATTTGAGCATAAGTAAGTGGCACTGATGTTGTCAAAATAAACAGCTGGGACGGTTGGGGAAGGTGGTAAACAAAGTTCATGGAGAATGGAGCGAGTCCACTGAACCTCTGCAGCAGCAGAAGCAATGGATCTATACTCAGCCTCAGTTGAAGACCGAGCAACTGTTCGTTGCTTACAAGACCTCCAGGAAATAGGATTACTCCCAAGAAACACCACGTATGCCTCAGTAGAGGATCGATCATCACAGTCTCCGCCCCAATCCGCATCAGCAAAGCAGTGAAGCGCTAAAAAAGAAGAACTCCGAAGGAACAAAGAGTGATTCCGAGTACCGTTTAAGTACCGGAGAAGTCTCTTGACGGCACCCCAGTGTGTGGTGGTGGGTGCATGCATGTATTGAGATAATTTGTTGACAGCATAGGCAATGTCCGGTCGTGTGTGGAGAAGATATTGAAGACGACCAAGAACACTGTGATATTGTCTGGCATCAAATGGATCAGACCCATCAATGCGTGAGAGTTTGGATCCTACGACCAAAGGAGTAGCTACTGGCTTTGAATTGAGCATGTTGAGGCTGGAAAGAAGATCAGTGATGTACTTTTGCTGAGATAGACAACAGCCGGCCTCTGAATGATACACTTCAATTCCCAAGAAGTATGATAATTTGCCTAGCTTCTTAACAGAGAACTGACAGGCCAAAGCTTCCTCGAAGCACCGCAAAAAATTCATGTTGTTCCCTGTGAGAACAAGATCATCAACATATACCAAGAAGTATGCCAGAACATCTTTTTGGTGATAGACAAATAGTGATTCGTCTGACTTCGTACAGATGAAGCCATAGGACACCAAAAAATTCCGAAGAGCAGTGTACCAGGTCCGCGGAGCTTGCTTCAGACCGTAGATGGACTTTCTGAGCTTACAAACATGGTCAGGATGAGCAGCAGAGATAAAGCCTGGCGGTTGCTGCATGTAGACGTCAATAGATAAAGTGCCATGAAGAAAGGCATTTTTCACATCAAATTGAAGAAGTGGCCATTTTCTCGAGACTGCAATGCTGAGAACAATTCGAATTGTTGCTGACTTCACAACCGGACTGAAGGTTTCGGTGAAGTCAACCCCGGGTCGTTGGTGAAACCCTTTCGCCACAAGGCGTGCTTTATATTTTTCAACTGAACCATCCGGTAGTCTTTTGATTCTGAACACCCACTTGCAACCAACAATATTCTGAGCCAAGGAAGAAGGAACCATTCTTTTGCAAGGCATGAAATTCAGAGGTCATCGCATCACGCCAACAGGGAGTGGACAAAGCCTGAGATACAGTAGTGGGTTCAATATCTGTATAAGTTTGAGAAATAAGACAGTACCTGGGGTTAGGTTTGAAAATGTTGTTTCTAGACCGAGTTACCATACGATGTTGAGTTGGAGCAGGCGGCGAAGACGGGAGTGGAGAGACCTGCTGGTGAGGTAAGAGCGTCGGACTGGGTGGTGGAGATGGTACATGTGACGGTGTAGGAAAGGTTATGGGCGGTGGAGTAGGTAATGAGGAGTCGGGTGGAACAGAGATTGCTGAGGTTGGGGTAGGGGAGGTTTTGACGAGTGTAGAGAATGGAAAGAAGTTCTCTACAAAGTCAACGTGTCGGGATACGAAAACTTTGTTAATCAAGGCAAAGATAAGCAGTTTGTGTGAGGGAGTAACCAAGAAAGACACAGGGTTTCGAACGAGGCGCCAGTTTATGGGGTGTGTATGATCTGTTAAAAATTAAACCTCATTCCAATGTCGGCAAAGTCATTACCGACAACAAGCCACTTCCAAAAGAAATGGCTGAGTTCTTCAACCATTGCAGATTCATTTGTCAAAATTGGTGTATTTTATATTGTTATGTTTGTAAACCTTCCGGCTATAAATAGCCGTGTAATCCTAGTGAAAAATGCAGAACGAGATTTAGAAAAATAACATCTAAACTCTCTTCTCCCCAATTCAAAATTCCAACAGAATTGGTATCAGAGCCTGAGATCTAAACTCAGCACAAAACAACTTGAGTATAAACACTCAAACTTAAAAGAATTTAAATCTGCTCACCTGGGGTGTCTCTTCCAAGCTGCTGCCAGTAGCTTCAAGCTCTGCATGCTCTTCCCCATGAGCACCACCAGCACTGCCAAAGTGCCGCCTAGCCCAAGGCCGTTGTTCCAGCATCCACCGCCCATCGTTCATCTTCTCCGGTGGTCTCTCTGTCGCAATCCGTCAACGACGCTAACCTTCGACCAGATCTGCGCGTCAACCTACGATAGCCAAAGCTCCACCTTCGACCGGCCACCATCTCATGTCACCACCGAGCTGCTTCTAACGCTGCCCGCTGCCACCGCCAAGCTGTCACCTTCGTGCGCCATTTTCCTGCTCGCCGTCGCACCATTACTGTGTGCAGCAAGTCCATCGCACCTCTCCCGTCTGCGCAAGCTGCAAGGTCCCTCCAATTGGAGCACTCTTTGGTGTCGTCCTTCAGGAAGTACTCTACCATTTTTGTTGGGTTGCTTCTTTGAGAAATTAATTTTGGGGGCTGCTGCTATAGTTGTAGTTGGAAATTAAAGTTTGTTGGGGTATGAATTAAAGTGAAGTAAAAGTGGTAGTTGGGATATTAAAAAAAAAAAGAAAAAGAGAGGGCGGAAATTAAGAAAAAAAAGGTGGTATTTGAAGATATTAGAAAAGGAGTGTGCGGTGATATATTAAAAAAAAACTAAAAAAAACAAAAAAGGAAAAAAAAGAGCTGTTTCAAATTGTAGCTGAAGGACGAAGCTGTGCAAATCATTGCAAAAAGGAGATATTATTCTCAATGGCGTTAACTAGTTCTCTTCAGTCACAGGTGCCCAAATTAACAAAAGAAAATTACAGGATGTGGAGTATCCAAATGGAAGCTTTGCTTGGATCCCTTGATGTCTGTGATATGGTGGAAACAGATTTTGCAGAGCTATCATCAACAATAGAAGACGACGATGAATTAAAGGAGATAAAGAAAAAGGAGAAAAAAGCCTTGTTCACAATATACCAAGGCGTAAATGAAGCCACATTTGAGTTGATTTCTACCGCAAAAACATCGAAGGATGCTTGGAAAATTTTAAAGAAAGCCCACGATGGAGTAGATAAAGTGAAGAAGATCCGGCTCCAATCTTTGAGAGCCCAATTTGAAACTCTACAACAAAACAGATCAGAAGCCGTCTCAGATTACTTCTCCCGAGTAATTTCCGTTGTTCATCAAATGAGACAGAATGGCGAAGAGATCAATTATGTTCGTGTTGTGGAGAAGATCTTGAGGTCCTTAGACCCAAAATTCAACTTTATTGTTGTTGCCATCGAAGAATAAAAAAATCTCGAGGCAATGACAATTGAAGAATTAATGGGCTCTTTACAAGCCCATGAGCAACGACTCTTCAAAAGGGGAGACGAACAATCCTTGGAGTATGCACTGCAGATGAAACTGTCGTTTAAAAGAAATAATGCAGCTAGAGGAAGTCCACAACATGGACGCTTTCAGGCACAAAGAGGAAGAGATGGCCGAGTCAATAATTGCTACGATCAGAATCGAAGCAATAATGACGAAAATAATGGAGGAAATGAACGTGGCCAGAATATCAATCGAGGCTGAGGACAATTCCGAGCCCGTGGTCGCGGACGTGGCAAAAACTTTGGAAGATTTGACAAATCAGAAGTTCAATGCCGAGTATGTAAGAAATTTGGTCATTTCGCTAATGAATGTTGGTACAATGCAGACAACAACAAAGATGAGAAGGCGAATCTCATTGATAAAGAAGAGAATGATGGCCCAGTTGTACTAATGTCTTGCAAAGAACCAGAGCCACCTCAAACAGTCACATGGTACATGGATACAGGTGCATCAAACCATATGTGCGGAAGAAAGGAATTTTTTTCCAAACTTGATGAAAGACGAATGGGCAATATCACATTCGGTGACCTGTCGAAAAGGCCAATTGAAGGTAAAGGAGACATTACCTTTGAGTTACATAATGGAAAACATCTATGCATTTCTGATGTTTATTATGTACCTGAAATTAAAAGTAATCTGCTAAGTGTTGGCCAATTGTTGGAAAAGGGATATGAAATCCAAATGAAAAATTTGGCTCTTAGTTTGCGAGATAAGAATAACAGGTTGATCACACATGTCAAGATGACGACGAACAGAATGTTTCCTCTGAAGCTCACTATAGATGACTCAAAATGCTTGAAGGCAACCACTGTTGATAGCGGCAAGTTATGGCATCTCCGGTATGGGCATCTTAACTTTGATGCATTGAAATTGTTACAGAAAAAGAATATTGTAACAGGACTGCCGCAGATTGAATCCTCCAACAATGTTTGTGAGGTTTGTGTCATGGGAAAACAACATCGTCACACCTTCAAGAATTATGGCGCGAGAAGAGCTAGATCGCGACTTGAGCTGGTACATTCTGATGTTTGTGGACCAATTACTCCAGTTTCTATTGGTGGAAACATGTATTTTCTTACCTTCACAGATGACTACAGTGGAAAAACATGGATCTACATGATGAAAGAAAAAAGTGAAGTTTTCTCTAAATTCAAGGAATTTAAAAACCTTGTTGAGAAACAAAGTGGGTGCCAATTAAAGTGCCTACGGACAGATCTTGGTGGAGAATACACATCTCGAGAATTTGATTATTTTTGCAGAGAGCATGGGATACCACACCAACTCACGATGCCATATACACCACAACAAAATGGTCTTTCAGAAAGAAAGAACCGAACGATTTTGAATATGGTTCGATGTATGCTGAAAGAGAAAAATATTCCCAAAGAATTTTGGGGTGATACTGTAAATTGTTCTGTCTATCTGTTGAACAGGTCCCTGACAAAGAGAATTGGAGACATAACTCCCGAAGAAGCCTGGAGTGGGAAAAAGCCAAAAGTTGATCATCTGAGAATTTTTGGAAGCATTTGTTTTGCAAAAGTGCCAGAAGAAAAGCGTACAAAGCTTGAAGATAAAAGCCAGAAATGCATTTTTCTTGGCTATGGTGAAAATTGCAATGGGTACAAACTGTACAATCCTGTAACCCGCAAAGTGGTGATGTCAAGAGATGTTATCTTTAATGAGGATCAAACTTAGAGATGGAATGAAGATGAGCAGACCAAGCATATTCCTTTTGATGATGAACACGAAAAGCAAAAGGAACAACAACAACAAATGGGGGACATGGTACCTGATCATGTTGAAGTTGAAAGCCAATCCTCTGATGATAGTCCTCTTGTGAGAAGAACAAGAAGGGTCCAGGACATATATGACTCCAGTGAGTAAATTGATGATGAATTCAATAATTTCTGTCTATTTGCAGGTCTTGACCCATTGACATTTCAAGAAGCCTCTAAAGAAGTTAATGGCAGAAAGCTATGGAGGAAGAAATTCAAGCCATTGAAAAGAATAATACATGGGAGCTCACATCACTTCCTGACAAACATCGAGCAATTGGAGTCAAATGGGTGTTCAAGACGAAAAGAAATGCAAAAGGAGAAATTGAAAGGCACAAAGCCCGTCTCGTTGCAAAGGGGTACAATCAAAGATATGGAATTGATTATGAAGAAGTCTTTGCCCCAGTTGCCCGGCTTGAAACAGTGAGGCTGCTCATTTCACTAGCAGCTCAAAAGAAGTGGAAGATACATCAAATGGATGTTAAATCCGCATTTCTGAATGGAAATCTTGAAAAGGTTGTCTATGTTGAGCAACCACCTGGATTCATAATTGAAAGCCAAGAAGACAAGGTGTACAGGTTGAAGAAAGCGCTATATGGATTGAAGCAGTCACCAAGAGCTTGGAATTCAAGAATCGATAAATACTTTATCGAAAATGGATTTGTAAAGTGCCCATATGAGCACTCCCTATATGCAAAAAGAAACCTGTCTGGAGAATTTTTATTGGTATGTCTATATGTTGATGACATTATCTTTACAGGTAACGATAAGGCCTTGATTCAGGAGTTCAAGAAATCAATGGAAAAGGAGTTTGAAATGTCCGACCTGGGGTTGATGCAATACTTCCTAGGCATTGAAGTCAAGCAAGATGAAGAAGGAATTTTTATCTCACAAGAAAAATATGCAAAGGAGATCCTGAAGAAATTCTCGATGGAAGATTGTTGCAGTGTCGACAGTCCGATGGAAGTTGGCACCAGATTGACTAAAGAAGGAGAAGGAAACCCAGTAAATCCAACCTACTACAAAATTCTTGTGGGATGCTTGAGGTAATTAACCTGCACACGACCTGATATCTTGTTTGGAGTTGGTCTTGTTAGCAGGTACATGGAAACACCAAAAACTTCACACTTGAAAGCTGTGAAAAGAATTTTGAAGTACATCCAAGGGACAATCAGTTATGGCATGCTATACTCTACAAATCAAAGCACTGAATTGGTTGGATTCAGTGATAGTGATTGGGCTGGAAGTAAAGAAGATCGAAAAAGCACATCAGGGTTCGTGTTCTACCTCGGTAGAAATGCATTCACTTGGTCATCAAAGAAGCAACCCATTTTCGCGTTATCGACTTGTGAAGCAGAATACATTGCTGCTGCTGCATGCGTCTATCATGCAATTTGGTTGAAGAAATTGCTTGGATATTTGAAGATACAACAAGAAAGTGCAATCAAGATTCATGTCGACAACAAGTCTGCCATTGCTCTTGCAAAAAATCCAGTCCATCATGAACGCTCAAAACACATCGACACCCGTTTTCACTTCATACGGGAACATGTAAAATCAAAAGAAGTGGAGCTAAAGTATGTCAGCTCAAGTGAACAAGTCGCAGGCATCTTTACCAAAGCACTGAAAGTTGAAACCTTCCAGTATTTTCGCAAAAAGCTCGGAATCCAAGATGATGGAAGAATGAATTTAAGGGGGGGAAATGTTAAAAATTAAACTCATTCCAATGTCGACAAAGTCATTACCGACAACGAGCCACTGTCAAAAGAAATGGATGAGTTCTTCAACCATTGCAGATTCATTTGTCAAAATTGGTGTATTTTATGTTGTTATGTTTGTAAACCTTCCGGCTATAAATAGCCGTGTAATCCTAGTGAAAAAAGCAGAACGTGATTTAGAACAATAACATCTAAACTCTCTTCTCCCCAATTCAAAATTCCAACATGATTGAAGCCATGGGTAACATAGACAGCCGAAGACACGAAGTTTGGTGATGTGGGGTTTTTTGTGAAATAATTTCTCATAGGAAGACAACATTTGAAGGTTTTCTTTGGGAAGACGGTTGATGAGGTAGGTGGCTGCAGAAACAGCGTAGGGCCAGAAGTGGAGCGGGACTGAAGACAAATGTAACAGAGTGAGTGCAGTGTCGACAATGTGACGATGTCGCCTTTCGGCAGTCCCGTTGTGTTCTGGAGTATGAGGTGGGCTAGAAAGATGTGTAATGCCATTTGAGGTAAGGAATTGGCGTAGGGCAATGAATTCCCCACCATTGTCTGTATAGAGAGTGCGAAGAGGAGATTGTAGGTGGTTTTCAACAAGAGATTTAAAGGCAATGAAGGTGGGTAACACATCAGATTTGTATTTCAATGGGTAAAGCCACACGTATTTGGTGTAGTGATCAACAAAGATAACATAATACTTATAGCCATCTGACGAGGTAATGGGAGAACTCCAAACATCAGAAAACAACAGTTCAAGTGGTGAAGTAGCATGTAAAGTGGATTCACCAAAGGGAAGTTTGTGAGACTTCATAGTTTTACATGCATCACAAATGAAATCAAAAGCATGTGAAGAGGGCAAATTATTACTGTTTAAAACATGACGAAGAATTTTGGGGGCGAGGTGACCTAAACGAGAGTGCCACAGATGGACTTGATTTTTAGATGAAATGAGAGCATGGGATGCTGAGGGCGATGATGGAGTAGAGGGATGCCAAAGGTAAAGTCCGCTAACTCTTGGACCCTCCAGCAGGACGTCTCCACTATTCCGATCCTTCACCTAAAACGAAGTGGAAGAGAAAACAAAAATGACATCATTTTGTTGGCAAAGCTGGGAAACAGAAATGAGATTTTTGAAATTCTGGGCACAACAAGAGAGTTAGAAAAAGAGAGACGATGCAAGTTCGGAAAGGAGAGGGATCCGGTATGTGTGATGGGTAAAGATGTACCATCACCAACAATAACACTGTCCTGACCATCAAAAGGAGAGTGAAGAGAGAGGTTGGAAAGATCTATTGTTATGTGATGCGACGCCCCTGAATCCAAGACCCAATCTTCCGACGAGAGGTTGGAAACGGCTGAGTTTGCTGTCGGAAGTGCAAAACGTGCTTGGTTGGGAGGTGGGCGAACATCTGGTGGCTGGAAGGAGTGGGGCAGCTCCGGGCAGCGCCTCGCGGAGTGCCCCTGGATGCCACAGAGCTGACATCTGCCTTGGTATCCACAGCCAGGGGACGGCCGGGACTGAGAGGAGGCCTGCGGCTTGGATGGTGCCCGATTGCCACCAGATCTCCAAGCCTGGCGTCCACCGCCTCGCTGGTTGGTCTGATGGGCAGCAGCAACGGATGAACCCACCTGGAAGGCTGTTGCCGGAACAGCAGCGGGTGCGGTGTTTGCAAGCTGTGCTTCGGCACTAAGTAATTTGTCGTGGAGTTCCTCGAACGATATGGGGGAGTCACGAGCCTGTATAGCTGATCCCAACTCCCTGTAGGAGTCATCTAAGCCATTCAAGACTTTAATTACGAGGTCCTCAATGTCGGTGATCACACCAAGAAGCGCAAGTTCATCAACTATGCTCTTGATGTCCAACATGAAGTCTGTGATTGATCTGTTGCCTTTGATCAGGTTGTGAAGCCGATTTTTGAGAGACAAGATGCGGCCCCTGGACGACGAACCATAGATTGAAGCTAGGGTTTTCCATGCATCCGCGGAGGTTTGGACAACAGCAATGAACGGAATTAGCGTTGGTGTAATGGAACCAACGAGGGCACTGAGAATTAGTTGATCCTGACGAACCCAATGGATGTGATCCGGATTGGACCGTGTAGCACCAGCGACGGTGAGAGTGGCAGCGGGGCACGGGTACGAGCCATCAACGAATTTGAATAGATCATACCCCGTGAGGAGCGTACGGAGTTGAAAACTCCATGCCGCGTAGTTAGTGGATGTCAGCTTCAAGGGTGCTTGGGAAGCGACATTGAAAGCCACCAGAGATGGAGGGTTTGTGATGGGTTCAGTGGTGGTGGTGGCGGCAGCCGATGTCATGGAGGGAGAGGCGTTAAAGCAGCAGAAGAAAAAAAAAAGGAATGAGCGAGAGATAGGGATCACGATGCGTGATTTCAGAAACAGGAGGAAAGAAAGGAAAGTCTGACAAAAAAAAAAAGGAATGGAGGATCAATTATTTGATAAGGCGATAAGCCAAGGAGCTCTGATACCATATAACGATTGTGGAAAAGATAATTATATTAATGATGTACAAGATCAATATACAGCAACATAAGAGTGTGTAATGTTATGTACAACCGATGTGGGATAAATTGGGCTACACTATACACTATTACTCCCAATAGAATATTGTCAAAACTAGGGGTGGGCATCGGGTTCGGGTTAGTCGGGTACCCACCCCGAACCCGAAAAAATTGTATTCGGGGTCGGGTATTTTTTAATGGGAAAGGTCGGGTTCGGGTACCCGAACCCGAACCCAAAGTTCGGGTCGGGTATCGGGTCCTAAGTTTGGACCCGAATTACCCGATCGGGTACCCGAATAACCCGAAGTTTTTTTTTTTTTTTTTACATTCCACAATTTTATAATTTTTTAAAAGTGCTTAAAACACTTAATAATTCCCCAAGCCATTATCATTTAGTCTATACTATCACAATTATCATATACAAATAGATATATACACAATCAAGTTTTATAATTAATTAGTTTATAAATATGAGAATTCTTCAGTATTTCTTCAAATATTTATTCAAATTCTTCACTTTTCATTATGTCTTTCTGAAATAAAAGAATTTATTAATTACTCTATTTGTCTAGATTTAGTAGTATTTGCTAAAAATCTCTTTATACGTGTTCGTAATTTTTTTAATGTGTAGTTAATCACATATATATTTGTTATGGATGAATTAAATATTTAATTCTAGATTTCTTTGTTATTGATCATCCTTTGTGTAGACTGTATATATAATACCCTTCGATGTTATTTATTTAATTCAATTTTTTTCATATATATTTTTTTAAAAAATTTAAAAAAGAAAGAAAAAAAGAAAAGAAAGAAGTGGGGTAATCGGGTCGGGTCGGATACCCACCAATGTCGGGTTTTGGTCGGGTATTTTAATTTCATACCCGAACCTGAATTACCCGACAAACCCGACCCGATGCCCACCCCTAGTCAAAACTCCTCCGTGTTACTTAAAAAAGACTGGAGGAAGTATATAATTTTATTATAATATCTATGTGTCAATAAATAAAACACAAAAAAAAAAAAGGCCTAGATGGGATATCGACGGTCATCCAACCCAGGGACCCATGGATTGGTGGCTTGTCGTACTTCACAATTGATCCCATATATCCCACATCGTAAAAAGAGAATGGAGAATGAGTAGAGAGTTACAGGTAGATTCCAATTTTCCCAATATAATAAAATAGTGCAATTCCAATAATAATAATGTAAGAAAATGTGGTGGTAAAATTTAAAATGAATAGATGTGTGTTAATTGGGATCCATCATCCATATATTCCAACAATGTGAAACGCTTGAATTTTTTGCGCTATTCATTATTCAACTTTGATTCACGTTTATATAATAGTTATAGAAGGAAAATATAGTCAAGTGAGATCTTGTTAGAATTGTCTAATCTTGTAGTTTTAGAATACCAATTTTTTTTAATAAGGACTTAGCCCAAGTGGTTAAGTGCACAGAAAAAATGTTGCAGATTCATGGAAACAGAAAGAAGTATGTCTTTTGGAATTTGAAGATAAAAAGATTCTCTCTTCAATATGGGAATAGGAATACAGGATGGGCACTCGCATTCGTTTTAGTCTGATCACACTAGGATAGCACAAAATATTATCTGAATTTTTGTTTACTATTTTACTCGAATAATCTGAAATATCTACTGCACATTTCAGCAATATATTGTATTAAAAGGTTGTAATACATTTTAAAAAACACCATGTTGATAATTACGACAAAAACAACTTTTAAGGGCATTTTAAATGAAGCCCCAATATCGGATTGGATCATTGGGGGTAGGGTGCATGTGCTAAATTAGTACCCCGTTGAATGTAATAAAATGAGTGTGGTGTGATTATTAGTATATTCTTAATCATTTAATTAACTGAATAATTGTTAATGAAAGCAAAACTAATTGTGGCTGTGAATTGGAGTTGTTAATAGTTGGAGTTTTAGGGGTTGTAGATTTTAATAAGGGCCTAAACTCTTAACCACAAAAATGGCAAATCAAGGAGAAAATATGAGCGGTTAGTATATAGATTTTGGACATAGAAAATGTGTGATGATGGGTTGAGCGTGACCAGTGGCGGATCCAGAAAATTAAATTCGGTAGGTCAGTTTTCATTAATTAATTAATTAATATAACTAATTTTAATATAATAATTATTGTAAAAACACTAAAAAATGTCAAATTGTTCGCAATGAGTCTCATATTTTGGTATTGTTGTATAATAACATCAATACTAACGTTCTAAATAAATCTCGTTCTATGAAAATAATCAAACAATCATTTAGGAATCGATTTCTCGTGCTATACCGTAATTTATCTTTCATTATAGTCATTTCTAAAAAGCTTGTATCGCTGCCCAAGAAAGAAGTAATACTAACTTTAAAAGCAAGTACACTTTCAAATATGTGCATACTTCTTTATCTTAGAAAGCTTGATGGAAATAAACTATAAATGCTTCACATCCCAAAATTTCTCATCAGTTCGAATGTCAACATTTAAAGTATCCGATGAATATTCAAAAACCTTAGATTTCATTTTTGAAAATTCTTTAGGATACTCTACAAGTCTTTTCAATCTTTTTTTATCAAAATAAAAAAAATGGATGAATATTCAAAAACAATACAAATAAGTAATTTCTCGAGGATGAGGACTTAGCCCAAGTGGTTAAGTCCACTTCCAACGGAAGGTTGAAGGTTCGGTTCCCCAGGCCACCGGCCCCCTATCCCTCCCTTTTTTCCCCTTTGTAATTGTGTGGCATGGACTCAATCCCACCCTCCTTTACCAGGACTTCAGTGGCTCCTCCAAAAAAAATAAGTTATTCCTCACTTACCCACTAAATCGATTTTCAAACAATTGCAATTGTAAATCAATTAGACAGAGAAATAGTTCTACTAAAAAATGATGGGCATTATTTCACTTGTGGGGACTTGTTTCTACGATGACATCCATATCAGGAAGTACTATAATTCTTTTGATGAGATCATCCCCTCAAATTTTGAAGATTTTTCTTAGTTACACCAATTATGAACATTGCATTTAGAAAATCTTGTTCTTTTCTCTATAAGGTCAAATTTAGCTCATTCGTAATTACAAGTATAACCAACATATGTTTGCCACAAAGATGAAATGAAAGGACATCATTAAATTAATTGTGTATGCGATTCAATTTTGTTTCTATCAGATATGTCATAATTAAACTTCCTCAATGACATCAAATCACTCAATAATTGTAAGATACAAATGAAATCATAATTAAAATTGTTCTACAAAATAGAATTAGTACTATATATATATTTAAAAAAAAAAAAAATCTATGGTGGGTCAATTGACCCACCTTGCACATATATACATCCGCCCATGAGCGTGACGGTATAGGGGATTTGGTGATGGGTGAGCGTAATGATATGAGAGCATTTTGTGATGATACTTGGAAAGTTCATCACATTTTCCTTCTATAGCAGCACTATGTAGAATCTCCGTCAATCTACAAGCTAACTGAACCAATGTGTTGAATCCGTACTTAATGAATGTAATGAAAATAAGTATTTTGGTGGTTATTATGTTTTTGAAAAATTAATTTACTGTTAATCACTTTTAGTAGTATATAGTACAATTAATAAATGGAGTAGATCAATTTAACATCCAATTTGGTTACTTTGCTGGGTAAGTACATGCTGGACTAAATCTAGTCCATTGGATCAAATTCAAAATCAATGGTTCATATGTTAAATGAGGGTTGTTTTGTAATTTCACACCTATAAGTTAGATTCAATTTTTTTAAATTAAATAATATAAATTATAAATTGAGTGGCTTCCTTCTAGTCCAATCCAAAATTTATACCATAATCATTCTTTTCAAATCTTTCTAATACATTATTCTAATCCTTACACTTCAAATTTGAAGTTGCATTGAGAAGTTGAATAGTTTGCTCCAATTATCCATTGACATCATCGGAGTAAAAAAAAAAAAAAAAAATTCATAGTGGAGGATGAAATATATAACATGACAGAATTACACCTATAACAAAACATAATGACTAAAACATGAAGCATAATGTTACCTATGATAAGACAGAATGTAACATATTTCAAGATAAAATATTATTTACATAAATAATAGAAATATCAAGACATAATGGAACTTATAAAATGACAGACACCTACTGTTTTGAGTTTATGTACATTCTATATGCAATACATAGAAATATGTTTGGAAAATACAAACATTCTGTTTTCAATATGTAGACATTCTGTTTGGAAAACATAGACATTCTGTTTTCAATATAATAACATTCTGTTTTGAGTTTCTGTACATTCTGTATGCAAATATATAGACATTCTGTTTGGAAAATACAGACATTCTGTTTTCAATATATTAACATTTTGTTTTGAGTTTCTGTACATTCTGTATGTAATACATAGACATTTTGTTTTCGAGATATCTGAACATTTTGTTTTGAGTTTCTCCAGTTTCTCATTTTCTCCAGTTTCGCTATCTATATCGGATATATAAATTTAGGAAAATTTCGAAGATATTTGAAATTTCGGGGGAAATTTCGGAGATATTTGTAATTTTTTGAGAAAACTAATTCGAGTTTCTGAGATGATGAAAATGAAGATATTTCAAAATTCGTCATCTCTATTGCTATATAAATTAGTAATATGCTACCAATACTCATTTAATAATATACTAATATGCTAGTATTATTATTGATATCATGCACCATGTTGATTGATAAGAGACTTAAAATTGATAACAAGTTAATTGGATGGCATTATCAATATGGGTGAAGCATAAATTTTAATTTCTAATTTTTTCAAAAAAATATATTTTTAAAATTTTGAAAAAAAATATTTTTTTTAAAAAAATTCGGGAAATTTCGGATTTCGGGCGAAATTTCGATGGAAATTTTGCAAAAATTGCATGTGAAATTGCGCTACGGGATGTCCCGAAACCCAAAATTTTGGAAATTTCGGGGATATTTAAAACAATGCTCCCATCATCATAATGTGTTTAGACAGCAAAAAGCTGCAAAAAGAAACAAATTTATAATATTATATTTTTAATGTAATAAAAATAAAATAATAAAATAAGTTTACATAAATATCCTTATGTAATCTGCACTAGGTGATTTAGTAAAAATAAGATCCAATAATAATAAATAACTGCAGCACATACCGGAAGAGAAGGCGAACCCATAGGAACCTTATTGTTTAACATCGGAACTGAATTTTGGATAGTACACTTAAGACAGTTTTGTTTGCATCTATACTTATGTGTCAGAGTCCGATCTATTCTCACGACAGATTCTCTGCCAAAATTTCATAACCTGCAGGGCTGTCTCAATCGCTCTTCCAAGTGAATTCAAGTCCCATCTCATTCTCATCTGTGGGGTACCATTTCTCGTCCCTCTACGTGTTGCCCTTATTAAACTTTGATATGAATGAAGCCCATATGCATTCCCTACCCCCAACTCAACTTTTTATGGTCCAAAACTACTCTAACTCGAGTCCAAATCCAAATACTAGTAAACCATCAATTATTTTTGTCGATATCATAATACTACTAGTTTCGACACTAGCAATGTAAAGATTACCCAATTCTTATAGCAGCCCCCATCGGAAATCAATTTTCCGTGAGAAGATTCCATCACCTCATAAACCAAACACACACAAAATAATTGATCATGAATTTAACAGCTTATTCAAGTTCCTAGTTACAGAGAGCCAACATACAGTTTCTTGTATACCAATAATTCCACGAGAAGTAAAATTGTACAGGTAATACACATCACATGCAACAGGATCACAGTCACAACATTGAAAGTACACATACATACTTACATACAAGTACAACAAATAAATTCAGTAATAGTATCAATGGAAACTAAGAACAAAATTATCAGGCGCCATTCAGAAAGCCCTCGCATGATGAATTACAAGTACCTCGAGATTTGTCTGGGCACTAGGAATCAATACATCCATGAAAGGTCCTTCTTGAACGACACCGAGTTAGCTGCTCCTTGAACACCCCTTTCTGATATCTGTGGGCAATCATCGACTACCAAGCGTTCTAATTTGTGTGATCCTACAAGTGGCTTTAATCCATCATCAGTTATTCCTAGACACTTGTTTATCTTTAGAACACGGAGCAGAGGACATTGTCCAACAAGCTGTATCCCTTCATCGGTAACCTCTTGGCAACGACTCAGCTCCAAGATTTCAAGACAGTCTGCTGAACAGAGAGCTTCCAACCCAACATCGTTGAAGGAGTAAACATGGTCGAGTGCAAGTTCCCGAAGTGGACACTTTTGCACTAAAGTAAGGATTCCTTGTAAAGTGAATGAAGAAAAAGTAGGAAACTCGCCGTCGGAGAAAGATAGTCGAACTGATTCAAGTTGAGAGCAATTCTGGGCCAGTGCCTCCAAGCATTGATCCGTCAGCCTTATCGGATTGTTCATCAAAAGAGGAAGCGAAAAGTCAGATGGGACTTGGAGTGAAATTGACCGTAGGTTGGTAGATTTGTGGGCAAGACCTATAATGTCTGAATCTCTTACCCCCAAGCACATGTCTAGGTGAATTTTTTCTAAGTTCTGGCAATTTCCCAACACACAAGCAAGTCCTCTCCCGGGGCTGTTGATGCCATTCACCAGCTTAAGTTCTCGCATGCTATCACATGGGATTGATTGTCTTTGCCATTGATCCATGGCTAACCGATTGTAAACCTTCATGTATCGATAATTAGCATCTACTTCAAATTGCAACCGTCTCAACTTTCGCCAAGTGTTACCAAGCTTTACAAGATCACCTTCTCCAATAGCCCTACAATTCCTGATGCAGAGATCCTCTAGTGTTTCAAGCTTGCCAAGATATTCCAACCACTCCATACTGGCAATATTGAGACACAGAATAAGGTGAAGCAATGAAAGCTTCTTACATCCCACTACCACGGACAATATCCCAAAACCACTAATTCTTGGAGTGAAGATTAACTTCAATGAAGTGAGACGGGAGCAGGAAGCCAAATGACCCAGGCCAGCATCAGTTATAAAAGTGCAGTAACTTAGGGTGAGATCTGTCAGAAGGGGGCAACTGATTGACAAATTATAAAGCCCCTGGTCATCAAGCTGTTTCCCTAATTTTGACATCCAACCTGAGTAAGAGATTTCAATCCTTTCCAAGTTGTGAAATCTGTTGCAGAGTAAAATCAGTGCTTCATTGGCAGGATTCATACCACAGCCCACTCGTATAGATTTTCGTTGCTCATTATCCAACTCATGAAGACGCTTACACGTCAAAGACACAGAGTTTTTATCCACTGTTCCCTTAATTCGATCCAATATGTCCCAAGCCACTTGCTCAGGCAACTCATCCATTAGTTCTGGCAATCCTATGTTTTGATCGAAAGTAGAGTGACTATTGTAACATAAAGAAGCTATTTTCACCCTTTATATCAAGTACTGACCATAAAGGCAAGATTCAATTTATGAGTCCAGAGTATAGGATAAATATTCGTCAATCCAGAACCAAGACGTAGTACATAAGATGATAAAATCTGGTTCGCTTGTCTGCTTCAGCTAGAAGAAATAGATAACAAACAAGTTGTCAGGATATATAGTGCTACATGGAGCGATTAATCAACAATCAAATACCATCGAAAGGAGAAAATCAATGCCCCGAACAATGCAAATTATAACGTGTCAACTGAATTAAACCTAATCAAAATGAACAATTGCATCGTTCCACAAAAGGTAACCAACATCATTCAAATCTGCCCACAATTATTTCTCGCATTTTTCTAACAACAGAGAGCCCGCCCAGCCCCCAACTCTCCTTTCTCGAGGAGAATAACAAAGAATTTCAACGCCCACAAACGAATTTTATACCCACAATTCACCAACCTGGAATTTCCGAAAAGCGACTAAATATGATTTGACGACAACAGCAAATCAAAATATCTACTGCGACAGAAAAAATTAAAGGCGGCGTGTACCTGATGGCGAAGGAAACCGATCGGAATACCGAAGTACTCCGTAGATGATAAACGATTAGAATTTGTGTATTGGCATTTGACAGAGGGACAAAAAAAATGAGAAATACCAAGGAGGCCAAGAATGAGAGATATTTTTTCGTGGGTCCACTCAAAATAAATATTTATACTCCATTTTTTTTTTTCTTTATGAGAAAGGGTGGTGGGAGCTCATGCCATACAAAAGGAAATAAAAGGGAGGGATATGAGGCCGAGAAATCGAACCTACAAACTTCCGTTGGAAGTTAAGGGACTTAACCACTTGGCTAAGTCCTCATCCCCTACTCTATTTGTTTAAATTTAATTATTAGTATAAATATAATTTTTAATAATATAAACAAAATAGATATTGTATAATTTAACTAGACATATACTACCTCTGTCTCGTAATGTTTGTTAGGTTTGTAAATATGCTACTATTCACACACAGACTTTTAATTAAAGTTATATCATAGTTATACACAAGTTAAAATATAACCAAGTGAGATCTTGTTATATTCGTATGGTTGTATGGTTTTTAAAGGAAACAGTTACGGTGCAGACACATATCCGTGTGGACAACATCCACAACCGTTGAATTCACAACTCAGCGACATGATATACATAACTTAGCGACAGAGCCAACTCAATTCAGCGATGCGGCCAATGCAATTCAACGACATTATTGGCCCCGTTTGGCAAATAAACTAAATAAAATTAACTTATTCCAGTTAATTTTAGATAAATTAGCTTATTCAAAAAGAAAAATAACTTAAAATAGTGTTCAATCAACTCTTTCTGAAACCGCGGCCAATAGCAACATTTTGGAATTAGCTTATTATAGGCAAAAAATTTAGCTCCAAACAGATAATTTTAATTAATTTATTACTCAAATTACTCATATAATCAATTAACAGCAAACAGTAATTCCCAAACAGGCCCATTGTATTCATCTCAGCGACGTTTGACGTTAGAGCCGTTTGAAAGTCAGTGAGATTTTAAACGCATCTCAGCGAATGAGCCTTCACAAATCAGCGACATGGCCTATGTAATCCAGCGACATGGCCTATGCAACTCAGCGACATTATTGTATTAATTTCAGCGACACAAATTTAGATTTCAGCGACATGGTTCTATGCATTTGAACGCATCTCAGCGATGGCCCCTACACAATTCAGTGACATGGCCTATGCTTTTCAACGACATCTCCAACACTGTAATACCCTGAAAGTTTGCTATATAATAATATTTTTAAAAAAAGAAATAATTTATATTATTTCTTAAGTCAAGTTGAATTATAGATTAGTATTATCTCGGATGGAGATCATGTGAAAGAAAATGATTTATTTTCCAAGGAAAAATAATTTAATTAATAGAGAAATATATTTTCCAAGGGAAAATAGTGAATGATGCAAGATTATTTTTCCAAGGGAAAATAATAGAGATATATGTTTGAAAAGAGAATATATATTAAGAGGATTATTTTCCAAGTGAAAATAATTTAGTTGAGTTAGGAAATATATTTTCACATGAGAAATAGATATCAGATAAAAATAAATATTTGATAATAGTATTAGTTTGGTATTATTCTTCTAACAAATATCAAGTATAATTGATTTTTATTTTTTAACACAAAATCATCAATAGCTCATTGGTAGATGGTAGTGACATAATACTTAAAATCCATAGATCATGGGTTGAACTCATTCAGCTCAAGAAAATACAATAAATGGTGCAATGGACCAATTCAATTTAAGAAAAATACAACTTATAACAAACTATATAATACAATAATGGAAGATCCAGATTTGCGCACAAGACAAAAATAAAAATAAAAGTCTTCAATCTCAACTAGCAATAAATAGGTCATATTTTTTTTGGTAAACAGTGACACTCATGTGTCGGCAAAGGTGTGTGGGGGCCCAAACCACACAAATTACAAAGATAAATAGATCATATTTGATTTAGCAGTAAAGATTTATACACATGATTATAATAGCAAATAGATGTAAAATAGAGAGGGAATATAATATAAATAAATAAGTTATAAAACAATAATAAAATTTTAGATATAGTCGGCAATCAAGATCAGATCACGATAGCAGATAAAATGGACCATCTGAATACAGAAGATAGGCTATAGCAGATACAAATTGCCTATGGATGCATGTATTAAATGTATTGGTGGCTGGAAAAAAAAAGTCATGGTGTTATGCATGGGCAGTCAAGTAGACATTCATTGTGACTACTATTTATTTATTAAAATAATACACATGGATGTAGAGAAATTCCGCAATTGATTGATATAAATATGA
Source organism: Hygrophila difformis (assembly GCA_030278955.1). Taxonomy (NCBI): domain Eukaryota; kingdom Viridiplantae; phylum Streptophyta; class Magnoliopsida; order Lamiales; family Acanthaceae; genus Hygrophila; species Hygrophila difformis. Next base: position 15,197,583 of record JAOANR010000010.1, on the reverse strand, counting down.
AAGTCTGCAATCCCGGCTAACAAATAAATAGGTAAGATTCGATTTAAAATGATGAAGGCACATGATTATGAATAGTAAAGATTTCTGCACATGATTATTAATAGAAAATAGATATCAAGTAGAAGGAAAATATAATATAAACAAATAATTCTGATTTCAAACAAGAAAAAAAAACTAAGTGTACGTACATTTAAGGACATATGAATAAAACAAATGGAATATGATTAGTTAGGCAGCCATAAGATAGAGACTTCATTGCATGTGGCAGTGGCTAGCATCAGGTAATAATAAAATATAGTATAGTAACCACCTATGATTCTCTATAAATACGGACATTTTCCTATGAAGTTCCGGGCATCAACCAATAAAAATATAATAGAGAGTTGTGAAAGCTGAGGGTGTGAAGAAGTGTTGTTGCACTAGAAGTCCAGTGTTTCAGTAAAGCACAAATCAAGAGTTTAGTAAGCTATCGTCGGAAGAAATAGTAAGTATATTTTTGTTCTGCGGGCTTTGTCCCAAGATTATTTTTTGCATGTTTAAATTCCTTTGTATTTCAATAATTTTTGGAATTATTCATGCAACTGATTTATGCAGAGGTAATGTCCCATTATGTGTTTTAACTATTTTTGGGACTAGGCCATGTATGTGAAAAATGAAATTTTCAGTGTATGACATGTGATTATTGAATTATGAGATAATAACCAAATTGGTCCACCAGAAGGTGCCTTTTCTGCTTTCGGTCCACGATCTAATGAGTTTCCTCATTTGGGCCATCAAAACCAATTCGGGCTAGAAATCTAGCCAAATGGACGGGGAAAGCTGTGTAATGGGCCGCGTGGTTTCACACGCCGATTTTGACCGGAATAAAACTTTAAAAACGTGTTTTTGGCAGCACGTTTTTTCCAAAAACCCTACTTTTTACTTGTGAGTTACTTTTATCTCCATTTCAAGGTAAATACCCATCGCGATATTTCATCTCACCAAAATCGAACATTCAGCCTTTCCCTAACCCTAGATTTTCTCCCGACCGTGTACGGAACATTGAAGATTGTCTGATATTCTGGCACAATGGGGATTCGAAGACGCGAGGATCGGAAGGATTGGCCACCTCCTCCTTATTGTAAGTGTAGTTCACGCAAATTGGGTCTACAAAATTTTGAATATTTACTGTCGGGTTTAGGGAAATGGGTCTATGGAATTGTCATTTTCGGGGGACGCCAAATGCTTTACAGTAACAAGCAATCCATATTCGGGACTCTAAAACTATGGAGTTCTCATAGTTCGCGCAAGTAGGGAAATTTTGAATCTTTACTGTCATTGTTACTGTCGGGACTTTAAAATGCGTGGTAGGTGTAGGAATAAATGGGCATGGGGCTTGCTGCCGTTGATTTTTTTTGTGGTCCTTATGTAGTAAAAGATGGCTTCTTGTGTGTTGTTGAGGGCGACAATTTTGTACAAAGTGGCGCCCACTGCCAAAGAGAGATCATGTTGTAGTATTTAATTGCACATTTGTATTTTTTGTTTATGGCTTCTCTTCCAGCTGTAAGATGCTTTCTTTTGACTCTATTGCATATTTTGAAAAAAAAATTTAATTTTTTGTTTATTTCAACAGATCCGGGGTGCATATCAGTTACTTTTGTACTTCACATTGGGGGAGAATTAGTTGAGGGTCCTGTGGCAGTTTACCGGGGAGGGTATGAACTCGTCTACGACAATGTCAACAACAAGGGTATAGATTTCTGGACTCTTTCATATTTTTGGAGAGATGAGTAGGTATGTGGTGATAAAGTGGAGTACTATATATGTGAAGATGGTGCTTTCAAGTTAATCTCGGATGACCAATAATTGAAAGAGATAGCTGGTCAGTATGTCCAACGTCGGATTCTCCATATATATGTTGTCAATTGTGAAGGTACTTCTTTGGATGATTGCACTAGTGAAAGTGAACCTGAGTTTTCTAGTGAAGAAGACATTGGATCTGTGGCAGCCGATGAGGGGAATGCGGATGAAGGTGTTGAAGGGGATAATGAAGGGGCTGGAGTTGGAAGTAATGTGGATGTTGTGGTGGATGCTGAAATGGGGGCTGGTTTGGATGTGAATGTAGGGGTAGAGGCTGAGTTACATGAAGAGGATGGATCTGGTGCTTACAGTCATGAATGGCCATTTCATGGGAGTGAGTTTGAAGCTGGAGATCAGATGGATAGCAGGGCTGCAGTCTCCAATGATGAAGAGGATGGGGAAGAGGTCAATGAAGAGGATACTAACATGGAAAGGAGGGCTGCAGATGATCTATTTGTTGAGAGTGATTATGAAGGGGATGATGTTGTAAGTGGAGACGAGGGGGAAGCTGGCTCCCAACCACAAACTGCTGGTGAAGGGGCCGGTCAAGATGATTTTGATGAAGGGGCCAATTCTGATGATGATATGGTGATAGCCCGGGAGGATTTTGATGAGAGATTGGTGGACAACTTAAAGAATGATGGCAAAAGTAAGGCTCCAGTGTTTAACTCCTCTGAGATATACAAACCTGTTATCACATTGCAAATGCTCTTTGCTACAAGAGATGAATTCAAGAAGGCGGTGAGATCACTAGCAATAAGGGACAGGAGGCCGATCCAGTTTTCAAAGACAACACTTACAAGGGTTTATGCAAAATGTCTTGGAGAAGATTGTGGCAGGAGGATATGTGCACACAAAGTGAAAAATGAAGCAAGCCTACAGGTTACTAGGTAATTTATTTTTTCCATTCTTGGGTCATTTGTAAAATATGTTTGTGGAAATAAATTTCATATCATATCAATTTTTGTTTGAGTTAATTCCTTACGGGCTAATGGTCTTTATATTTTTTGTTTTAAATTTCCAGGTTTCTCTCAACTCATTCCTGTACAGAGACAAATGAGGTGCCTGCCATGAATTCGAGATGGCTAGCTGAAAGGTTTCTAAAGAAGTTTATCTCCGATCCCAAAAGGTCTGCCGAAGGTTTTAGGCTAGACGTGATTAATAAGCTAAAGGTCAATGTCACAAGACACCAAGCAATAGCCGCAAAAAAGAGAGCATTGTTGGCATTGCATGGTTCATCCGAGTACCAATTCTCCCGACTTTGGGATTATGCAGAGGAGCTGACTAGAAATCCCGGAAGCACAACATTGTTGGGACAAAGACTGAGGGAGGTGAATTCAGATTTGATAGATTCTATGCGTGTTTTGCAGCACTGAAGAAAGGTTGGAGACATGGATGTAGGCCACTTTTGGGTGTAGATGGATGTCACCTGACTGGCCCTCATAGAGGGATTTTGCTGACAGCAGTTGGGGTTAATCCTAACAACGTGATGGGTGATTTTCACCACTCATATTTTACCACAAGCGGATGGTTGTCATCAAGTAATAAAAATCGGTGAATACCGGGTCGAACCACAGGGAATTTCAGAATATTATTTCATTCCGGAGAAGATTTTAATTGTTTCTAAGTTCATTAATTATATTATATATATTTTGAAAAGAGTTTGTTTAATTCTAATGATGATTAAATTAAAAATAGTGACATTAAGTTTAAAATAAAGCAAGTTAAAATTTTAATTAATAAAAATATAAATGGGAGATGCTTGTAATATTTTAAATGTTGCCATCTTTATATAAAATAGAAATTGCATATTGATTTAGCATTTTCCAATGTCTAAAAAGATCAATTTCTTAAAATTAATTATTTTATAAAGATTAAAAATATTGTAATCTACTAATAATCAAATTATGCTCAAACGGATTTCATGGAAGCTGATCAAATTATCTAACATTCTGCAATCATTATTCTAGGCCTAAATTTGAGTCTTTCCCAAGCATACAAATTTTCCTATAGCAATTAGAAGGCACTTTTCATTTCCCAAATCATTGTGCACATGCCAGAATCCATTTTTAATGTAATTTATTCCCAATTCCGGTACTAAAATATTAATTCTACTTTTTATCTCCCGATTTAACAAAGCAGAAATCACAGAATTAGATTCTAACATTGAATTATGCAGAACAGTGTAGATAATCTAACAATTATGGTAAAATAATAATAAAACATGATAAACTGGATTTAATTAATAATATTAAAATGCAGATAGATTAGAATTAATGCCAGATTGCCAAAAATAGAAAATACAGATTGATCGGTCAATTCAAAGCTTTAGCAGATTATTAATTTGAATAGCAGATTTGGTAAAATACAGAATATCGATCATTTTGTAGGCATCTAACATATCATTCTAATACAGATTCACATACCATAGCAGATTAATCCAGATTCAACACATAAAACATCGATACATTATATTGCTTCCATAAAACAGATAAATTCATACTTCAAAGTGATTCTGAACTCCCGTTCTAGAACACTTCTAACACGAACAATACAGAAATCCGTCTACAAATTAAAAACATGATAGCAGATTACATTTAGAGGCAATTTCAATTCATTACAAAGCAAGAAAAAGAAAGGCAACACCTAGAATAGGAAGAACACGCCCAGAAAGTCATTCCTGATGCATTCCTCCGGTATGGATTTGTGTTTCTGGCCTTCTTCTCCCATTAGAATATGTTTACAGAGAGTTTCTGTCGAAAATGGTAAGTCTGTGTATGAAGAAATGACAAAAAACGGTGTTTAAAACCGAGTTCGGGAGGTTAGAAAACTGCTCAACCGCGACTGTGGCGCTCGGAAGAGGTTTTTGGCGCCACCGAGGAGCTGCGGCGCATACGAAGATTTTCCGAATTTTTGAATGTGGCGCATTTTGTGGCGCTCCAAGGTGCTTTTCGGCGCCGCCAAGAAGGTGCGGTGCATTCTGACAATTTCCTAAAATTTACCCTGCGGCGCAAAAAGTGGCGCCTGGAGGTGTTTTTTTGCGCCACCAAGAAGGTGTGGCGCATCCTGAAGCTTTTTCCAATCCGAAATTTTTCCAAGTGTTGATGCGGCGCCTGAGCATGCTTTTAGGCGCCGCCATGCCTATGTAGCGCATTCTGGAGCTTTTCCAGTGTTGAAAATTCCGAATTTGACATCCCTTGACCTCCGAACATCTTTTTTCATCATTTTAATGCCTGAAACATCATTGCAATGTATTAGAATTGCCAAAGTCTTATTATTAAGCATAAAACAAGGTAAATTGGACTCGGATAAGCTCAATTTAACCGGTCTTATTAATATTTACACATCACATGAAATATAAACTAAAAAGCAGTAAAATAGGGTCTCATGCATGCAATTTAGGTTCATTTTAACACAATTTAAGCTCATTTAAATGTGGTTTCACAGGGTGCATCAACATCCTCATACTTAAATATTGTTCGTCCCTTGAGCAATGAGATCAATTAACACATCAACTTGCCAATCAAGATAATAAAGATAAAGTCTCTATAGTTATGTCAAATCATAGATTTTAACAACAAAATGAGATAAGAGGGTTCAAAGTTTAATGTACTAGAACTAGGCAAATTGATATGCATCAGCTATTAGAACCAGATATCCAGAACACTTGCAATACAGAAAACAGATTAATTATACATAGCACTCAATATGGGAAAGTGAATAATGTAAATATGTTCTTCTATTCAAGTCTTTAAATATGCTCAATCTATGGCTAGGTTTCACTATATTCTAGACACTTTGGCTGAGTTGAAGACGGTTGAATTCCAAAAGCTACTCATGTCACTGAATATGTGCCAGTCATCCAGTCAAGAGTTTATGAATTTTTATTTAATCCCCCTCTCTTTTCTTTTCTTTTTTTTTTTTTTGATCTTGCATTCTTCAATAATTTTTCTTTTTCTGTTTGCAAGATTTGAGTACCATTTTTTTTCGAATATAGGGGTTTCACTCTGACTTTATTTTAATTAAGCATTTAAAAAGACTTAGAACGAGTATATTTATTTATAAATAATGATAACTCTCCACATTTTAAATAACTAGTCTAATTAATCAAATAATTTTCTGCAAGGTAAATAGAATTGTCACAAATAGCTCAAACAACTTGCATAACAATTTAACAAAGTCTAGGACTTTAAACTAAGAAACCTAATACTCATTAAGTTGTAAAATCGGATTAAAGCAGAACATTTAGACTTATTTGGATTTTCTCCAGATTGGCAATGATGTGATAACCTCTAGATAATAGCACCACTGGGAAAACACAATTTAAATGAGCTTAAATTGTGTTAAAATGAACCTAAATTGCATGCATGAGACCCTATTTTACTGCTTTTTAGTTTATATTTCATGTGATGTGTAAATATTAATAAGACCGGTTAAATTGAGCTTATCCGAGTCCAATTTACCTTGTTTTATGCTTAATAATAAGACTTTGGCAATTCTAATACATTGCAATGATGTTTCAGGCATTAAAATGATGAAAAAAGATGTTCGGAGGTCAAGGGATGTCAAATTCGGAATTTTCAACACTGGAAAAGCTCCAGAATGCACCACATAGGCATGGCGGCGCCTGGAGGTGTTTTTATGCGCCACCAAGAAGGTGCGGCGCATCCTGAAGCTTTTTCCAATCCGAAATTTTCCCAAGTGTTGATGCGGCTCCTGAGCATGTTTTTAGGCATGCTCAGGAGCCGCATCAACACTTGGGAAAATTTCGGATTGGAAAAACTTCAGGATGCGCCGCACCTTCTTGGTGGCGCATAAAAACACCTCCAGGCGCCGCCATGCCTATGTGGCGCATTCTGGAGCTTTTCCAGTGTTGAAAATTCCGAATTTGACATCCTTTGACTTCCGAACATCTTTTTTCATCATTTTAATGCCTGAAACATCATTGAAATGTATTAGAATTGCCAAAGTCTTATTATTAAGCATAAAACAAGGTAAATTGGACTCGGATAAGCTCAATTTAACCGGTCTTATTAATATTTACACATCACATGAAATATAAACTAAAAGGCAGTAAAATAGGGTCTCATGCATGCAATTTAGGTTCATTTTAACACAATTTAAGCTAATTTAAATGTGGTTTCACAGGGTGCATCAACATCCTTACACTTAAATATTGCTCGTCCCTTGAGCAATGAGATCAATTAACACATTGCCAATCAGATAATAAAGATAAAGTCTCTATAGTTCTGCCAAATCATAGATTTCAATAACAAAATGAGATAAGAGGGTTCAAAGTTTAATGTACTAGAACTAGGCAAATTGATATGCATCAGATATTAGAACCAGATATCCAAAATACTCGCAATACAGAAAACAGATTAATTATACATAGCACTCAATATGGGAAAGTGAATAATGTAAATATGCTCTTCTATTCCAGTCTTTAAATATGCTCAATCTATGGCTAGGTTTCACTATATTCTAGACACTTTGGCTGAGTTGTAGACGGTTGAATTCCAAAAGCTACTCATGTCACCGAATATGTGCCAGTCATCCAGTCAAGAGTTTATGAATTTTTATTTAATCCCTTTTTTTTTTCGATCTTGCATTCTTCAATATTTTTTCTTTTTCTGTTTGCAAGATTTGAGTATCATTTTTTTTAATATAGGAGTTTCACTCTGACTTTATTTTAATTGAGCATTTAAAAAGACTTACAACGAGCATATCTATTTATAAATAATGATAACTCTCCACATTTTAAATAATTAGTCTAATTAATCAAATAGTTTTCTGCAAGGTAAATAGAATTGTCACCAATAGCTCAAACAACTTGCATAACAATTTAACAAAGTCTAGGACTTTAAACTAAGAAACCTAACACTCAATAAGTTGTAAAATCGGATTAAAGCAGAACATTTAGACTTATTTAGATTTTCTCCAGATTGGCAATGATGTGATAATCTCTAATAATATCACCACTGGGAAAACACAATTTAAATTTAAAATAATTAATCATGCATGTACCATTTTATTCAAAGCATAATAAACAGTAAAATAAAATTAAATCAAGCTCTTACCATATACTTCATGCAAATTGATAACATATAACATGAAAAGATCACACCTGGAATGTTTAGATCTTAGAAATTCTTTCACCATCTTGGACGTCCCCTTTTGCTTGTTTCTTCATGGCCTATCCTGCTTCTTTATATATTTATATGGTATTTGCTCATACAAAAGATAGTCGTTAGAGCACATGGTAATTTATGAATTAAAATAATAAAATTCCATCCATAATTTATTTAATTCAGATTTTTATCATTTTAAAGTTTAAATTTCAGATTTTTAATTTTTATTAACTCTTTTTATTAATTAAATAAAAATGGACAGATTTAAATAAAATATTAAATTTCATAAACTTACCAAAAGCAAAATACCACAAGTTCTAGCAACTATTACATAAAGATGCTAATTGAATAAGCAAAATAGTACCAAAATTATTCTAACTATTATAAATTAAACCAAAAAGGGAGCAATCCTATCTAATCAAAAATCTAGATTTCTAAAGATCCATCCGAATCATCTACTTCATCTTCCCTAGGACCTTCATCACTATCTTTAGAGCTTGAATCAGTAGGAGGAGTATATCGATCACCTAAACTTTCAGACATGAAATACTCAAGTCTGGAAGAAAGTCGTGCAAACTGTGTCCGTGTACTATCCTCCTTCCTCTTCATCTCGGCTCTAAGCTGATGAATCTCATAGGTCATCCTATTAATTGCAATCTCTGCAGGCTCTGCCCTAGTACCAGATGTACTAGGTATATCAGGATGATGAGTGGGTACTTCACGAGGTGAAGTAGGGTAAGCAAGCTCTGCACATCTTACTCCAGGCTTATTATAGAAATTCTTGAAAGAGATAGGAGGCTTTGGTTTCAAATCATGAGCATAGGCCGTCATGTCCACTCCAGCTCTCTCGCAAAGTGTCCAGATAAGTGCAGGAAATCCAAGCACAGTCCGCGCAGCGTCAGATGCCATGCCATCCAGCTCATGTGCTATCAGCTCTCCAACATCGATAGGCAACCCATTCTTCACACAGTATACAAAATATAGCTCTTCTACACCAGGCTGAGAAGTGTGTGAAGTAGGAAAAACTTTATGCTTATAAAGCAAATAGAGCAGATATAGCGGTGCATCCATCAAAGTAGCAACAACTATCTCTTTCTTCTCCCCTACGTAGGCAACTTTCTTTTGATTCTCAAACATCTCCTTTAAGATCCTTTTCTCCAATTCCGGTCCTCCTTCCTCTTCATAAATAGGCTCATGGAAATTTTTCTTCTTTGTAGCCGGGCAAGAGACATCCTTAGTTCCATAGAGCTCATTGATTACGGAAGGACCATATGGTACAGGCACTCCCCTAATCCATGAAGAAAAATGCTCATATCGGGAATTGCATAAGAATTGTCTGGTAAGCTCCCAGGAATAAATTCCGGTAGGATGCTCAGCAAACTTCGTCCATCCTCGACTCATCAAAGCATCATGAACCAGAACTCGATCCATATCATCTTCAGTAAATCCCTTATCTTGGATGATTCATCTTTTCACCATTCTTTGATAGTAAGAATAGGCCTCCTGATTTATAAAGATCGCCGGATTGAAATTGTCTCCGGTTAGTTCTTCTAGAGGAGGTGTATCATCCTTTCTATTGTGACTCTTCCTCTTGGTTTTAGAACCACGTGGAACTTCCGGTGAAATTTCCTCCGGAGATTCAGCGTCATCCTCTTCTTGCTGTGGATCATCCTCTGTTGGTTGAGCAGAATTGAAGGAAGTGTCGTATCCATTATATGAATCAGGAGCCACCAAATTATTCACAAACATATCTTCAGTACCCACAGCAGCCGGCTCCGGATCAGGTTCTCTAATAACAGACGGCTGTGATGGGGCAGGCTCTGTGGCTTTCTGTTTCTTTCCACCATTGTTTTTCTGGTTATTCTTTCTCTTTGATTTCATGATGGCAGAATTTGGGAAGGAAAAATTGAGATTAGAAAGCTAATTAAACAGGAAGAGAGAAGAATTGACAGATTTGGTAATGTGAGAGTGATGACCGATCGGTTTTCCCCTTTTTAAAGGTGGTGAAGTCTTGATTTTGTTGAGATACGGAGTGATTAATTTAATCTAGATCCAAATATACACTAAACATGCGATTTGGAGTCAGTATAATGCTGTTTAGGACCCCAAAAATCGATTAGATATGATTTGAATCTTTTGGATTCGTGGATTTTTGAAAAATTCGCGTCGGTGGCGCAAAAAGTGGCGCTCCGAGGCCAATTTAGGCGCCACACAATGAATGTGGAGCATTTTAAAAATAAAATAAAATTTAAAAATAATCCGCGGCGCATTTTGTGGCGCTGAAATAGAGTTTTATGCGCCGCACAGTTGATGCGGCGCATGCTGAAGCAAACTTGGGAAAATTTTTATTTTGCGGCGCCAAAAGTGGCGCTTCTAGGTAGATTTAGGCGCCACCAAGCACATGCGGCGCATTTTGGAAAAAACTTAGAAAAATTTCTAAGTTTTGCGGCGCATAAAGTGGCGCTGGAAGGCATTTTTAGGCGCCACAATGCACATGTGGCGCATTCTGTGCCAATTCGGGCAGAATGTGTTTTTCCTAAGTTCATCCCCATGATGTCCAACATCTCCATATCACTCAAAAATACCAATTTAACTTCTTCCACACCTCAATCAAGTCCAAATACACTTCATTGATCTCTTCAACAGTTCAAAACAACTCAATCTAACATGCTATTGGTAAGAGCCACTTTATTGAACTTAAAAACAACTAAAAACCTTATAAGCTAAATAAACACTATCTAATGCTTCATATAATCAAAATGACTTGAATAACAGAAATAATATATCTAAGATAGCAAAATAATAGTAGGAAATAGAGTTAGGACAATACAATTTTAACAAGGTCATCAAGTGAAAAATTAACTAAAATGTAGCAAAATGAAAATAGAGTCAAATAGATAGGCCTATCAATACATATCATCTGTAACGAACACAAGCCTATCTATCGCTCATCTCTCGGAATCAGTCAGAATCCTCAGAATCGTCATCCTCATTGTCTCCCACCTCCTCAGATCCATCCCCAGCATCAGCATCCTCAGCATCATCATCTCCATCATCGCTACCATCTCCAGAGCCTACATAGTCCTCATCCTCATCGTCCTCAGAAGGTGTCTGAGGGGCAACATATCTCTACCCTAAGCTCTGGGACATGAAGAACTCCAGTCGGGCTGCGTGGTAAGCCTGGGCTCGAGCATTCTTGGCTATCTGATCAGCCAAGAAATGGTGCCTTTGAGCTGCAAGTAAGGCATGCTCATTCACCGTGTTCAATAAGTTCTGTTGGTTTATCAATAAAGTCCTAGCCCACTCAGGCTCTCCCTGATGCTGATATGACTGCTGCGACTGCTGTGGCTGAGCTCTGCCTTGTCCTCTACCTCTGCCCCTACCACCTCGTGTACCCCGGGTGGACTGTGAAGGAGCCTCAGAATGCTCCTGGCTACCCTGTGATGGTGCAGGTGGAGACTGCCTAGGTAGCTCCCTGGGAAGTATCATCGGTTGGCATCTTATGCCAGGCAACTTGAAGTTCTTCTTCCCAAATGGAATCGGGGGCCTCATTCTCCAATCTCTATCAAACTGCCCCATGTTCACTCCTGCCTGAGCACAAAGTTGCCATATCAAACTGGGGAACATAAGAGCTGACCTCTTAGACACCCCTGGTGTCTGTCTCAACTCAAGTGATACAAGATCCCCAATGTTGATCGGGCTCCCCACCTTGATGCAATATGGGACATACATATCAAGGGCAGTGGGTCCAGAGGTGTGAGTCGAATGACTCAATCTAGATCTGTAGAACATGAGAAGCTGGTACATGGGTGCATCCATATCAGGCCCATGTAGCCTACTCCTGTCATCATCATCATACGTGAGGACATCCTCCTGACCCTCAAACATAGACATCAGTACAAGCTTCTTGAAATCCTCCCTATCATCAGCTCTCATCACCGACTCCCAGAAGTCTCTGCCATAAGGCATATCCACTACTCCAAAAATCTGATTAATATGCTGAGGAGTGATGGACACTCTGACCCCAAAAATCCAAGAATCCTCCTCCTCAGCATTGGCTAGAAATAGCCTAGTCAGCTCCCAAGAATATGATCCAGCTGGGTGTCTCACAAATCTCTCCCAACCCCTGGATCTAATAGCATCTCGAAGCAAAGGGTGCTGCAAGTCTTTCTCTGAGAAACCCCTATCTGCAATGATCCTCTTCCTATGGAATCTCTTGTACAGCTCATATGCCCTGGCACTCCTGAACACAGTGGCATCGAATATGCCCGGCCTGACATAAAACAACTCAGGGACATAGGCTCTAGGATCTTGCCTTTTCTGTCCTCCCCTTGCCGGTTGCTCCTCTTGATCCTCCTGATCAACCTCATCATCATCTTCCTCCCCTCCTACAGCCTCAGGGACAGGCTCCTGGACAACTAATGCAGCAGATCTCCCTCTCCTAGGTCGAGAGGAAGTGGAACTCGTGACGGGTGCCTTCCCCCGAGAGGCTTTAGAGGGGGCCTGTGAATGGTCAGATGCCTCAGGTTGAACGGACTGATCAGGCTGATCGGGCTGGTCAGGCTGATTGACCTCCTGATGGTCATCAGCGGGTAGTGTAGTATGTCTCGAGGAAGCACCACTCTTGGACTTGCTCTTCCTGAAATAGGAGAGAAGTCCCTTTGACTTGGAAGCACATCGTGAGCCCTGTGGGGGATCCATCTGTATCAAATTTTTTCGTACGGAGTCTGAGATGTTCAAAAATATGCTCATCAGGAATAGGAGTAGGAATGCTATCCGGTGACTGTGGATCATAAATCCCCATCCTCCCCTCGGGCATGGGTATATACCTATAACCCGATTTTTTAGGGAGGTTTGGAGGATTATACATTATTTCAGTACCTGGTTGTACAAAAACTCTGGGTTAGTATCATATATATGCATTGCCTCCCATCCTCACACTTAAGTTTAAACCAAAGGTTTAACTTAAGTGTTAAGTATAAAGCAAACATATACATCAACCTAGAATGTGGGATTTAAATAACTTAATGATCAAACTGTTGTATTTTAAAAATTGTGAATCCTAAACTTTGTTTAAATATATCATCCATTTTATTCTAAAGTTTAAAATTCATGTTAAAGCATGCCTTTTTTTTAATAAAAACTCCTTATTTTATTAAATTTTTCGATTTAATAAATAAAAACAACCTAAATTATTAAACTAGGGCATTACAAATGGTTTAAATTAATATTTAAATCCATTCCAATTTATTCATATGATAAATTAACCTATTTTAATTAACTAAATTATAAATAAAAGAGTTTTTATCAAAACACGCTCCAATTAACTCACATTATGAAGAACATGGAATTTTTGACATGAAGATAACTTTATAGTTTTAATATAACTAAAATGACATGTTCTAGTGATTTTTCATCCATTTAATTAATCAAAAATGCTATTTTAACTAATTTAAAGCAATTTTCAGATTTTAAAATTTTCAAAAATCCCAAATTTTAATATTAATCCAAAAATTTCACATTATGCATTCAATCCATGTTCTACAACACTTGTTCATGTTTAAACTAAGATTTAGACAATTAAAACAAGTTTAATCCCACATTCTAACAATACCCAAAATTTGAGCAACAACCCAAATACCACAATTAATATATTCCAAAGCACTAGAATATAATAATAATTGAATTTGGATAGCTATTCTTACCTAAGTTGAAGGATTTGAGCACTTTGGAGTAGAATCCCCCAAATTTGAAGAACTATGGTTCTTGAGCCCTAATTTGATTAAACAAGCAAAAATTGGGATTTTTGGAATGAGAATTGACAATGTAGATGAGAATTGATAGGAAGAAACAAGAATTGGAGGAATTTTTACCGGACTGGCGCAAGTGTGTCGCTTGGAGTAGAAAAGTGGCGCTCGGTTGTGGAGATGAGGGCTCTCGGTCGAATTGGATGAAAATGAGGAAGAGAAGAATTTTTGGGATTAAATCCCGTTTTTGGACCGGGTCAGGGGTCTCTGACCCGCGGGTCGGCGCCGAATGTGGCGCATCAAAGGCGTTTTAGGCGCCGCACAGGCTGTGCGGCGCATCCTGTGATCGAAAAATTTTTCAAGTCTAAGGGTGGCGCAATAATTGGCGCTTCGGAGCAGTTTTATGCGCCACACAGTGTGTGTGGCGCAAAAACTGACTTAAAATTTTCTCAGGTTTGAAAATGACGCATAATGTGGCGCCTGAGCTTGATTTCAGGCGCCACCAAGAAGGTGTGACGCCTGGACTGAGTCTGTGACACTCGAATTTCAGCTTAAACTCAACCACAATAATAGTTAATCCAATCCCTAAGGTTAGCAAGTCAGAATTAGCATATATAGCTTCCATAAATCTTCCCGAGTCATAGTTCTCCTCACTTAAACCAATCAATCCATATAGATATACCTCCTCAGTTCTCAACCGAGTCAACTTGCACATATCAAGATCAATCTCCAAGCACACATAAATCCGTCATTTCTCAACATTTTGCTACTTATTTCAATTCATAGGCAATGTCCTACTCAATTTATTCAACACATGCAAATGACATAGCATAAAATTCAAACAACATAATTAAACTAAAAACAACATTTAAATTAAATTGAACAATAAGCAAACAAAAACATATACTCCCTCCGTCCCATATTTATCTTCTTCGACACTGTAGATACGGAGTTTAAGAAAGTTGTATTTTATTATTTTCATGTGTACTTTTTGAGGGGTAAATTTGTCTCTTTTTGTCTTGTAGTGCAATTGTTAGTAAAATTAAGGATTGGTTTTTCTGTAAATATATAGACATGTAGGGACATTTTAGTAAAAAAAATTCCCTTTTTGGGGTAGGAAGATAAATGTGGGACGTCCAAAAACGGAAAGTAAGAAGATAAATATGGGACGGAGGGAGTAAACAATAAAATGTAAAATATTTTTGTCTTTTTCTTCCATTGATAATTTTTATTGGTTTTTATAAGTTTAATTAATAAAAACTCAACATAATTAAAATGCATTGCAATTACTTCAATAAGCAGATTTAAATAACCAAAGGCTTAACATTAATTTGTTCGATGAATTTAACTTCATCTCCAAAATAATGTTTAAGTCTTTGACCATTTACAGTGAATTCTCTTTCATCTTCAGCTTTTAAAACTACTGCACCATTATCCAACGCTTTAACAATCCTAAAAGGCCCTGACCATTTTGTCTTCAATTTACCAGGAAACACCTTAATCTAGAATTATATAATAGCACTAACTGTCCAACTTCAAACACCTTAGGCCTAAGTATTTTATCATGATAAAGCTTTGTTCTTTCCTTATAAATTAGAGCATTATCATACGCTTGACGTCTAATTTCTTCTAATTCAGTAAGATCTACCTTCCTTTTTTCTTGAGCCTCTTTAAATTCAAAATTCAACTTCTTCAAAGCCCAAAGTGATTTAAACTCAAGTTCAAAAGGTAGGTGACAAGCTTTACCATAAACTAATTTAAAAGGAGTCATACCTATAGGCGTTTTAAAGGCTGTCCTATAAGCCCACAATGCTTCATCTAACTTAAAAGCCCAATCTTTTCTAGATTTTCCTACAGTGGCTTCCAAAATCTTTTTAATGTCACGATTAGTGACTTCTACCTGACCATTGGCTTGAGGATGATAGGGTGTTGTTATCCTATGATGATCATGAAATCTAGATAACAATTGATTAACAGCCCTATTGACAAAATGCGATCCACCATCACTTATGATTGCTTTAGGCACACCAAAACGAGTAAAGATTTGCTTTTTCAAGAATTTAATCACTTTTTTAGCATCATTTAAAGCACATGATTCAGCTTCTACCCATTTTGATACATATTCTACAGCAACAAGAATATACAATTTCCCATTAGATGGTGGAAATGGACCCATAAAATCAATTCCCCACAAATCAAACAACTCAACAGGCATAATTCCTTTTAATTGCATTTCATCTCTTTTAGTGATATTACCAGCCCTTTGACATACATCACATTTTTGCACAAATGATCTAGCATCACGATAAATATTAGGCCAATATAAACCACCTTCGAGTACCTTATGAGCTGTCCTATTCGGTCCAACATGTCCTCCTCCAAGTCTTTCGTGGCAAGCCTTTAAAACTTTTTCAAAATCCTCGTCAGGGATGCATGTCCTTATGATTTGATCTGAACACAGTCTAAACAAATAAGGTTCATCCCAAATAAAATATTTAGCATCAGTTTTAAATTTTTGCTTTTGACTATGCCATTTTAAATGATCAGGAATTACACCACATGCTAAATAATTTACAAAATCAGCAAACCACGGATCAGAGGAAGTATTATTTATTAAATACAAATTTTCATCAGGAAATGTATCATTAATTAATCTTTCTTCCCCTTTTTCATGCTCCAGTCTAGATAGATGATCAGCTACAGGATTTTCATCTCCTTTTCTATCTTTAATTTCTAAATCAAATTCCTGTAACAATAATACCCATCTAATCAACCGTGGTTTAGCATCTTTCTTTGCAAATAGATATTTAATAGCGGCATGATCAGTGTAAACTACAGTCTTAGAGCCAATCAGATATGGTCTAAACTTTTCACATGCATACACAACAGATAATAGTAGTTCTTTTTCGGTGGTGTTACCAATGCTTCCTTGATCCTATTGAACGCCTCAATACACTCGTCAGTAAAATCAAACTCGACATCCTTACATAGCAGCTTAAACAGAGGCAATGCAATTTTAGAAAAATCTTTTATAAATCTTTGATAGAATCCAGCATGTCCCAGAAAACTTCTCAAAGTTTTTAAATTATTAGGAGGTGGGATTTTTGCAATCACTTCTACTTTGGCCCTATCAATTTCAATGCCATTTTTAGAAATCCTGGGTCCTAAGACAATACCTTCATTAACCATAAAATGACATTTTTCCCAATTAAGAACTAAATTTGACTCTTCATATCTAATCAGAACTTTTTCCAAGTTAATTAAACATTTCTCAAAATCAGACCCGAATACAGAAAAATCATCCATAAATACCTCAATGCATGTTTCAATTAAATCAGAAAATATAGACATCATGCATCTCTGAAACGTAGCTGGAGCATTACACAAACCAAATGGCATTCTCCTATATGCAAATGTACCGTAAAGACATGTAAATGTAGTTTTATCTTGATCCTCAGGTGCAATTGGAACTTGATTATAACCAGAATAGCCATCTAAAAAGCAATAAAACTCATGACCAGCTAAACGCTCTAGCATTTGATCAATAAAAGGCAATGGAAAATGATCTTTCCTAGTTTTATCATTCAATCTCCTATAATCAATGCATACACGCCATCCAGTAGTAGGTCTAGTAGGTACTAATTCACCATTTTCATTTCTAATCACAGTCATACCTCCCTTTTTAGGCACTACTTGAACTGGACTCACCCACTGACTGTCAGAGATATGATAGATAATACCTGCATCGAGTAGTTTAATCACCTCTGCTCTTACAGCTTCTTGTAGATGTGGGTTCAGTCTCCTTTGGGGCTGTCTCACTGGCTTGTCATCCTCCTCCATATAAATCCGGTGTGTGCACAATGCTGGACTCAGTCCCTTGATGTCGGCTATCGTCCAACCTATTGCTCTAACATGCTTACTCAACACTTGGTTAATGCATTTAATTGATCATCATTTAATTTATTACTTGCAATAACAGGTAAAGTATCATTCTCACTAAGAAAAACATACCTCAAATGTGATGGCAGCTCCTTCAATGTCAATGTAGGTGGCTTTTCAACAGACGGGACTAACTTGGATTCTTCTATCGCACATGTTACTTGCACAGGTAATCCTTCCTCACACTTACTTTCAGCTAAGTCCTCACAACTCTCTACTAACTGCTCAAATTTTCTATAGGGATCATGTCTAGCAAAGAACTCTCTCTCAATCACCTCATCCCCCTGATAGATGGCTGTAACTCTATTACATGGGTAGGTGTCAGAACTAGCGTGTAGTGTTTTAGTTGTCTTAGAAATGTCAAACGACACTTGTTCATTACCTACTTTTAGTGTAATTTTACCATCATCCATATCAATCATAGCTCTACCAGTTTGTAGAAATGGTCTACCTAAAATCAGAGGAATATCAATGTCTTTTTCCATATCAAGAACAACAAAGTCAACAGGGAAGATGAAGCTCTCTACTTGAACAGGAACGTCTTCTACAATGCCTAAAGGAGTGCTAATAGACCTACCAGCAAGCTATAGCTGCATCCTAGTAGGCTTCACAACTCCTACCCCTAGTTCTCTAAAGACATGTAAAGGCATCAGATTAATACTAGACCCGAGATCACACAGAGCTTTATTGAATTCTTTAGTGCCAATAATGCACGGAATAGTATAACTCCCAGGATCTTTTTGTTTAATAGGTTGCCTTCTTTGTAAGATTGCACTACATTCCCCTGTCAATGTCACTTTCTCTTCATCATCAACACTCCTCTTTTTTGATAGAATTTCTTTTAAGAACTTAGCATACACGGGCATTTGTGCTATGGCATCAGAAAAAGGGATATCAATTCTTAAATTCTTAAAGACTTCTAAGAATCTAGCATAATCTTTATCTTCCTTAGCCTTTTTAAGACGCTGTGGATATGGAATAGGTGGCTGATACGGCTTGATTGGGATAGTAGACTTTCCTTTATCCTTATCCTGTTCAACTCTGAGTTTCTCACTCTCCTTAGGTTCATCAGTGTTTTTATGCTGACTTTCTTCTTCTATATCCTCACTTTGATCATCTACAGCATCAGCTAAAACCTCTGGATCATCTAAGGTAGGGTAAGGATTAGGCAATTCTTTTTTATTCCTTAAAGTGATTGCTTTACACTGCTCTTTTGGATTAGGATCGGGCATGCTTGGTAGTGTTCCTTGTTGTCTATTTGAGGTGTCCCTAGCAATCTGACCAACTTGAACTTCTAAATTTCTCATTGAGGCTTTTGCATTTGCTGAATTGTTTGTTGTTGAGACACGATTGTGTTCATTAACTCTTTTAAATTGACCTCATCACTTCCTTGGTTTTGTTGCGGCTGTTGTTGAGGTTGAAAGTTCCTAGACTGTTGGTTAGGGTAAAAAGGTTGATTTTGATTTCTGTTCTGATTATAGTTTTGGTTCTGATTCTGGTTTTGAAAATTCTGATTTTGATTTTGATTTTGATTTGGGTAATTTTGATTTTGGTTTTGTGGATAAGGTTGACGGTTGTTTTGTGGGTAGGTGTTTTGTTGAAATTGAGAATTTTGATATGGATAGAAGTTTTGGTTTTGAGGACGGTTTTGATTGTAGTTTTGCTGCCTATTTCCCATGTAGTTCACACCTTCCACTTGCTCCTCAGTCCCCTCACACTGCATAGTCTCTTGAAGTCCTTGATCAAGCAGGTGACAGGCTGATGACTCGTGAGGTCCATGACAAATACCGCATCTCACAACTTTAGCTTGACCTTTTTTAAGCGTAGAAACCTC
The DNA here is from genome assembly GCA_030278955.1 of Hygrophila difformis. Classification (NCBI taxonomy): domain Eukaryota; kingdom Viridiplantae; phylum Streptophyta; class Magnoliopsida; order Lamiales; family Acanthaceae; genus Hygrophila; species Hygrophila difformis. Next base: position 15,178,093 of record JAOANR010000010.1, on the reverse strand, counting down.
CCTCATCAAAGCATCTAACTTAGAATCTATAACAACTGCCTTTTCTACCTCATAGATTCCTCCTTTTGTTTTGTTTCTAGCATTTTTCTTACCAGGAAATTTTTTCATGTTAGAAATCTTTTTCTCTATGATTTCCTTAGCTCTAGAAGGTCCTATAGACAGAAAAGAATCTCCAGCTGCTGCATCCAACAAATTCCTCCAATGATCAATCAACCCATTGTAAAAGAAGTGCATATGCTGCCAATCTTCAAAGCCGTGATTCGGGCATCTCGCCAATAAAGTGTTGTACCTATCCCATGCTTCAGGTAAAGTTTCACCCTCATCTTGCACAAATTCCTTGATTTTTTCTTGCAATTCAATAACCTTGGATGGTGGGAAAAATTATTTTAAGAAGGCTTCTAACATTTTATCCCAAGTAGTAACATCCCTTAATTGAAGTGAGTTGTACCAAGTCTTAGCTTTATCTCTAAGTGAAGATGAGAACAATCTCAACTTAATTTCATCACTGGTAACACCATTTATTTTCACTGTGTCACAATAGTCCAGAAAGTTTCTTATGTGTTCTACAACATCATTAGTAGGTGCTCCATTATATTGATTAGCTTGAACCATTGTGATTAGTGCAGGCTGAAGGGTAAAGCTTAAAGCATCTACATCTGGCCTTGGAGTTCTATTAAGCAGATTCCCACTAGTTCCTTGTAAGTGTTCTTCAATGGTCATTTCAGCTTGATCATCGTGTTCCAAATCACCACCATTACCTCCATTATTACCCTGATTATTATCGTTATTTACTGCCATGTTTAACCTATTGAACTGAGCAACTAATTGATTAGTTTGAATTGTTGAAACTCCATTCGTTGGAGAATAGTTTTCTTCATCAGAAGATGAATTAATTAAAATTTCCAACTGAACAGGTCTCCTACGTTTCCCTAATCTAATAGCTCTAAGAGTACGCTCAATTTCAGGATCATAAGCTATTTCTGCCTGTTTGCTTCGCACTGCAAATATTAAATAAAAATAAAATAAAATAAGTAACAGTTAAATTAATATTTAACTTAATAAATTTTAATTAATAAACTAAAAACAATTAAAAGTTCACAACAAATTCCCCGGCAACGGCGCCAAAAACTTGATGGGTGATTTTCACTACTCATATTTTACCACAAGCAGACGGTTGTCATCAAGTAATAAAAACCGGTGAATACCGGGTCGAACCACAGGGAATTTCAGAATATTATTTCATTCCGGAGAAGATTTTAATTGTTTCTAAGTACATTAATTATATTATATATATTTTGAAAAGAGTTTGTTTAATTCTAATGATGATTAAATTAAAAATAGTGACATTAAATTTAAAATAAAGCAAGTTAAAATTTTAATTAATAAAAATATAAATGGGAGATGCTTGTAATATTTTAAATGTTGTCATCTTTATATAAAATAGAAATTGCATATTGATTTAGCATTTTCCAATGTCTAAAAAGATCAATTTCTTAAAATTAATTATTTTATAAAGATTAAAAATATTGTAATCTACTAATAATCAAATTATGCTCAAACGGATTTCATGGAAGCTGATCAAATTATCTAACATTCTGCAATCATTATTCTAGGCCTAAATTTGAGTCTTTCCCAAGCATACAAATTTTCCTATAGCAATTAGAAGGCACTTTTCATTTCCCAAATCATTGTGCACATGCCAGAATCCATTTTTAATGTAATTTATTCCCAATTCCGGTACTAAAATATTAATTCTACTTTTTATCTCCCGATTTAACAAAGCAGAAATCACAGAATTAGATTCTAACATTTAATTATGCAGAACAGTGTAGATAATCTAACAATTATGGTAAAATAATAATAAAACATGATAAACTGGATTTAATTAATAATATTAAAATGCAGATAGATTAGAATTAATGCCAGATTGCCAAAAATAGAAAATACAGATTGATCGGTCAATTCAAAGCTTTAGCAGATTATTAATTTGAATAGCAGATTTGGTAAAACACAGAATATCGATCATTTTGTAGGCATCTAACATATCATTCTAATACAGATTCACATACCATAGCAGATTAATCCAGATTCAACACATAAAACATCGATACATTATATTGCTTCCATAAAACAGATAAATTCATACTTCAAAGTGATTCTGAACTCCCGTTCTAGAACACTTCTAACACGAACAATACAGAAATCCGTCTACAAATTAAAAACATGATTGCAGATTACATTTAGAGGCAATTTCAATTCATTACAAAGCAAGAAAAAGAAAGGCAACACCTAGAATAGGAAGAACACGCCTAGAAAGTCGTTCCTGATGCATTTCCTCCGGCATGGATTTGTGTTTCTGGCCTTCTTCTCCCATTAGAATATGTTTATAGAGAGTTTCTGTCGAAAATGGTAAGTCTGTGTATGAAGAAATGACGAAAAACGGTGTTTAAAACCGAGTTCGGGAGGTTAGAAAACTGCTCAACCGCGACTGTGGCGCAAAAAGTGGCACTCGGAAGAGGTTTCGGCGCCACCGAGGAGCTGCGGCGCATACGAAGATTTTCCAAATTTTTGAATGTGGCGCATTTTGTGGCGCTCCAAGGTGCTTTTCGGCGCCGCCAAGAAGGTGCGGTGCATTCTGACAATTTCCTAAAATTTACCCTGCGGCGCAAAAAGTGGCGCCTGGAGGTGTTTTTATGCGCCACCAAGGAGGTGCGGCGCATCCTGAAGCTTTTTCCAATCCGAAATTTTCCCAAGTGTTGATGCGGCGCCTGATGTGGCGCCTGAGCATGCTTTTAGGCGCCGCCATGCATATGTGGCGCATTCTGGAGCTTTTCCAGTGTTGAAAATTCCGAATTTGACATTCTTTGACCTCCGAACATCTTTTTTCATCATTTTAATGCCTGAAACATTATTGCAATGTATTAGAATTAGAATTGCCAAAGTCTTATTATAAGCATAAAACAAGGTAAATTGGACTCGGATAAGCTCAATTTAACCGGTCTTATTAATATTTACACATCACATGAAAAAACTAAAAAGCAGTAAAATAGGGTCTCATGCATGCAATTTAGGTTCATTTTAACACAATTTAAGCTCATTTAAATGTGGTTTCATAGGGTGCATCACAACGCCCTATACCCTATTGCATATGCGATCATCCCAATTGAAAATAGAGATAACTGGCAGTGGTTCCTGGGGATATTGAAAGAAGATTTGCAGCTGCAACATGTCCCACACTTGACCTTTATTTCAGATCGGCAGAAAGGGTTGATCCAAGCCATGCAAGATTTGTTCCCGGGCGTGGACCACATATTATGTGAGCGTCATATGCACAACAACTTTTGCACTGCTGGTTACAGAGGAACGACCTTGAAGAACCTTCTGTGGAGTGCTGCCAGGTCTGGCATCGTGCCAGAGTTTATGCATCAGATGAAAAAAATAAGAGAATATTCAGAAGGCGCATGGAAATGGTTGAATGAAAGAGCTGCTACACAGTGGAGTAAGTCACATTTTTCTGAGGGTCCGACATGTGACATGTTGCTGAACAATCTTTGTGAATCTTTCAACTCTTGCATCAAGGAGGCTAGGGACAAGACAATACTAACCAGGTTGGAGTGGATTAGAGAATACATCATGAAGAGACATGCTAATAACATGGACATGGCATCAATCAAATGGAGCAACAAATTAATAAGTCCAATGATTGAGAAGATAATTCAAAAGAACAGAAACAAAGTTGGATCCTGCATACCAATCAAGTCAAGTGATAGGCATTATCCGATACGGATGATGGAAGGGGAGGGACAGTATGTGGTGGACCTGGCGAATAGGGAATGCTCTTGTAGATTGTGGCAGCTTAATGGTTACCCATGTCTCCATGGACTAGCAGCAATATCTCATCAACACTTGGATCCGATTAACTATGTTGAGAAGTGCTATTCTGTGGCAACATATAAGAAAGCATACCAGCATCCAATCCTTGGGATTTCAAGTGAAATGTTTTGGCAAAAGACTCCGTATATACCACCATGCCCTCCTTATTACTTAAGAGGTGTTGGGAGACCAAAAAAAAAAAAATAGACGATTGGGTGTAGATGAGCCTAAAAAGAAGCCAAGGACTCAAAGAAGGTATAGCACAGATCCAACAAAAATGACAATGAGGCAAACCATAACACATTGTAGTAATTGTGGGAAAGAAGGTCACCGGATCACTACCTGCCCAGACTTTCCAGACGAAATGCGTGAGAAGAGGAGACTAGCAAAGGTATTCAATTTATTTATCAATGACTTCCACTTGATTTATGTCCCCATATTATTTCTAATTTTTTAATATTATACAGGCTCGACGGGCTAATACAGGAGATGGTGTTGAAACCTCAACTGCTGCTGCTAAAAGGACAAGGGTGCCTCGTGGCAAGAAAACTGTAATGTTCATTTCATACTACAGATTTAATACTTATACATTTGTAAACTTCAATATCATATTCTCTTATATATATATAGGGGACAACACAGCAGCCAAGTGGGATTAGCAATCCAAGACCAAGTGCCAATCCAACACCAAATGACACTCCAACAGAGGTATATTAGGCTATTGCATTCAATAGTCACACATTTTCATCAAATGTCAGAGCTTCCTCTATAGAAAGGGCTGTTATAGTTAGTTTTTCTTGAAATAAATCAATGATGGTTATGGCAGGCACTTATACTACCTCCAAGCTCTCCCCCGTTGACAAATCCGGATGAAGAACTGTACGATGAGCCCGTGATTACACAGGATCGGGCAATGGATCCACCCCCAATGGTACCAGGTCCTTCAATGAATCAACAAATGCTCAGACAGGGTCCTCTGAAGGCCAAGGAACCAGCACCTTACACAGGAGGTTCTTGGAGGGCACCACAGTTCAGAGTTGGGAAGAAAGGCCCACCCACACACAATCTCATACCACGTCGGGGGGATGGCAACGGTGGCAATTGATATGGACTTGTGTTTGCTGGCTTTTGTGTATTGAGTTCTTATAACTCAAGTTTTTGATAATTTTGTAATTTCAGAAAACATCAAACTGAAATGATTCTAGGTTGGGGTGCAGCTAGGCTGTGTATTTTGGAAGCTAACATTATGTGGATTCGGTTCAGTAGGCTTTACTTTTGGTGGCTGGAATATATATATTATGTTGTCGAATGGTTATGACTGTGAAGTTATTTTCCACTTGAAGAGATGTGCTCTTCTTATTTATTCTAGGTAGTTTGATAGTAATAGTGTTATCAAAAGTTTTTGAAAGGAAATAGAAGTGAATTAGCTTCTCTCTTTAATATCATGTTTTGAGTCTTCAATCAAATGACAACAACGGGGCAAAGCTTTAATTGGTCATTGTAAACAAATTGTTTACTTCTTGTCATACAACGAGCTGGGGTCAAGCTAAAGCTTGATTAAGAGCTTGTTTGAATGATCTTTTGGCCATGCTTGAAAAATTGTTACACAACTTAGTTCGGTTTATTGAACAGCCCCATCTCATACCTGGTCTATTTTCCTTTCTTCAATTTGATTAAATCCTAGAAATTTTATCATGGAGATGCCAGGAGGCTTGCTTGATTCATATTGTCTTGTCTACATATTATAGATTGTCCTTTTCACTAGATTGTTTCTGTGAAAATGTCATTGATTAAAAGCTTTCTCATGTGGTTGTTCTTGCTTCTATTGGAATCCGTATAATGGTACTATATTGACAAAATGTTGTCTTTCAGTCTACCCGACTCTCCCACCTTGAATCTTGTATGATAGTGTCTTGGGAGTAATTTTTATTCTGCATTTAGGCTATGGTTGTACCCCAATCCTTTTCTATGATTTATTAACCCAATTGCAGTCATGTCCAACTGCAGCAGATCAACTACGGCACAGAACTCAGTTACATCTGCCAAAACAATGCATATCAAGGACTCCAGTAATAAGGATAGGCAAACAGGTAATTCAACCAAATGTGAGGTTGATCAAGGGGATTGGAGTCAACCTAGTCCTTTAAAACAAAATGTGCAAAAGGAGATTAAATCTAATAACAAAGCAATACAATACACAAATGATACCACCAACACAGACAAGGTGACCAGAGAGTATGCTGATTAACTTTGTTCATACACAATCTTATAGGATAGATCACAGGAACGCGTGAAATATTATATTGAGTGCTAGACGGCCAGTCTTACACTAAAGCCATACAGAATGATTGATACAATCAAGAGTTTCACATCCATATCAAATGGAGAACAAGCATGTTTTGCTCAATCTTAAATCATACAACTTCTTGTCATTCCTCAATCTTAAATCCACTTAATTTAGTTGCTTGAACTTTGGGTGGCAACTATTTGCCCCACCAAACTGTGCCTTTGTCAACACAAATACAACCAAAATGAAAATACAAATGACCACATACAACTTCTTGTCCTTCCTCAACCTTAAATTTTCTTCTTCAGCGGTCTTGCACACTTTTTTCATCAACTTGTTCTTCTTCAACATACAATTCTCCTCCCCAACTGATTCTTTACTAGCTTCCAGTGAAGCAATTCTCTCCTCGTAAGCATTTAATTTATTCAACAATCCAGGAATAATTGATTGAGACCTTGTACACATTAGTTCATCCACCCATTCGAAAAAACGACACCCATTGCCCTGAGATCAACAATCAAAATCAGAAAACCCACAATCAAAACAACAATTAACTTAATCAATCTAAAATTAGCAACATCCATTTTACACACTCACTCTTGCAAACCTTTCACTACACTGTCCGAATGCCATGAACACAACCAAAACAACCGTGCTCGAAATCATCCCTACCGCCGTTTAAGTCTACTAAAAGTGAGATAATAACTATAAATCTTAAGGCATCCTCTGTTCGAATCAAACCACCAGAATCACTCCAAACACTGCAAAAGAAAAATTACCACGTTTTCACTGTTAACACTTACCCGCCAATTTGGACAATCAAGGAACCTCCGTCCGGCATTCGGTGCCTTCCAAGAAGTTGCCAATTCCTCTCTACATCCACACGAAAATTGTTTGCTCGACAACCCATACGAGGTATCACCCCTACTGGATGACCCCGAGCTCGCCATTGTTGTCCGCAATCACACGATCTTCGTCCGGAATTTTTGCTCTCAGCCGAAAATTGCCACTTCGTGGGGTTTCGATCTCCCCCAAAATGGAGTTCAGAGTGTCGAGTTTCAACAATACGTTTTGAGCTTCCGAACTTGGACATGAATAATATAGTACACGGTTAAAAAATGAATGGGTAACCTTAAACCAGTAAAATTAGGGGTGGAAATAGACGGCGCGTGAGATAATCGGCGTATGAAACCACGCGGCCCATTACACAGATTTTCCCGTCCATTTGGCTAGATTTCTAGCCCGAATTGGTTTTGATAGCCCAAATGAGGAAACTCATTAGATCGTGGACCGAAAGCAGAAAAGGCACCTTCTGGTGGACCAATTTAGTTATTATCTCTTGAATTATTATTATGTGGCGTATATCAAAGAGGTAGATATCGTCATGAGTTATTTCGTGGGTTTCCAAGGGATTCCCATGAAAAGGATTGTGGTTGACCAAGGGTCTCGCAATCAATTTTCTAGATACAGGAAGGGCCGTCCTTGTATACCATAGTTTGACTTCGGTCACTATGTGAGCATGCTAGGTCCTATGAGATACCCCGGGTGTAGACGTCATAGTTGAGCTACGTGCGGATTGATCATTTTAACGGTTTGACAAACCATTTACTGATTGAGTAATATTTTAAAATGTTTTTGTCCAAGGGACAAGAATTTATTTGCTCAGCCGTTGTGCTGATAACCCCATTTATTTTTCCCTCCAGGACTTGATATATGTGGATCCCACTAGAAGGCACAGGCACATGCACGGGCATGGAAATCGGTACTACTCTGTGTTCGCATTCAGTCATTTGAAATTTATCTTTAAACTTTCATGGTTCTGTAAAATAAACTTATTTTGGGGACGGCGAGCCTTAGCCGTCATGTGTTTGCAAAACTCTATTACCTTTATATTAAAGTATAATTTTTAAACAGTCAAGTTGGTTTAAAGTATATTTATGTTTCGATTTGAAATTAGCCTTTACACTTCTTAATTAAGTAAGCAAAGGCAAGGCCAAAGCGAGCTTAATTGGAAGTGTGGCGGTAACAACCCCGGCTTCCCATTGGTAACTTCCATTGTAAAATCGAGCTCGGAAAACGGGGGTGTTATAGGTTGGTATCAGAGCCCGAGTCAAAACTTTTTTTTAAACAACATAAATTTTTAGTCAAACTTTCACGGGAATTTTTAAATATATATATATATATACATGTCTTTTTAAAGAAATATTTTTGGAACGGGACACGATGCACTTGCATTAGGCACAACTCTTATTGTTATTTATGTTTCGTAAGTGCATTATGTTTATAATAATATGGTTTATTAGATGGGAGATAATAATGACCTAGTTCGCGAACTAGTGAGGGAAGTGCTGGAATTAAATAAGAGAGATAGAAACCACCTAGATACTATAGGCTGTCAGGATGCGGAGATAACAAAGCTAAAGGAGCAAGTTCTGCGGCCAAAGAAAAGTTTGAAAGTGAGCAGAACCGGAGGATCCAAAAAGATGATCAGTATTCTGAATTCTTGTGATACCTTGCCGAGGTACAAACGGAGCTGGGGTTGACCAAAGTAGATTTGGCACACAGAAAGCAAATGGTGGACGATTGGCTCGTCAAACAGGAGAACGATGCTGAGAAGATGGACACCTTAGTCAAGAGACAGGAACATGATCTTCTAGCCATGAGCAATGAGATACGTTACCTCCGAACCCATTGGGGGCCAAAGACTCGACAGCCAGCACATACGATCACCTCGATGCAGGACTATTACATTCCTGGTGCCTTAGGCTGGCGTCCCTACCCTATAGATATACACATAGACCCCGCGAGTCAACCAGGACCGTCCAGGGAAGATGACTCGGAGGAAGACGACCCAGAGGAAGATGAAAATGAACCGGTACAATGCCATCGTAGCCGTAGTCAGTCACCTGAGCATACCCCTCGTAACCGCAGTCGTAGTCTACGCTAGATTTGTGTCCTTCATACTCCTAGAATTGTGTACTAAAATATATATTAAATTTTCCCAACGTCTAATATTAAGTTACAAGTACTTTTAAAACTTTCTATTTTGAATATAAGTTTTTAAGTAATTGCCCAGGAAATTTAAGAGTAAAATTTTCGAGTATTATTCACCTATCTGATGCTTAACTAACCGACTAACTTACTAACAGATACCAGCCATAAAATTAAGAGTTAACACTAAATTTTATACGAATATGGCCGAGAACGACGACCGCCAACATCGAATAGAGCAGCTGCTACTCACTCTTGGAGCAGTAGTTCAAAAACAAGCTAAAAAAGAAGAACGCCACGAAGAAACCCAAGGAGATTTTATTGAAGCTGTTAATAAGTTCCAACCACCTCGATACGCTGGACAAGAAGATCCAGCCAAATTAGAAGGTTGGATTGAATCTCTGGAGAAACTACTCGAAGCAGTGGAGTGTCCAGAGGAACGGAAAGTGGGAGTGGCTACCTTCTTCCTAACCGGCATTGCAAACACTTGGTGGAGATCCCAAGAGAATCGCCAAATAACTTGGGATAAGTTTCAGAAAAGCTTGAGGGAGCAGTTCTATCCACTTAGCCTCAAGAATGCCAAGTATGGAGAGTTTATCTCTCTTCAACAGGGTAACTTGTCTGTTCAACAATATTACGCTAAGTTTACTGAACTCATGCGGTTTGCTCCTGACTTGGTGGCTACTGAGCAGACTAAAGCCCAAAAGTTTGAGCTTGGACTGAATAAAAATATAAGAAAAGCATTCGGAGGGAAGCAATTCGCTAGCTTGCAGAAAGTCTATAATCGAGCGATGACAGTTGAGATGGTAGAAGGGCACAAACAGAAAGGAGAAAATTCTAAACTTGCACCACAAGATAAAGGCAAGAGGAAGGTTGAAGAAACTAAGGACATCCGCCAAAATCAAAAGAGGTATTTCCAACGAAATAACTGGAATACCCCGGTGATTCGAACCAATCGCAACAGAGAGCCAATACCTGCCTCATGTCGTCGTTGTAATAAGAAGCATACGATGCAGCAGTGTCCTCAAGGTGATGAGTGTTATCGCTGTGGAATGAAGGGACACATAGCGGTAGATTGTCGCATAAGGCTTGACCCTAGCCGACTACGGGCAGATCTGCGAAAAGAAGATTATTGTTCCCAGGTGCCCTATAACGATAAGAGGAATCAAGGACAACGACCAACATTTCCCGTCAACCAAGGAGTAGCTAACAGGAATCCACAAAACCCAGGTGGAGCTAACGAGGAGGTTGAACGTGATTAATCAAGCTGACCTTTAGAACACAGGAGATGTGATAGAAGGTACTTTTGAAATTAAAGGTTATAAAGTACGCATTCTGTTTGATTCTGGAGTTACATGTTCGTTCATATCTCGTAATAGATTGCCCGAGTTGGGACTCGATAAACCCCAGGAGATAGGTTTAGGAATTTCTTTACCCAACGGGGCAATTATTTATTGCTCAAAACGTTACAACAAAATTCCTATTCGCATCTGCGAAGTCGAGTTTCCCGCCAATCTCGTGGAATTTGAACTGCGAGATTTCGACGTTATCTTAGGAATGGACTGGCTTACACAATACCAAGCTAACATCAACTGTGCTCTTCAAAAGATAACAATATATGGAATTGATAAGAAACGAGTATCCTTCTATGCTGAGCCAAAGAGGCCAACCACGAAGATCGTGTCAATGGTGCAATTAGCGACATTGGTGAAAAAAGGGAACCCCCTTTACCTCTGCTACTTCATGGACCTGCAAGCAAAAGAAGTGGACGTAAACGATATACCAGTAGTTCGAGAGTATCCCGACGTATTCCCTGCGGATATTCCAGGAATGCCACCCGAACGTGAGATAGAATTCATGATTGACTTAATTCCATGAACAGAGCCTGTATCCAAAGCGCCATACCGAATGGCACCAGCTGAGATGAAGGAATTGAAAGAACAACTCGATGACCTTTTAGAAAAAGGGTACATTCGTCCCAGTACTTCTTCGTGGGAAGCACCAGTACTGTTTGTGCGAAAGAAGGACGGTGGGATGAGACTCTGTGTTGATTATAGAGGCCTCAACCAAGTAACAATGAAAAACAAATACCCGTTACCACAAATTGATGACTTATTTGATCAACTTAAAGGAGCCCGAGTCTTTACAAAAATTGATTTGAGATCTGGATATCACCAGCTTAGGATAGATGAGCAGGACATCCCAAAGACAGCATTTAGAACCCGTTATGGACATTACGAGTTCACCGTGATGTCGTTCGGCTTGACCAACGCTCCAGCAGTTTTCATGGCCCTTATGAACAACGTGTTCCGACAACTATTGGATAAATGCGTAGTTGTCTTCATTGATGACATATTGGTCTACTCCAAGAATGAGAAAGAACACGAAAACCATCTACACCAAGTTTTGCAAACACTAAGGAACCATCAGTTGTACGCCAAATTGTCCAAATGTGAATTTTGGCTAAGCAAGGTTGCATTCCTCGGTCACATTGTATCAGCCGAAGGAATTTCAGTTGACCCTGCTAAAGTGGCAGCCGTAAAGGATTGGCCTGTACTAACCTCGCAAATCGAGATAAGAAGCTTCTTCGGTTTTGCAGGCTACTATCGCATATTCGTCAAGGATTTCTCAAAATTGCGAGACCACTGACACAAAATTTGAGAAAAGAATCAAAGGTCACATGGACGTCTGAATGCGAAGATGCGTTTCAAATACTAAAGAAAAAGCTAACCACGGGCACCAGTTCTAACTTTGCCAAATGAGGATGACAACTTTGAAATTTATAGTGACGCTTCCAAATTTGGACTAGGATGCGTATTGATGCAGAAGGGGAAAGTCATAGCATATGCTTCTCGACAACTAAGGCCAAATGAGGAGAATTATCCTACTCATGATCTGGAGTTAGCTGCAGTTGTCTTCGCTCTGAAGATATGGAGGCATTATTTGTATGGACGGAAATGTCAGATATACACAGACCACAAAAGTCTAAAGTATATCTATACTCAGAAAGAGCTCAACATGCGCCAGAGGCGATGGTTAGAGCTAATGAAGGATTACGACTTAGGCATCACATATCATGAGGGAAAAGCCAATAAAGTGGTTGATGCGCTAAGCCGAAAATCAAAACATCTGAGTAATATAAGAATCCTACCGCCTTATTTGTATATGGAATTGGCTCGGTTAAATATTGAAGTGGTCTACCAAGGTACGTCCACGCAACTAATCAATGCCATCACAATTCGACCAACAATATTTGATGAGATCCAAGAAAGACAGCCCGGTGATGTCAAATTAGAAAGGGTCAAGGTGAAGATAGCTCAATGTGAAGCTATGGATTTCCAAATCCACGAAGACGGCAGTATTCGATTTAAGGGTCGTTGGTGCGTGCCAAAGGCATGCGAGGACCTCAAGCGACGTATTCTCGAAGAGGGACACGAAACTCCTTATTCTGTGCACCTTGGGGGAGACAAGTTATACAAAGACCTAAGAAAGGTGTTTTGGTGGCCTAAAATGAAACGAGAAGTAGCAAAATTCATGGAAAAGTGCTTAACCTGTCAAAAAGTCAAGGCCGAGAGAAAGAAACCACTTGGATTGGTAAAACCGCTTGAAATCCCAGAATAGAAATGGGATAGCATTTCCATGGATTTTGTCTCAGGATTGCCAAAGACACTCAAAGGGACTGATAAGATATGGGTGATCGTCGATCGCTTAACAAAGACGGCTATATTCATACCCATGAAAGAGACTTGGAGTATGGATCAGCTAGCCAAAGCTTATATCGAGAATGTCGTACGAAGGCATGGGATTCCTCGAGACATTATTTCAGATCGAGATCGACGATCTGTCTCGAATTTCTGGACTAAGTTACAAGAAGCCTTTGGTACAAAGATAAAGATGAGTACGACATTTCACCCCACAACAGATGGCCAAACGGAGCGGACAATCCAAACTCTCGAAGACATGCTTAGAGCTTGTGCTTTAGAATTCAAAGAAAATTGGGAAAATCACTTACCACTTGTAGAGTTCAGCTATAACAATAGTTATCATGCCAGTATTGGTATGGCTCCATTTGAGGCACTCTACGGTAGAAAGTGTCGAAGTCCACTCTGTTGGACTACAGGCGAGAATCCAATTTCTGTTGGACCACAACTAATTGAGGAGAAAACAAAAGTTATTGAGAAGATTCAAGTCAAGCTAAGAGCCGCCCAGGATCGACAAAAGGCATACGCCGATCAGAGAAGACGAGAGGGCGAATACCAAATAGGCGACAAGATATTGTTGAAGGTCTCACCTATGAAAGGCGTGATGCGATTTGGTAAACGAGGTAAGCTAAGTCCTCGTTATATTGGACCATTCGATATCATTGCCAAAGTTGGTACATTGGCATATCGATTAAACTTGCCAGATGAATTAGCTCGAGTTCATGATGTGTTTCATGTGTCACAACTTAAGAAGTATCATCATGACTTTAAGCGAGTGATTCCACCAGAGGTTATTGAACTAGATGAAGACCTTACTTATGAGGAGAGACCAGTCAAGATTTTGGATACTAAAGAGCGAACAACGAGGCGCCAGGTCGTTCGTATGGTCAAAGTCCAGTGGTCAAACCATGACGAGAATGATGGCACATGGGAAACTGAAGCAAATATGCAAACCAAGTATCCAGAGTTATTTCTTGAGGCAGATTCAGCTATGGGGACATAGCTGTGAAAAGAAGTATGGGAGGATGTCGTAGCCCTAGAAATAATGTGAAAGAAAATGATCTATTTTCCAAGAAAAAATAATTTAATTAATAGAGAAATATATTTTCCAAGGGAAAATAGTGAATGATGCAAGATTATTTTTCCAAGGGAAAATAATAGAGATATATGTTTGAAAATAGAATATATATTAAGAGGATTATTTTCCAAGTGAAAATAATTTAGTTGAGTTAGGAAATATATTTTCACATGAGAAAATAGATATCAGATAAAAATAAATATTTGATAATAGTATTAGTTTGGCATTATTCTTCTAACAAATATCAAGTATAATTGATTTTTATTTTTTAACACAAAATCATCAATATCTCATTGGTAGATGGTAGTGACATAATACTTATATTCCATAGATCATGGGTTAAACTCTTTCAGCTCAAGAAAATACAATAAATGGTGCAATGGACCAATTCAATTTAAGAAAAATACAACTTATAACAAACTATATAATACAATAATGGAAGATCTGCGTACAAGACAAAAATAAAAATAAAAGTCTTCAATCTCAACTAGCAATAAATAGGTCACATTTGATTTAGCAGTAAAGATTTATACACATGATTATAAATAGTAAATAGATGTCAAATAGAGAGGGAATATAATATAAATAAATAAGTTATAAAACAATAATAAAATTTTAGATATAGTCGGCAATCAAGATCAGATCACAATAGCAGATAAAATGGACCACCTGAATACAGAAGATAGGCTATAGCAGATACAAATTGCCTATGGATGCATGTATTAAATGTAATGGTGGCTGGAAAAAGAAAAGACATGGTGTTATGCATGGGCAGTCAAGTAGGCATTCATTGTGACTATTATTTATTTATTAAAATAATACACATGGATGTAGAGATTCCACAATTGATTGATATAAATAAGAAAATCTGCAATCCCGGCTAACAAATAAATAGGTAAGATTCGATTTAAAATGATGAAGGCACATGATTATGAATAGTAAAGATTTCTGTACATGATTATAAATAGAAAATAGATATCAAGTAGAAGGAAAATATAATATAATCAAATAATTCTGATTTCAAACAAGAAAAAAAACTAAGTGTACGCACATTTAAGGGCATATGAATTAAATAAATGGAATATGATAAGTTAGGCAGCCATAAGATAGAGATTTCATTGCATGTGGCAGTGGCCAGCATCAGGATTTAAATAATAATTATAAGAATAAATTATAGCATAGTAACCACCTATGATTCTCTATAAATACGTACATTTTCCTATGAAGTTCAGGGCATCAACCAATAAAAATATAATAGAGAGTTATGAAAGCTGAGGGTGTGGAAAAGTGTTGTTGCACTAGAAGTCCATTGTTTCAGTAAAGCACAAATCAAAAGTTTAGTAAGCTATCGTCGGAAGAAACAGTAAGTATATTTTTGTTCTGCGGGCTGTCCCAAGAGTATTTTTTGCATGTTTAAATTCCTTTGTATTTCAATAATTTTTGGAATTATTCATGCAACTGATTTATGCAGAGGTAATGTCCCATTATGTGTTTAACTATTTTTGGGACTAGGCCATGCATGTGAAAAATGAAATTTTCAGTGTATGGCATGTGATTATTGAATTATTATTATGTGGCGTATATCAAATAGGTAGATATCGTCATGAGTTATTTCGTGGGTTTCCAAGGGATTCCCATGAAAGGATTGTGGTTGACCAAGGGTCTCGCAATCAGTTTTCTAGATACAGGAAGGGCCGTCCTTGTATACCATAGTTTGACTTCGGTCACTATGTGAGCATGCTAGGTCCTATGAGATACCCCGGGTGTAGACGTCATAGTTGAGCTACGTGTGGATTGATCAGTTTAACGGTTTGACATGCCATTTACTGTTTGAGTAATATTTTAAAATGTTTTTGTCCAAGGGACAAGAATTTACTTGCTCATCCGTTGTGCTGATAACCCCATTTATTTTTCCCTCCAGGATTTGATATATGTGGATCCCACTAGAAGGCACGGGCACGGGCATGGAAATCAGTACTACTTTGTGTTCGCATTCAGTCATTTGAAATTTATCTTTAAACTTTCATGGTTCTGTAAAATAAACTTATTTTGGGGACGGCGAGCCTTAGCCGTCATCTGTTTGCAAAACTCTACTACCTTTATATTAAAGTATAATTTTTAAACAGTCAAGTTGGTTTAAGGTATATTTATGTTTCGATTTCAAATTAGCCTTAACACTTCTTAATTAAGTAAGCCAAGGCAAGGCCAAAGCGAGCTTAATTGGAAGTGTGGCGGTAACAACCCCGGCTTCCCATTGGTAACTTCCGCTGTAAAATCGAGCTCGGAAAACGGGGGTGTTACAAACACAATTCAACGACTTGATATAGTAACCCTACAAATGATCTCAACCGTTGGATGATAAAAATGATCAACGGTTGCGGACGAAACGTCCGCACCCTACCATACACTGTTTTTAAATAAGAAATTTTTTGAATTCTTACTTATAGCGAATTTTATTAATGATTTAAAATGTGCATTGAACAGCGTAACGGATAAGTCCGTCAAAAAGAAAACGACACAGAGGAAGTATGTGTATAAGATAATTGCCAACCAATAGGCTTGTTAAGGTTCCAGCTGAGTCAAATTTTGGGTGTTTATGTTTGGTTGGGATGAGCTTTTTATATTGTTCAGATTGAGCTGAACTGAGCCGAGATCACAAATGTAACAACCCTACCCCGGGCTGGGCCTGCAGACCATGCACCCCAACCCCTCCCCATGTGTGAAATCACATTCACCCCATTGTGGGTTGTTGGGAGTGGGATTTGAACACCCAACCTCCCCTTTAACAACCACCAAAGGTAAGGTTGTTAACCATGTCGTACAACAACTCTTCTACTCCCTTTAGTTGTTAACAAACCGAGTCAAGTCAAATTTTTGTGCTTGTGATCTGCTAGTTAAGCTTAATGAATGAATACAAGCCTGTTTTATCATTTGGCTTGAATTGTTTATGTTGCAAACGAGCATTTAACGAGTCCAACGGAGCCAATTTCATGAACTATGTTCGTTACCAACTAAGATATTCAGAATAGTGGAGTATAAAGCATATTCAGAAGGTAAATACACTTTGTATCTCCCTCATATTAATGACCGTTTATATCCACAGGTTATATAGTAGTATCATTTTCCTTTTATTGTTTATTACGCGGTAACAAAATCGTGATACAATGCCACAATGTATCTTTTAATCCAACAACAAAAATTCAAGCCAACACCATACAAGATCCACTCCGAAACTAATTGCATTGCAACACCAAAATACAAATGGGTACAAAACATAAATATGAGTAGAATACAAAAATATGGTAATGACTGATACACACACACCATTTGGGCCACTTTTCAGTTTCAGATAACTCCGGCAGTGGCTTTACTGTCTATGGAGTTCAATACTTGCTCTCCGATTTCCTTGCAGCCCACTAGTTTCTGTACATTTCAAATACATCTGTGTCAACTCCCTACAGATTTGCAACACTAATAGAACTCGCCACACTACACTGTGTTCAAACGCAACATTATTCGTGGTGTGGTATTCAAATGCGGGAGTTCAGAAAGTACTGTAGAAGGGACTTACCAGTCCTGCTGAGAAAATGTCGCCTGTACGGTATCCTTTATCTAGGGTATCCAAGACAGCAGCTTCAATCCTCTGGGCGGCTTTTTCCTCTCCCAGGCCGTACTTCAGAAGCATGGCTGCGCTCAGCACTGTTGCCAATGGATTTGCTTTGTCCTGAAATGTGAAGGAAGTATATGATTAATGCCCAGTGAAAAGATAAACAGCATATACTTTTGAGATATTGATTTCAAATGAGGATGTGGGTGGGCCTGAACCTACCTGTCCAGCAATATCAGGAGCCGAACCATGTATGGGTTCGAATAATCCGGGTCCCTGCAGAACCAAATTTCAAATATCAAAACATAATTTTGTAAAAATCCCTTTCTGCAATGAGTGGCGAAGGATGTATAGTTTTCTCATACCGATTCACCTAGACTTGCGGATGGAAGCATTCCTATACTTCCTGTAATCATTGATGCTTCATCGGATAGAATATCACCGAATATGTTATTTGTGACAATTGTATCAAACTGCAATGACAATATAGATTTATAGATATGTGTTTGAGATTCACTTATTCCCTTTGAGAAGCCTGAGACAGAGAGAGCAAATGCTTGAACCTGTTTTGGGTAACGAACAAGCTGCATTGCTGCATTATCCACATACATATGCGAGAGTTCAACATCCGGATATTCTAACGCTATTTCAGTAACCCTCTTCCTCCACAGCATAGAAGCCTGTAAATCATAAAGTAAGTGCGTCAGCATCTGCTCAATCACCTCCAAAGATCAGATTCATTGAATAAATACAACCAGGTATACGATTAATTAGTTAGAAGCTGAACATTGCAGAATTAAAAATTAGTAAAAATTTGAACCGACATCTATTGAAAGAAGTACACAAACTGCTTGACAGAAGAGAGTAATTCATAAGCAGGCAATATACAGTTAACAAGCTGAACACCATAATTTCAAGCTATGTTGGTATAATATGCAAACAATATTCTTCTTGGCATGTTTATGATCCAAACTCAAATATTCATTCAAATTTAGATCAATTATTTTAAAGTGGATTCAATTCAAGTTCATATTCCAGTTGAATTAAAGCTCAACTATATCTTTTAAAGCATTGTTTCATTCTTTTACCAATGGCTCCTCAGTAAAACGTTGGTACTGTACAAGTATCAGATCCCCATCCACATATTCTTAAAAACAACTATTTCCTCTTAAAGGGGGAAACCAAAACATTTCAAACTAGAGAACATATGAATCATTCAAAATAATATTCACGGCCCAAATGAAACTTTATAGGGACAGAGAGCGTATGAAATTATAAGTAGCAAAGTTTTAACTCCAAAATTATACTAGTATTCAAAATAAAATTGAGGGACAGAGAGCATATGAAATTACCTCCAAAACATTTGCTTTGTCAACAGAACAAAGTTTCCCACGACGTTTTCGTGCAGTTTCAAATGCAACACGTGCAATACGATCAATCTGAGAACAACAATTTTACATTTAAAGTTATAAGTAGCAAAGTTTAATGTTAAATGAAAAAACGAGAAGTGGAAATTCATACAATTCCTTAAACCTTAACCTTGACAGAGCTTTATATTCTGAATTAGCCATGAATCAATCATGTATATAGATGTCGTCATGAGTATTAGTTTAAAAATATAAGTAGCAAATGCAACACGTACAATATGATCAATCTGAGAATAACAATTTTAGATTTAAAAATCTAAGTAGCAAGTTTAATGTCAAAAGCAAAAACGGAAAGTGGAAATTCATACAATTCCTTGAACCATAACTTTGACAGAGTTTTATATTCTGAATTAGCCATGAATCAATCATGTATATAGATGCCGTCATGAGTATTAGTTGGAAAATTTTGAGTAGGACTACCTCAGGGGTTGAATACACCTCAGTGTTGAATCCAATTTCTTCGCCATTCTCATTGGTGTTAAATCCTCTTGGCTTCCCAAAATAAATGCCTAATTTAACGGAGTTTTCAGGAAGAATGGCCATATGCTCTCATTATGTAATCAAAGAAAATACCACACAAAACAAGCGGCAGCAATGACATAATCTTGCCGTTAAAAGCACACTAACCTCCTGTCAGTTCTCTCACCACCATTAAGTCCACACCTTCAGCAACTTCTTTCTTCAAAGTTGAGGCATCAACCAACTGACAAAATTTCAAAATAGGAAAAGAAAATTTAAAAAATTCCATAGCATTCACAATAACAGATGAGCTTCATCATCAACTTGTGTGTCATTTCCTATTAAGTAAAAACGATAACTAAATATATTTAAATGACAATTTTTTAATCACTTCTACCACCACTTCCATTGATAAATTAAATGCCAGAAATAGAACACGAAATTTAAGATATCATATTAAGTCATGACAAATTCTAATCAGCTGTCATTGATACTACCTTCATTCGTTCCGGCGCACGCCACCAAAATTCAATTTATTTATCTATTCTACTGTTCAAAAATATGGAAACAGAAAACCTTTTCAATTGCCACCAAGAGATAAACTGAATTCATGGCATTTCAAAGTTCAGATACACCATTAACCCAAACCAAAGGCTCTTATTACACCAACTATAGTTCATGCCTATCCGATCTCAGCCACTTAGCCACATACTTCTGCATCTCATTGTTTTTTTACGGAGCCCTCCGATACGCATGCGTGCGCATAGTCGGATACACATTTTTAACGGTTAATAACTTAAATTGTATACAAGGAAAAATTATAAAAAGTTGATATACTAAAACTACAAGATCAGACGAATCTAATACTCCCTCCGTCCCACGAAAGTTGACGCGTTTCTTTTGGGCACGGTAATTTATGTAGTAGGGTTTAATGGTTAAAGTGTTGTGAGTATTTGTGTTTAAAATTTTAATGAATTTTCACTTTATTTATTGTTTAACTTTGACTTAATATTATGGTAATGATTTAATTAGAAAAAAATATTCAAGTGTGGTCTTGTTAGAATCGTCTAGCTGTCTAGAATATATATTTTATATAATTTTTATTTGTACCTATTTTGAGATATGGAGAATTAAAGAAATGTAAGGATTTGTATAAAAAAATAAAAGTGTATTGGGAGTTGTGCAGAATAGTTAAAGTAATTACTTTTAATGGGTTTTTAGAAACTATTAAAATTCTAATTATATTTATATTAATTCTAATTATATTTATATTAATTCTAATTATATTTATATTAATTTAATTTATCTAAAAAAGGAAATGTGTCAAATTTCGTGGGACAGCTAAAAAAGGAATACGCGTCAACTTTCACGAGACCGAGGGAGTAATATTTTACTTGACTATATTTTTTCTTACATAACTATGATAAAAATTTGAATCAAAGTTAAATAGTGAATGGTGCCAAAAAGTGATCCGTAGCAAAAACAATGAGACGGAGTTAGTAATATATAAAGCAAATGGCAGAACATTTCCAGCTAGAACAAAGCAAAATCATTCAGCCACAGCTAAATCTTTCACCTGGGGTAGAACAGTTGCCGGCCTCAAGTTCGCAAACACCTTAAGGCCTGCCCGAAGCTGAAGCAACCCTGTCTCTGGCTTCAAATGCTTCTCGTTGTTATCCCATTTATACCTTCAAATCAACATTTATGAATAGATTAAGGAAAACACATACATACAAGACAAATGACTTCAAGAGAAAACCTTTGAGATTGTCTCTTTATTTATCACAATCAAGGAGAAGTTTCACGCCTTCACCTACCCTCCAATAGCCCCAAGGAGAACCGCATCAGAATCCCTGGCAGCCGAAAGGGTCTCCTCCGGCAACGGCACCCCGGTCAAATCCAAGGCGGCACCACCCATTGGCATTTCCTTGAAATTAACTCCAAACCCTAGCAACAAACGCCGCCTATTCAAACTCAATTTACAGAATACAAAAATCCGACAAGAAGCAAAAATAAAATGTTAATAACATCCACGAAGTTTTAGTTTACCCTCGATGGAAGCGACGAGTTGGAGAGCAGTCTTGGCTACGGAGATGACTTCGGGACCAATGCCATCTCCGGGGAGGAGAGTGACGGTGTATTTCTTGGAGGAGGAGGAGGAGCAGCAGATGCGGGAGAATCTACGGCGTGTGAAGGTGGAATTGGATTGGCGTAATTGAGGGTTCAAGGGATTAAAGCGCAGTTGCAGGGAAGCCGCCATTATCAGTAAGCTGTAACTTCAGGAAATAATGTTCCAAAAATCCCAGGACGGAGGGACCAAAAGAGAAAACCTTTGCTCAGGGAGTCGGGGTAAATGTTGGTGGATTTATATTTGAGGGACCTAACTGCTAATTATTTAATATAAGGGTTAGAATTGAAAATAAAGTGATTCCACTTCTTCCACCAACCTCTGCTGAAACCAGGAAGCTGTAGGCTGTAGACAGGATCACTGGAATCCGAATTCCACAGTTGGGGCGAATCTCTCCATATCGTCGCACAAACACAATCCTTGGTTATGATTCCTTCACTCATGTCCCGAATACACCGTTTCCTTTTGCGCCGTCCCATTTTTCTCCCACAACTCCAAGGTTTTCTCTTCCACCGTACTTCCCACCACAGAGCTCCTCAATTGCCCTCCACACCCATTTCATATCCCTGCCACACGCTTCCCAAATCCAATTCAAGTGTTTTTGTCAACCCTATACCGCATCAATCGCGATTCAATAAATTGGATTGTCAGTCAGTTCTCGAAGCCCTCAATTCTTACGCCAATGACTGGAAGGTTGCACTGGAGTTCTTCAATTGGGTAGAATCACAGCCTGGATTTCAGCATACCACCCAGACATTCAACCAGATTATCGACATTCTTGGTAAGTTTTTTGAATTTGATCTGGCCTTGAGTTTGATAAAAAGAATGAATGAGAGTCCGTCGTCGTTGCCTGACCATGCTACTTTTAGAGGATTGTTTAAGCGTTATGTGTCAGCTCATTTAGTTAGTGAAGCGATTGATGTATTTGGTAGATTGGATGAGTATAATTTGAGGGATGAAACTTCCTTCTTGAATTTGGTTGATGCCTTGTGCGAGTATAAGCATGTCATTGAAGCTGAAGAATTGTGCTTTGGGAAAAATGGGGTTAGTGGGAATGATTCTTCACTGTTTAAATTTGATTTGCGAAGTACAAAAATACATAATATGATTCTACGTGGCTGGTTTAGAATGGAATGGTGGAGCAAGTGTAGGGAATTTTGGGAAGAGATGGATAAGAGGGGTGTTGTGAAAGACTTGTATTCATACTCTATATATATGAACATCCAATGCAAGCGTGGGAAGCCATGGAAAGCGGTGGCATTGTACAAGGAGATGAAGAGAAAAGGTATTCAATTAGATGTGGTGGCGTACAACACAGTGATCTGTGCTATTGGTAAGTCTGAGGGTGTTGACGTGGCAAATAGGCTTTATAAGGAAATGATTGAGTGGGGATGCAAGCCAAATGTGGCAACTTATAACACGATTCTGAAGCTGTTGTGTGAGAATGGGAGGTATAGAGAAGCATATAAACTGCTCAATAAGATGACTAAAATGGGCTGTGAGCCGAATATAGTTACCTATAATTGCTTTTTCACATGCATAGAAAAGCCTCGACAAATACTAAAACTGTTCGATAGGATGATAGAAAGTGGTGTTCGTCCAAGGGTGGACACATATGTCATGCTCATGAGGAAGTTTGGAAGATGGGGTTTCCTTAGGCCTGTTCTTCGTTTATGGAAAAAGATGGCAGACCATGGATTAAGCCCGGATACTTGTGCTTATAATGCCTTGATTGATGCTTTGCTGCAGAAGGGTTTGGTTGATATGGCACGGCGATACGATGAAGAGATGTTAGCGAAAGGGCTTTCAGCTAAGCCAAGAGCTGAGTTGCGGATAAATGATGATAGAAAATGATCTGGAAATGGCTACTGTTTCTTATCTCAGTTCTAATGACCAACATTTTTTTAAAAATTCTTGAGGACAGACGCAAAAATTTGGTCATGGGCAATTGGGGTTATTAAGGAGATAGATTTTCTGGGGATAACATTTCTGGGCCTTGTGGTTCCTATAGGCAAAGATATCTACTTTTATGTAGATTTAGTTGGAAATCTTAATTGGGGTCCGGTATCTGCGAAACTTGAAAGAGATATGGCTTTTCATGTCTGTTTTGTTCTTGGTTCTTGTCCGAGGCGCTAGTTTATTACTTTGAATTGGTGCAAGCAGAGGAGATACCAAACACTATCTCAAAACTATTGTCAAACGTGTATTGTTCCACAGCCTTCTGAAATTTAACACAGGTGCAAAAGCTTCACCATTTCACATTGTCATGTATACTAGTTTTTATTCAGTGTGAGGTTTTCCAATTTATGCTAATCTCAATTGAGCAAAATCATATTTCCCCATTGTGAACAATGTCACGCTACATCTTGTTCAAGTGGTATGTGAAGTACTGATTCGCTAGCATTTTGTTGTCAAAATTTTGTTGATTTACTATGCTGGGGATCAGAATGGTTCTTATTAGTATTTCGAAGATATATAATACATGTAGGCATGTTTAACTTTGATCTTGGGATAGAGGGGTTGCTTTCTTTGGAATTCACCTAAATATCCAAAGACCTTCATTCTAAAATTGCGCAAATTGAAAACCATAATACTTTAAAAGTTAGTATGGTTGATCTTATCTCAGTTTCATGATGACCCTGTATCGAAGAAGACTAACCAGTAGTTGATTACTGAAGTTTCTTTATGCCAAACTGCAAAGCCGGGACTGAGATTTTTGTTTACTTGCAAAATGAAAAGTAAATAAAGCATTATTTTCCTTTAATTTATAAATTAAAGTATAATATAAATAAAAATATAATTATACAGCAGTACGGATCTCTCTTAACAACTTAATTAAGTCTTAAGGTAAAGTGGTCATTGAGGATCCAAGTAAACTACCTATCATTGTTAAATACTTAAATTTCTTGCTACATCTTTATCTACTACCATCAATGTGTAAATCATGTGT
The DNA here is from genome assembly GCA_030278955.1 of Hygrophila difformis. Lineage (NCBI taxonomy): Eukaryota > Viridiplantae > Streptophyta > Magnoliopsida > Lamiales > Acanthaceae > Hygrophila > Hygrophila difformis. The sequence goes on along the minus strand of JAOANR010000010.1, from coordinate 15,153,592 downwards.
TCTTTTTTTTGGAAGCTGCCTATTCCTTGCATCCATTTTGTGTTAGCAGTAGAGAATAGTAAAGTACCATGGCCTCTGTGTTGATCTATTGCACCAGAAAACAGTACACACTTGAAATAGAGGTAGTTGGCGAGGGGCCTTTTAACTTTTGTGGACAGTATTTTATTAAATTGCGGATTATTATTACTAGAACTCCAAATATGAGGATACACCAGTAGTTTAGATAAATTATTTAGCACCTTTATAAATTTAGATAATTCACATCATATTTAAAAGTTGGGAATTATTTCCTGGAGAATTTTGAATATTTGATTGAAAGGTGTATGTTTTGCTTCAATTATAAACAAAGTTTCCATCACCCAGAAACCTTGTCCACAGTGCTTTTACTTTCCTTATAAATACTTTATGATTCTTTGGTCTATATGTGATTCCATTTGTAAGTGACAGGTGTATGTGTAATGCTTTTGAGATCTTGACCCATGGCATGTGAAGATATAAAATGTTTTCTGCTCTCACCCCTCAGTGGAGTCCAGGAGCGTACAGGTAAGTAGTTGACAAAGTCGAGCTTTTTTTGTGTCACAACCATACACTGAGTCTCACCAAGAAAGTATATAAAATTATTGTCGTAAGATGAGGATAAGTTGTTTTGCATTTTCTAAAGCAGCACAGAATCTGAACTGGTGCTATGGTTGTAACACGACTGTTTGAATTTCCCTTCATGAAGATACTTCCTGAATTGCCTAGGTAGATTGAGCGTTTATCAGGTCTCATGTTATCCAATTTTCATGTACCAACAAGTATACGCCTACATTGATTTTTGGTAAGAAATTCTGAATTGATATCTCACTATGATGTGAAGGTCCAGGTGTTTTTTAAAGGAGTAAAGGTTGCTTGTCCATTCAGTCACTGGACCCCTTAGATTTTCATTTCGAAAGACATTTCGAAAATGTTGGCCACACTCATCTTCAGTTGGTGTGCCCTTGTTGATTCTTGGCCTTTTAAATAGAGTGGCTCCATCCAGAAAAGATTGGTGACTTTTGAAGACACTTTTCCATTCTTAGAATGTGTGGTTTTATTTCTAACGTTCAAAGATACTATACCTTCCTCTCGGTTGAGTAATTTCTGGACCATATTTGAGATAACTCCCATCCTCAGAACAATTTTGATAGCCTCTCTCTGTAATTCTTATAACTGAAAGTTCTTTCAGGAACACAAGATGGCCAATGGATCTCACCATGCTTTGCCTCAGGATATTAAATGACTCCCTGTAGATGAAGACGCGATGGCAAGTGCAGTTAGATAAAATCTCTTTGAATTGTGGCGATCCCATCATCAGCATTATTTGAACCCAGAGTAGGACCGTGCATCAGTGCTGCCTGCTTTTGGTGGTCAAATTGATGGATGGAGTACTTTGACTACACTCCTCCCTCACCGTGGCCCGGGGGTCATCCGATTTGACTGGAGAAGAAAGAAAAGTAATAGCAACGTAATTCCACTACCTATTACTTTTAGCTTGACGAATAAAAAGTGTGACTTTTCTTTTGATTTTAATTATAATATATTGAGCTGTAACACAAATAGTAAACCATGTTTAACATCTGCTGCAGGGCTTTCAACAAGATGGCTTTCTGGTCCTTCTCAACACATGTGGAAACTGAAGCCTCAAGTGTTTAAATATTTACTCCCAACGTTTTTGGGTGAGAGTTTTAAACACAGCGACCATGATTATTAAATTAAATGTATTCTGATATAGTTTGGTGATTGGTCACAAGTGGCGCTCTTAACATAAAGAATGCTCCATTTTGTACTTAATTAGCAATCGACAGCAAAGTTCTACCGACTCCTAAATCATTACACACTCCACTATTTATTAAATCCTCAAAATTTAGTCATACGTGAAACACATGGTAAATATTATACTGTAGTCTTTGGCCATTTAGTCGTCCTCCAATACTTTATCAAACACTTAAAGATAACAGACTTTATCTGTTACTTATATTATATTGGGGCGCCTTGTCATCGAAATTATCCTTCGACTGACTTTATTTTGATTGAATCATACATCTCTTGTGCTCTGGTTTTCTTGTTTTCCACTATTCTGCAGGACTATCATTGCGTATTTTTCTTCAAGAATGTCTTTTTTCCAGATGAACATGCTGACGAGCTTGGGCTCCAGCTTTGATGAACATCAATGGGTTGAACAGATTCGTCAAATTATTGTTCAAGAGCCGGAGGAAGAGTCTGAAATGCCCGTTACCATCTTCGCTGTTCCGAGACCCCTTGTGGCCATCGATCCCAATTCTTACATCCCACATCAAGTTGCCATTGGTCCGTATCACCATCTGCGACCAGAGCTCTACGACATGGAGAGGTACAAAGTTGCAGCTGCTAAAAGAAACCAGAAAGAGCTACGGACAGTCCGCACCTTGCAGGAATTCGTTAACCACCTGATCGAACACGATCTGAGAGTTCGGGCAAGCTATCACAGACCATTGGTGTTTGGCTGCGAAGCTCTGGCTTGGATGCTGACAGTTGACGCCTGTTTCTTGTTCGAGTTTTTTCAGGTTTGTGGTGTTAAGAGAGGTAAGATCTTGACCAAGGCGCCATCGAGATTGGCACTTCTAATCGAGTTATCAGGGAACAAGACTGCTCATAATGGTATTCTCAGGGACATTATAATGCTGGAGAATCAAATTCCATTGTTTGTGATGAGAATGCTGTTAGAATTTCAGCTTTCTTCTCGAGATAAAGCCGATGAACTGCTGCTCGATATGCTGGTAGAACTTTGCAAGGAGCTGTCCCCATTCAAAACAGCGACGTGCTCGCAGAGAATTGGTGTGCGAGAGTACGCTCATCTGCTGGACTTCCTATACCATTTCCTTGTGCCCAAATCCGAGGATAAATATGATTTCAATGAAACTAGCGATGAAGAAGACGAAATCAAGGAAGAAGAAGAGAATACAGACTCCTCAAAGAGTTACTTAAGGCAGCTTCTTGATCAGGCGTGGGAAATTCTATCCAGTATGGTGCTCATGGAACGGATCAAGGCGATAATCTTCTCAAACCCTATCAAGGTAATCGTGAAGCTGCCATGGACAATTCTTACCAAAATCCCCATCATCAAGATGATGAAGGACCCAATCGAAAACATGCTGGGCAGCTTCCGGAGGGATAATGAAAAGAAAGACGAGGATGTCGAGGCGCCGTTGAGTTCGACTGCCAACTTACACAAGCCTCCATTGCTGGAAGAGATTGCAATCCCTTCCGTCTCTCAGCTCGTTTGTGTGGGGGTGCAGTTTGTGCCCGTCAACGGAGGCATCACGAACATCGCCTTCAACCCCAAATCCCTAACCTTTTCCATCCCGGCCATCGACTTAGATGTGAACTCCGAGGTTGTCCTAAGGAACCTGATTGCTTATGAGGCCTGCACCGTATCCGGGCCACTGGTGTTTACTCGATACTCGGAGCTAATGAACGGGATCATCGACACAGAGACAGACGTGAAGATTCTGTGTCGGAGTGGAATCATCACCAACCGTTTGAAGAGCGAAAAGGAAGTGGCGGAGCTGTGGAATGGAATGAGCAAGTCTCTTAGGTTGACGAAGGTGCCGTTTCTGGACGAACTGATCGGGGATGTGAACGGGTACTACAACGGAAGATGGAAGGTGAGGTTCGAGAATTTGATGAGGAAATACGTATTCGGGTCGTGGCGGACACTGACGTTTGTAGCAACTATTTTGATGCTGTTGCTGATGAGTATGCAGGCCTTCTGCCAGGTATATAATTGCAGTCGCATTGTCCGTATCAAAGCACTTGAGCCTACCAACGATTAGAGATTTATTTTGGTTTATGTTTTAAACAAGTACGAGTGGTGAAAGAGGGAAGACAACAAACATTATTAATCGATTGTAATGGGAAAGTTTGGATTGGTTTTGGGTTAAATTACTCGAGTTGAATCGAGTTATTAAATTTGTGTCATTGAGTGTGTTTGGTTTCTAGATAATGTATAAAAATTGCCTGCCCTATATGAGTGGTTGCTAATAGTCAAGTAGTACTAATAAGACTAAGAACACCATAAACCCACATGTAATAATAATACTAAAGTAAAGATATGTTTTTTCCTTGAACCACCGTTGGAGTAATTTGGGATTGTTGGTATCAGGTGAGAAAGACAACAGGAGGAAAGAGAGAGGGAGAGCCAAGAATTACTTAGTTTTCAACAATTGTGGTTTGCAATAATAAACATGTCTGTGGCTTGTGCATCCTCCTCGCCAGTCTAGCTAGCTATTTTAATTTGCTTGTGGTTTTGGCCATTTGATTGTGCAGCTGGTTTCTTGATTACAGAAACTTTCACAGAAGAGGATTTATAAGAATAAATGTACGTACTAGCTATAGCCTATAGCTAGCAGTGGAATTCAATTCCCAGGTCAGATGCACCTCCATCAAGAACATTTAATTAGCATTGGCGGTTGTTAAGACATACTACTATATCTGTTGGGTTTGAACATTCTTGAAGCACCTTCCTACCTCCTCTTTGAACAACGATCATCTAAATCACCGTTGTCGTCGTCAATTCATCATCGATTCTTCTCACAATCACAACCTCTCTCTATCCTTTTGAACTACTGATTTCTTTTTTCTTTTTTTTAATGAGCTTCATCTTCTTCTTCTTCTTCCAATTTCTTTTCCATCTTTTCATTTTCGACATTGCAGCGCTTCCAACATCGCATCTATACTAACAGTTGCATGTCTTGACTTCTTCATAGAATCATCTCCCACCTCCTGTGTTTGCCTTTTTCTTCTTCTGCGCGTGCGCCAAAGCTCAAAATTTCTTGTTGCACACCAGACTCAAAGACATAATCAGAATTTTGTGGATACACACCATGCTATTTAATAAACCTGCACACCACAATTTCTGACAGGATTCACATGTGGGCTCGGGCTCCGGCAAACAGATGAAAAAGAAAAGCAATGTAATGTCATTTATTGAACCGTCTGAAGTCAATCATTCGTCAAACATATGGGAATTTATTAGTATAACGTTATGTTGGGGATTTACGCACTTGTATTTCAAATTACAGTAAAATGAGTAAGCATGTGCAGACATAACAAAAACCATATCTAGTCATCATATAATACTTCTCCCATCACAAAAACACTATACCATCACAAAAAGCACACCATTTCATGCATCACATAACACAAGTCTCACACATCCCACTATAATAAAATAGTTGAAATATTTACCACTTTTTATACTTGTACATACCAAAAATATTTGAATGACATTATAAATAGCACTATTATGCTTCGCCAAAAAAAAATAGCACAATTATTAAAATTTTTAATTTACATAATCAATTATAATTAATCCCATTCATTCATTATAAAATAAAATAAACTAGCTCCATTTACCTCTACACATGCTTCTGGTTTTCCCAGCGAAGCGTAACTTCTGCCGATTATGAGGCCTTTGGCTTTTGCTTCTGTCAGAAGCACTTCTAATGGAAATTAGGTGTTTGTTTTGGCTTTTAAGAAAAAGCAAAAACACCTCGAAAAGCCAAAAAATGCTTTTGGGAGAAGCAGCCCAGGGGGTGCTTCTCCCAAAAGCAAAAGCCAAAAGTACCTCGTAAAATGTGCAAGGACTTAAATACCCCCACTACTTAATATAAATTACACTATAAATATATCTTATTATCATATTAAGTATCACGTCCTTTTTGGTAATTACAACATTCCAAAAGTGCTTTTGATTTTTATTTATCCAAATATATTTTTTTTAGAAAAAGCCGCTTTTCAAACATTCCATCCAAACACAAAAGTTACATGCTTTTGCTTTTGACTTCTGCTTCTGCTTCTACTTTTGGCTTCTTCTTTTTTCAAAAGTCAATCCAAACGGGCCCTATGTTCATCACATCGATAGTTGGCCTATGCATACAATTTATAGGAAGAGAATGAAAAATATAAAATTATAAAATTATCTTTACATAATAAATGTAATTAAAAATTGGGAAAAATGGCCAAATGCATCCTTTTTCTTTTCTTTTTATCCGAATACATACTCTACTAATTTTTGACCCCATTTAGTCCTTCACCTTTACTAATTATATCCACTTTCATCTTTTTTTCACTAATATAAAACAATTAGCTACTATGACATAATTAGTGAAATTTAAGGTGCCACGTGGCATTTTATACAGGGAAAATAAATGTCACTGTCCAACTAGGGATGGCAATTGGACCCGGTGGACCCGAGAACCGACCCGGATCCAACCCGTTTAGCTCGGTTCGGGTCCTTCTTTTCGGATCTGGGTCGGTTCTTGGGTCCAGGGATAGACCCGACCCGACCCGACCCGAATAGATTTGGTGTGTGGGAACCCTAGATATGTGAGAGCAGCCTCTAGCCTATAATGTTTGGTTGCTCACCCATTGTTCTACAATGTTATTTTCCCAGTGTCCGGTATGCATATTATTAATTCTGAAATACATGGCTGATATATTATAGGTCACTCAAAAATTAATCTCCATGTAGTCGAATGGTTGCACAAACTAATCACATTATCTCCATGTTGCTACTGTTGTAGTGTTGCTCGTTTCATGTTTCATAGTTGCTGATGTTTTTTTTTTTACTCCATCCGTCTCACTAATAGTGTCCCATTTCTTTTTGGCACGGTATTTTATGTGGGATAATTAGTATTTAATGTAGGGGTAGATTAGTGTTTAAGTGGTGGTAAATTAGGAATTTTTATGTGATGTGATTTTAATGTATTTAAATTTTTAATTGATTTATTTATGTGTGATGTGATAGTTGTGTGATTGAAATTTTAATATAGTTATTTATTAATGTGATGTGATGGTAGTTGTGTTAAAATATCGAATCAAAGTTATTCAATCAATAGTGTTTACTATGCAAACGTTAATATTTTTAAAAAATGGAGGGAGTATGTAATTATTGCATTAACGGGAAATGTGATAATTGTAATTGGACGGACCAAAAAGGAAAATGAGACGGAATTAGTGGGACGGAGGGAGTATTATTTTATCGGGTCCTGGGTCGGGTCGGGTCCAACCTATTGCTTAGTAATTTTGATTAATTCTTCGGGTCTACGGGTCCACGGGTCTGGGTCCGGGTCCTGTCGGTTCGGGTCTGCTCGGGTCCAATGAGTAATACCTCGGGTCTGGGTCGGTTCTTGGGTCCTAGAATTTTTCTCGGGTCGGGTCTTGGGTCCGGCTGGACCCGACCCATTGCCATCCCTATGTCCAACTCATGCGCACTCGCCTCACCGTCCATATTTCTCATACTAGCTATATCAATCAGACTAGCTATATCAATGATCCAATGAGACTCAACATAAGTATTACTTTTTAAAAAAAAAATCAAAATGAAGGTGGTTGGGTTAATGATCCCACCAACATGAGACTCAATGATACCACTTGGTCTCTTTTGTTTGGGCCAATGGGTCTCTGTTTCATTGGTCAAAGTTATTCTTTTAAAATTTTTTTTGCATTAATATTCTTTTAAATTTATCTAATAAATTGATTAAATCTTTATATAAATAAATAAATACTATCTCTGTTCCTTAATATTTACCACGGACCTACGTTTCACGCAATCCAATACACATTTTTAATCCGTAATAACTCAAATTGCATACAACTAAAAATTATGAAAATTTGATATTCTAAATCTATACTATTAGACGAATCCAACAAGATTCCACTTGACTATATTTAATCTTATATAAATGTATTAAAAAGTCGAATCAAAGTTATCAATGAACAGTAACAAAACACCAAATGTGTCAATAATTTAGGAACGGAGGAAGTATAATTTTAAAATATGCCAAATTTTATAATTTTTTATTCTCTACAAATAGAGACCACTGTTGCTATATTTTTATTAATTACATAATATATCAATTGTAATATATTTAACCTACTTTAAATTTTAAAATAATTATATATAGTATTGTGGTTGGATGATTGAGTGATTATTGATAAAGTATGTAAAATTGGAGTGGTTCGGTTGGGATGAATATTAATGAGTTGGATGAGAGAGAAATGAATAAAATAATGCGATGGTTGGATTATTGGATAGTTGGAGTGATCATGAATTGTAACACCCCAACTTTAAAACACCAAATTAAGGGGATGCTACCGTCACATCTCTTGGAATAAATACTTTGCATGAAAAATAACCAAGAGATGTTAAGGCTATTAAAACAAATCCTACAACTTTGGCAATTATTTCGCGCAAAATACAAGGTAGTTTAAAAATAAATGTTTTGCGAAAACATTAGGATTCTCAACGCGTAAAGGAAAAATAGCACAAGTCAAATTAGATTACATATATAATCATATATAATTTTATTTAATCAAAATAGTCTTTCAAAGTCCATTCCCCCAATGCGTGCAATGCTCATGGTGTCTCATTTTCGAATCCTGAAAAAAAAATAAGACACGCACACACAAATCAGTAAAAACTGGTAAGTTAATCCCAATTTCATATGACTACAATTATGTAACTAAACAATTGACACAACCTCGGTGCATTATGCAGTTGATACAAGACATATTATGTAGTGTCAGGTCCATGTACACCGTGTGCAAGCCGTACAGGCCAACATTCAGACTAAGCGCCGAGAGATCCGTCGTGTACAATACGCCTCCTCAGCCTTGATCTTTTATCCCGTGCGGTTGCGTGTTCTCCCCAGTCCGTACAGGGACGTCTCTTTCGGGACCTTCATCGTCACCTCCAGGGTATTGATCCTTGAAGACCAGACCCGGCCCGTCTTGAATAATTTCAGGCCGTTGGATTTTCTGGTGGCTGTGAAAGTGAACCGGTCGGATGTGTAGGAAAAGATGAGCTCTTTGCAGAAATTGAGCCTCCTTTTAGGGGATTCCCAGTGATGATTTTGGCTGTTTGGGAAGGGGGTTTTCTCTGGGGAGCTTAGGTGATTGTAAAGAACTTCCCATCGGGGCTTTTCCGCATCCGTGATGGGAACTCTTAATCGGTTGTCCGTTTCGTGCCTGAATTTTATAAAAGAAGTGATTTTTATGAATGACTCCGACTATTTTCGTTAATTGCAAGTGATTTTAAGGATGAAGACAAAACCTTCCTTGACAAAGAGCTGCAAGAGGGGGGATATCGGGGCCGTAAATGCTGGTCTTTTTCTTGACCTGAAGTTGGCCGAGAAGCCCACCGTCGGATGTTTTCTTGATGGGATGAGACGACAGTCATTGCCGATATGGTAGTGGTGGCGGGAGCAGCCAAATGGAGAAGCAATGTGAATGTAAGAAAAAATCCGAGCAGGATTTTGGTCTGAAAAGGGAGAGTTGGGGTAAGAGGTAAACAGGGGGCTGACATGATGAAATGGTGCGAATTTGGTCCGCTTGTGGATCACTCGATGAGTTGGATGGTAATATGGACTAATTTGGCCTATAAAAATGCCACGTGGCACTTGAAATTGTCCTAATTATGCCACATCAGCTAATTATTTTGTATTAGTGAAAAAATGATGAAATTGAATATAATTTGCAAAGTTAGAGGACTAAATCGGATTAAAAATTAGTAGAGGACGGATTCAGATAAAAAAAAAAGAAAAAAAGAATGTATTTGGCTATTTTTCTTTAAAAATGAGGACTTGCCAGCTTAGGAAAGAATAAAAGAATAGTGGGCCTTATTGTAATATATATATATATATATATAAAGTAATATAGTCTAATTTCCCACACTTCTCCACCCCCTTTTTTCAACAACTCATCCACATATTCTCCCCCTTTTTCAACAACCTAAATCACATATGAAAATAATTAAAATAAAAATTCTAAATCTAAAATCTTATATTTAATATATTATCCTGATATATATTTTGGGATTTGGATTTAAATCCAATATTCAATTTCTTAGTCTAAAAGAAAAAATCTAATATTTACTTTCTTATATATTTTATATCTATATCTATATTATCCTAATAAAATCTTAATATAATATGATAATATATTTAACCATAATATTACATATTTTTAGAAAATCACTTCCATTCTTCTAGGATTTGAAATTATAAAATTTATTCTCATTGAGATCAAATAAATATATATGTATATAATATTTATATCTATAATATCCTAATAAAAACTTAATAAAATATTATAATATCTTTAATTTATACTATTATATACTTCTATTATATATTTTAGATGATCACATCAAATCCAATTCTACATCTCCTATTGCTCTATAAATACTCCGATCCATTCATTTATCTAATCTCACGGTGGTCTTGAAGTTCTCACCCTCTCATACTTTATTTCTTTATTCTTATTCTCCATTATTTTCATATGTCTCCTTAACTTTGATTTTATATTTAAACATTTTTTTTGTTCTCACATCAATGTTTTCCTAATATTTATTTTGTTCCAGGTTAATTTTTCTCTCTTTTGTTGCAAAATATTCTTCATCTTTATATTCATGTAAGAATCTTTTTTTTCTTTCTGTTACTCTGCGTGTGAATAATATTAATAAGTTTTTTTTAAACGTAATGTTAAATATAATTTTCATGCTTTTCCATTGTCTTTTGCAGGATTACATGTTGCTGTAATGCAGGATTGCAATGAAGTCATATTCTACAATTTTTTTGTCATTCTAATTTGGATACTACTCAAAATTATTTGTATAGCATAAAGTTTGTTTTACATTGATTTTGTTTTTGTTTGTTTGTTGTCTTTATTCGTGATTTGAAAATAGTGAAAAAAATTGAAGAGTGTAAATTTGGAGATGTTCCCCTTTATTTGATGTATTTTTTTTTCTTTTGTTAAAGGTTATTCACATTTTGATATTTTATCTTTTGGATACAATTTTTATATATTTTTTGTATTGATTTAAGTTCACTATAAAATATCAAAACAACAATAATTTAATTGAATTGGAAAAATTGGGAAGATAATCCAATAAATTAAATACTTACCCTGCATAAATTTAAATTAGGTAATAATATAATTATAATAATTTTTTAAAAATTTTGGCAAATTGATATCTGCTTTAATTAAAATTCAAATTCAATCCATAGAATTTAAATGGAAGTTTATGTGGAATTCATTATTAAGATTTGTATGTAGAACATAATTTATTTTATTCAACTAATTAAAATTGAAAATATTAATAAATACCTTATTAGCCATGAACTTAAATGTCCGGCTAAAGTTGAAATCTTAATTTGGCATTAATTAACTTTCTTTTCACTTTTAATTAGTGATGTAATATAAATTTATTTTTATATTTAATTTTATGAATATATATGGTATTTTTATTACCTTTTAAGATATATGATTTAAAGATATTATTCATATTATATATGGAGTACTTTTTAAGTTTTTTTGCTGGAGAGTACTTTTTAAGTTAATAATATATACTACTTCTGTTTTTTTAATAACTGCAACATTCCTACATTTCACACAATCCAAGACATATTTTTAACCATTAATAACTCTAACTATATATAAGTAAAAAATATAAAAAATTTATATTCTGAAACTACGTGATTAGATGAATTTAACAATATCTCACTTGTCTATATTTTTCTTATATAACTATGTTAAAAAAAATAATCAAAATTACTCAATAAATAGTAATTACTATGTAAATGGTTCAGTTATTTGAGAACGGAGGAAGTATCTTCTACCATTGTCATTTAAACCCGCCTCATTATAACTGAATTTTGAAATCCACAACAAATGAGTTTAAACACTGGAATTATATAATAATAGTAGTTGGGGAATAGAGAATGATTTAAATTAGTTATTTATTTTTTTTCCAATTCTTTATTTGGTATAGTGATTTGTGATTATTCTAAAATATTTTAATTTGTTATTATTCTAAAATATTTTAATCCAATTTTAAAATAGTTGGGGGTTTTAGGCAACTGGCCCACGGAGGGGCGGGCCTTCGGCCCAGCCCAACCGACAGGCGGATTGCGGGTCAGGTGGTCTTTTTAATTAATTAAAAAAATAAATTTTATATTATAAAATATTTTTATTTATTTAAATTTAATATATTATCTAATTTAAAAATAAAAGTATTTTTGAAAAATTTAAATGTTTTTTTATATTCTTTTTTAAAAAATTAGCTTCAAAACAAATATAGAAAGTGATATTGTTTTTGTGGAACTAAAAAAAGTAATATAAAGAACCCAATAGATATGTACCGACCAAAAAATTATTTTAGTTTAATTTAGTTAGCTTCAAGTCAATTTCATAATTCTTTAGTAGTATTTTACAAAAATAATATATAAAATTAAATTATAATATTATCAAAGTAATGTTATATGATTTAAATTAATATCTAACCAACAAACATTAATACAATTATTATGTTATTTAACTTTCATAGCAAACTTTAAAAATTTAAAAAAATAGCTTGGCCCGCAAGCTGACCCGCACCCGCCGTGTGCTTGCCCTAGCGACGACAGGTTTAGACCGGCTTCCAAACGAGCATCTATTTGTTCAACCCAACACAACATTTAGGGAAGGTGGGGTGGGCTGGCCAACGGGCCCAGCCAATTTTGACATCTTTATGTAAAGTAGGTATCCTATATTTATGTGTAAGTTATTAATTAATACTAAAGGTATAATAACACTCCAAAAATAAGAGAAAAAAGTAATTTGATATTCAACTATTTTTAACTTTGTTTAATTGAATAAATATAATATGAGTATTATGAATTAATTATTAAATTTATATTAGTCACTGCACGTTTATGTTCATAATGTTATAAGATTATATTTTCTTCTTTTTTTCTTTTCTTTTTTTTTCCATCTATATTACCATTATTCGTGATTATAATTTTGATATGTTTCTTTGCATTACTTTAAGTTCACATAAAGTCGAAGAACAACATTGATTTGGGAAAATTGAGAAAATAAATCTAATAAACTGAAAGACGAATGTACTACATGATGAAATTTATAAATTAAGTAATGATTACAAATATATCTAGAAAAATGATATATTAAAAAATGAAAAATTAAATATATTACAAAAAATTTTATTGTAAATTTATATAAATTAAGTAATGTAAAATTGTTATGGGCTAAATCAATCAAATTAATAAGAAGATCATGAAAATAGTTGCTAAACCACTTTGTCATATTTTTACTTACAAACTACCTTGTCATATTTTTCTCAATAATGTGGTTAGAAAATTGGCATAACCCAAAATTACGTAATAAAATATTTAAAAACTGAAAATATTATGTTATTTATTTTTTCGATGTAAATTTTACTTACCGCGCATTGCGCGGGCGGGTATGCTAGTTGACTATGAAATTCAAGAAGTGAGTTTCGGCGAAGATGCAAACATGATGGTCCAACGTACGACTGTTAAGATTCTTCTCTCTTGGGTTGGCCTCTTTGTCGTACCATTGCATATGAAAAGGACCTGTCCTTATAGTATGTCTGTTCTTTCCAAATATATATAAATAGATTCGTGTCCAGCATGTCCCGTTGCTCTCATGACCCACTGGACACGAGAACGAGAGGCTGGAATTCAGACCTTCACCACCGTGTTCTTATGTACCCGCATGATATACACGATAACAATTGTAAAATGGAAGAAAATTTGTTCTTTGTTAACCTATCCTAGGAAGAAAAAAAAAAAAAACCAAACAGACTATGCTTCATTTCCTAAATTATTCTATAAAAAAAATCTATTAACCCAATACATCCAATAACTATATTAATCTTTCTCAATCCATCTCATTCATCCTCTAATGACAATGAACACTAATGTGGCAGTGGATTAGTGTCTCTAATGCCGTTGACGTGGCAACACCATCCACTGCCATATCAGCATTAAGAGTCATTAAGGAATGAGTGAGATGGATTGGGCAAAATTATCATAGTTACCGGATGGATTGGGTTAATAAATTTTTTATGGGATGATTTGGAAAATCAAGTATAATTATGAGACTATTTGGATTTTTTTTTTTTCCACATATCCTATCACGTTATAGGACACGCTAACATAAGAGCACTTCCATGAATACTGAGATTGAGATTTTCATAAATTTTCTGGTGATAGGTTTTGAATATTTTCTTTCATCATTTTCTTTTCTTGCTTTTTTTAATTAATTGCTTTCTTAAAGTCACTTGAATGCACAAGTGAGAGTCATCTGTGGTGCTTGGGATTGGGACCGACCGATAACTTTTTGTTTGAAATTTTGGGGTGATAGGTTTGAATATTTTTCTTTCATCATTTTTTTACTTGTTTTCTTTAATTGCTTCCATAGAAGTCATTTGCTTTTTTTTTTTTTTTTTTTTACTTTAAATGTAGGGTGAGCCTTGACAGGTCATCTTATTAATAGGATATGCGAGAACTTCATCTCTTTAATACATTGTATTCAATCATATGTACATGCGTTAAAAAAGAAACTTGACTTAGCCCAAGTGGTTAAGTTCTCCGATTTCCAACGGAAGGTTGAATGTTGATTAGGGCTGGGGAAAAATATCGAGTATATCGCATACCGCACATATCGTACCGAAAAATACTGAGAATACTGAAATTTTCAGTATACCGTAATTTTTGATACGGTATCATACCGTACCGTAAGATTTCGGTACGGTAACGGTATAAATTATTTAATACCGCGGTATACCGTTACTGTACCGAACTTCGGTATATACCGCGGTATCGGTATGTCGGTATGTACCGATTGTTCAGTATGTCAGTATATACCGCGATACCGGTATATACCGCAATACCGGTATGCTGGTATGTAGCGAAAGTTCGGTATGTCGGCATATACCGCAATACCGATATGTCGGTATGTATCGAATGTTCGGTATGTCGATATATACCGCGATACCGGTATATTGGTATGTACCGAAGGTTCGGTATAGCGGTATATATCGAACTTACCGAAATGTCGGTATGACAACAGTATGGAAATATTGCATACCGAAACTTTCGGTATACCGAAGATCGGTATACCGAAAGGTTCGGTACGACAACGGTATGAAAATTTTCATACCGTAAAGTTCGGTACGGTATACAGTATAGCGAAATTTTTTTGGTATACCGTACCGACCCCACCCCTAGGTTTGATTCCCCACCAGCCCCCTTCCCTTCCTTTTATTCCCCTTTGTAATTTTTGTGGCATGGGCTCCCGCCCACCACCCCTTTCCTAGACTGTATAGGATGTTCAGTAAAAAAAAATGATAACAAATGATATCATCATATTCAAAGAAAAAAATATTTAATGCAGTCATCCGTGTCCAATCTTATTTTATGTTATTCAGGAAAAAAAAACACATTTAGTCTCATAAGTTTTTTTCAATTTCCAAAACCATCCCACAAATATCGAATTAGACGATTCCGTCCCATAACTACCCTAATCATCATCGAACCCGTCCATCAACTGGTTTTTTGCTTATCATTGTCGAACCCGTCCCATAACTTCCCTAATGGAGGGATGGATTCGACAATGATTAGGGTAGTTATGGGAAGGGTTCGACAATGATTAACGAAAAAACTAAGAATTAACTATATAGGATATTATTGTTCAATACAAAATAATAATGAATATAAAGCAATAGTTAAAAAATTCCACCAACAACAGTTTGTCTCAGTCAAGTGAGATCTCGTTAGATTAATCTAATCTTGTAGTTTAAGAATGTCAAATTTTTATAATTTTTTATTGTACACAATTTTAGTTATTAACCGTTAAAAATGTGTATTGGCATAGGTAACAATTATAACGAGATGTAGGTAGTATTGTCTATTGTTTGGTTGTTCTACAATGTATACATGTATTCATGTAATGCCTAGAATAATTTAAGAAGATTGGAGAATGTAATTAATCAGCCTAATAAAATTGAATAATGGGCGGAGTAATACCAGTATGAATAATGTGTTCTCACAAACAACGAAAATCTTCTAACACAAATACCGCGAAATGCTTAAAAAAAAAAAAAAAAAAAAAAACGAACACGTTATAATAGCAAAAGTACTCATTTTGCGAGGGAATTTTTTCTCTCTCAAAAACTTTTCTATGCAAGAAAATTTAATTTTTATGACATAATTTGCTATGGAATTCGATGCATCGCAATTCGCAAATTCCTTCACAATACTAACAAAAACCAAATTTTATTTAATGTAAACAGAAGAATATGTACATATTTCACAAACTCATCAGAATACCAAATTTAGAGCATTATTATTACAGTATACCAATCCAACAGATAAAACAATAAAATTACAGATATTGCAGAATTATGATATCGATCTTCTTCTTCTTCTTTCCTGAGCCAACATATGTAGTATATAAACAATGATGTACTAATGTATCTAATCAGATGGAACATCTTCGTCGTCCGGAGCAAGGCCGGGTATGTAAAAGAAACGAGCACAGGTATAGATTTGGCAGAAGGCCTGCAAACCCATCAGCAGCATCACCAGAACCGCCCCCAGAAATGTCAGCAGCTTCCACGAACCGAACACGTATTTCACCATGAAATTCTTAAACTTCACCTTCCATCTCCCATTGTAGTAATGGTTCACGTCGGCGATCATTTTATCGAGGGACGGGACCTTGGTCAGCCTGATGGACTTGCTCATCCCATTCCACAGATCCGACACTTCCTTCTCGCTCTTCAGATGGTTTATGATGATCCCGTGCCTGCACAGGATCTCCACGTCCGTCTCCGTGTCGATTATACCGTTCATCAGCTCCGTGTACCGCGTCAGGACCAGGGGTCCCGCCGCGATACACGCCTCGTACGCCACCAGGTTCCGGAGGACCACATCGGAATTCACGTCCAGCGCCACCGTGGGGAGGGCCAGGGTTAGGGTTTTCGTGTCGAAATTGATGCTGGTGATGCCGCCGTATGTTGGGACGAATTTGATGCCGATGTCGTGAAGCTCCTCCACGCAGGGAATCGTAATCTCCTCCAGCAACGGCGGCTTGGGCAAAACGTTGCCGTATTCATCCTTCTCCCCATTATTGTCCTCAGACAGGCTATTGAACATATTCTCAATCGGCGCTTTTAACTTCCTCAGAATAGGCATTCGGGTCATGAGCAGCCACGGCACCTTCGCGAGCCTTCTCAAGTCCACAGCCTTGGAAAGAACGTCGGCAGCCTTTCCGGCAATCCTCCTCATGCGGCTCGGCCTGGAGAACGACGAATCGGAATCGCTCGTCCTCGTCTCGTTCTCAATTTCCTCTTCAATGACATCGACAATTTGGGAAGCAACTTCAGATTTAGGCACGATGAATTGGTACAGGAAGGCCAGGATGTGTGGGCAGTCCTTGAGATGGATTTTCCTTTGGTACTTGCCGACTTTAAAAGGGGATAAATCGCTGCTGAGACGTGTTAGCATCTCGAGGAAGACCTCATCGGCCGAATCCACGTCGGAGAATTGGAACTCCAACATCATTCTCATGACGAACAAGGGTATCTGATTCTCCAGCATCGTTATATCCCGGATGATATCGTTGTGAGCAATCCTATTCCCTGCTAAATCGACCAAATTCACCAATCTAGATTGCACTTTGTTTAGAGCCCTAACCTTCTTCACGCCCGAGACTTGGAAGTAATCGAATAAAAAACACGCATCGATCGTCATCATCCAAGCCAGCGCCTCGGTGCCATAGTTCAGTGGCTTGTGATAGCACGCGCGGATCCTCACATCAAAGTTCATCAAGTGTTCGACGAATTGTTCGAGGTTGAGCTCTTTGAACTCCTTCTGGCTTCTCCTCGCCGCGGAAACTTTGTACCTCTCCATATCGTACAGGCTAGGCCGGAGGTGGTGGTAAGGGCCGAGGGCAACCGTGTGTGGAGTGTAGGAATTTGGATGAATGTCTTTTAGGGTTTTGGGCACGCCGAAAATTGTAACCGGAATATCGGTCCCCTCCTCGAGCTCCTCCTTCAAGATTTTTCGAATCTGGTCGATCCATTGGTCCTCGTTGAAGTTGGAGCTTAGGTGTGTTATGCTGTTCTGGTGAAAGAAGGCCGCCATTGATGAATTTGAAGAGCTAATTTAGGTATGGAGGCTAATATGGAAAAGTGAAGTTTGTGAGCAAAAGGGGTTATACTTAAAAGGATTAGGGATGGGATAATACAGAGGATTATAATTTTGTCTCATTTAAGAATATTTTCGTTGGAGAGAATTGGTTTCCCTGTCTTTTCTCATAGATAAAGTATGCAAAATGTGCACATATAATTCTTACTAGTACTAGAATACATACTAGTAATAATACAAAAAGTGATGCCCACTATTCTTGGATTATTATGTAGTAAGACAAACAAATGAATTGACAAAGTGTTTCATTACATGTATTTAAGTGAGTGTGTATCGTGGTGGGTTGTAACTCCTCATTACATCAATCATCGTCTTCCCCTTCAATAATTATGTTCTCCTGCATTTTTTTTTTCCTTGTAAAATTAAATTCATGTTCAAATAATATAGGGAAAGTCACCCAAAACATGATATTGAGCACAATGAGAATTTTTATGTAATATAAAAGCATAGCAGAATACTGCTATAGGAGTTTTATAATAAAAGGGTAATTAGGAATAATATCAATGATTAAATTTATTCGTTTTTCATGTTAATTATAGTGAATGTCTTTGTAAAATAGCAAATTAAATGAAAACCCAATGAATGAACTCAATGTATAATACTTTTATCTCAATGATTGAATCATGAACCCAAAACCTAATCTTTTCCGAATTGAGGACCGATAGCATGCGGCATACCCATTACAGATGGAGTTTTTGACAACTATATAAATCAATGGATCATCACATCCGACGTGGAATCTTAGCACTTAAATAAATAGAATATTCTAACTCAAAACTAATTGATTATTGGTGAAATTCCTTCATCTATATATGTAACTAGAGGCAATATTGCAATATAATAAATTTAAAATATACTTAATATATCCGAGGTAGGATATTCACAATAAGGAAAAAATGATTTTTTAGTCCTTTTTCTTTCCAAAATGTCCAAATCAGTCCGTTACTAATTTTTTGCCCCATATAGTCCTCTACGTTGCTAATTTTTTTCAATTCGGTCCTAATTATGTAATTAGCATGAGGTTGCTGATATGGCCGAAGTATATCATATTTTACATACACCGTGGCAAATTTGGAGTCTCCACACATAACACACTATTTTAATAAATGTTTGAAGGCTATCATAACACACCACTACTCTAAAAAATGACTCTAGCGGGTCAATTGAACCATTTTTCACTGGGATGGTGGACATAGTTTCTACTTAGTTCGTATTGAGCCCTTTCTTATTGAGGTTACCCAACCCATAAAAAAAAAACCAACAATTCATTTGCACGCATCATATATCACAATTGGTTTTCATTTTCTTGAGAAACACCAAAAACCACCGAGACCGAAAAGAAAATGCACTGCGGTAGCTGTTGACCAAAACTCCTATGTGATTGTTGTGAATGGTTGTTGTTTCTTTATGGTTGAGTAACCCCAATGAGGGCTCAATGTGAATCATGTAGAAACTATGTCCATCATCCCAGTAAAGAAGGGTTCAATTGACCCACTAGAGCATAGAGATATTTATTAGAGTAGTGATATGTTATGGCTGCCTTCAATATTTGTTTCAAACATTTATTAATTTGGTGTGTTATGTGTGGAGACTCCATATTGGCCACCGTGGATGTAAAATGAGATTTACTTCGGCCACGTCAGCGACCTTAGGCTAATTATATAATTAGGACCAAATTGGAAAAAAAATTAGCAAACGTAGGGGACTATATGGGACTAAAAATTACTAACGGACCGATTTAGATATTTTGGAAAGAAAAAGACTAAATAATCCTTTTATCCTTCACAATAATGTGTACATGTCAAGTACAATTAATGACCAACAAGGTAATCTCTTAGAAAAAACTAATACTATATGGTTGAAGACTGGTGCAAAACCGACTAGTGTGAAAAGATTAATAATTGAGGGCGTACCGCGATGAATATGAGCATAAGTATATGTCTTTATAATATAATTTACTATATATATATATGATGAATATGATGGAGAATATGTGAGTTGTAGATTTTTGGTCATTTAAGTAGGTTACAAATTAAATAAATAAAAAACTTGTTTACAAATTAGTAGAATAAAACTAGTTGCAATCTTTGAATTAATGCGTTTCTTCTAGTATGAGGTCAGGGCAGGCCTTAATCAGATAATGCATACAAAACATACTTTTAGTTTATTGGGCTGCATGTGTCCTACCAGACTAAATAATATCATCCCAGACCTTAAAAAAAAAAAACAAAAACATTAGAACAAATGAAAAGAGCTTTACCTCCTTAATTTGAAGGGTTGGAATATTTGAATGCTGACTGGTGTAGACATTTTCATCTGAATGATCTGTGGACATTGGAGACATCGTATCCGAGTGGACGATTCAGAATTTTTAATTTAATACTCCATATGTCTCATTATTTCTGTCTCAAAATTTTTGGACACGTAATCCAATAAATTTATTTAACCATTAATATCTACAAATGTGTATAAGTAAAAATTATATAAAATATATATTCTAAAACTACACGATTAGAACCAACAGCAGTTGGCTTGAGTGGATGGGGCACTAGTCGCTTAAGCAAGGTCTCTGGTTCGAGCATTGTGTATGCAAAAAACTGCTTTGGGAGATGCGCCTTTAATTGCCCTTGTAGATCCTTGATGGACTAGCATTGAGTCCAATGTAGCCTGGGGATACCCGGTTTCACAAAAAAAAACCACTTTTAGACGAATCTAAGAATACCAAATTTGACTATATTTTTCGTTTGTATAATTGGAATAACATTATGTAAAAGTTGATTAATGAACAGTGTAAAAAGTCAAAATGAGACATAATGAGTGGGACGGAGGGAGTATAGGTCACTTGTTCATAATTAATAATTAACTTAATATAATAATTATTGTATAATTAATAAAAATAATTGAGAATAGTATGGTTTAGTCTAGTAATCAAACCTTTACTTTCTAACGGATTCGAACCCCTCAAATAATTAACTCTCTAATATCCGTTTGTATCTCCCTTCTATTTAATAGGATTTTTTTTTTAATGCTTACCGGGTATTTCAATGTCACATTGGACCCAAGACTAAGACCATCACCAACCCAACCCTCTATTTTTGCAGGAACTACAGTGTAAATATCTATTTTTGCAGAATAGTTACAGTAACTTCATCTCCAACCCATTCCTCTATTTTTGCAATATTAATGATTATTACCTATCTATTCCACTTTAAATTACTTTTTAAATGTTTAAAAAAAAATTAAATTTACAATTCATCAATAATTTTTCAATTGATAATATTTTTACATTAATTTATGATAATAAATAAATTTTAAAATTTTAAAAACATAAAAAAAATAAAGAACGAAAAAAATGAAGGGTGTGAATAGTGTTCCCCTCAAATGAGACTAAGAGAGGAACACTGTAGCATCCTTCCAAATGGGAGAGTGTTTTCTGCAAAAATACAGGGTGAGTTGGAGCCACACCCTGCATTCCTACCTTGCAAAAATAGCAAAATGCAGGATGGGTTGGAGATGGTCTAATCCCTCGAGAATCTAGTGGGAATTGAAGTTTGTCTCTTCCAAAATAAAAATTCTATATACACAAAGACTCGAACCCAAGACTTTTGCTTAAACTGACAGAACCTATTTAATAGTAAATTTTGAGATATCAATACTATCACATCAAAATAATTATAATTGTTCACTACGAGTTCTCATATTTTAAAATTATATTGTTGTATAATAGGATAATTAATAATAACAATCACGAACAAATTTTAATCTATAAAAGTAACCAAACAGTATAATCATTATATTTAATAAGTATTTCATGAAAAAGTAGAAGAATGATTTTTTTTTAAAAAAAAAGAGAGAGAGAGAGCTGAACTTTATTAAAATCTTGATTGAGTTAGGCTGAGTTGTTAATTTAATTACGGTACTACTATTTTTTTTTTTTTTTACAAAAAAACGAAAAATTGTCTTTTTATGGGTGTGTCGAGTGACACTCCTTAGAATGTGCATCCGTCCATTGTTGTCCCCAATTTATAAATATGGAATTAGACGACAGGTATCGATGATGACTACTACTATTCAACAAGTGAGTTTTGGCAGAGGGCCACAGTTGTTAACTTCATCCCACATAAGAAAACGGGCCTATCGCTGCTATGCTATATATATTGTGTTACCAAAATCTCATACCACTCATGCCAACAACATTTGATAACGGGCGCCTATCAGTGTTTATTTTCCAATGATATATAGGTATATTTGGAAATAAACATTATAAATGGGCATTAGAGGGAAGCTAACTCTAATTAGACGTTGCTAATTCATAAGAATATGTTACAGCCTGCCAATTTTAGTTAATAAAAAAATTAGCGACGGAAACTCGTTAGCTATCAAAATGTGTTGGGGTCCTCCAAACTAGTCAACAAAAAAAAAATGAAATGAAATGGGCTCCCCTTAATTATTACAATAGAGACAGACACGGCATTTTTAGGCTGTCAAAATAATTCTATATTGCACATCAACCATAGAAAGAAAATACAGAGCCAAACCGTTCTTCAACAGAGGAAGAAAATAGAAAGAAGCTCACTCCGTCCAGTTTCTGAATTCATAGCAATCGGCACACCAAACCTTGTCCGATCGGGCTGAAAATTTTACAGCAGGTGCGGGACATCTTGTTCTTCATTTTGAACGGTGGAGATCGAATTTCAACGGTTAGAAATTTTTGTATAATTTTCTGTTCGGGGCTGCAGTTTTGAGTTCTTATTTTCCGATTTGGTGTTCTTGGTGGAGTTTGAGATTGTGGTGACTTTGTGTTGTTGTAAGGCCACATCTTTGGTTGTGTTTTGGCAGACTTTGGTGTAATCTCTTTTGGTGATAGTGGATTTGAGATAGGCTCAAGAGCCTCGTGGTTTTTACCTTTCGAATTGGAAGGGTTTTCCACGTAAATCCTTGTGTTCTTGTTTGCTTGTTTTTGTTAATGTTCCTGCGAAATTCTAACAACTTGGGAATTGTTTGTCCGCTGCAAATTTTGAACTTGTGAAGTTATTTGGTGAATTCCCAACAGAGTGGTATCAGAGCTATTGTTGTTGTTAGAATAATGGAAATTAACACAAGCAGGATGATTTCGTTGAACGGGATGAATTATCACAAATGGCAGGGGAAGATGAAAGATCTTCTGTTTGTAAAAAGTTGCGTCTACCCGTGTTTGCTACTTCGAAGCCAGAATCTAAATCAGATGAGGATTGGGCTTTTGAGCATCAACAAGTGTGTGGTTTTATTCGACAGTGGGTCGATGATAATGTGTTAAATTTGGTAGCTAATGAGACACATGCCAAGACGTTGTGGGATAAGCTTGAAAAGCTTTATGCTTCAAAGACAGGGAATAATAAATTATTCTTGTTGAAACAATTGATACAATTGAGGTATAAGGAAGATGTTCCTATCGCTGACCATGTGAATGAGTTCCAGGGGTTGTTGGATCAATTGTCAAATGTTGGAGTGAAATTCGATGATGAGATTCTTGGATTATGGTTGCTGAATACTTTGCCTGATAAGTGGGAGACATTCAGGGTGTCACACACTAATTCTGCTCCTGATGGTGCAATGACTCTTGATTATGCCAAAAGTGGAATCATGAATGAGGAGATGAGAAGAAAAACTCAAGGTTCATCATCTTCACAGAATGAGTTGTTTGTTGCAGATAATAGAGGGAGACAGAAAATCAGAAATGTTGATAAGGGCAGACAAAGGAGCAAGTCCAAATCTCGATACAAGAATGTTGAGTGTCACTACTGTCACAAGAAGGGTCATATCCAGAAATATTGCTTCAAGTGGAAGAATGATAACAGGAATGCTGGTGCAGGAAAGGCTGAGGATACCAGTCATGTTGCCACGACTACAAAAGATGATCTCGTTGTTGTCTTTGATGAAAATGCAGTGACTACAATTTCCTCTGATGTTAGTTGGTTTGCTGATACAGGTGCTGCAGTCCATGTCACATCAAGAAGGGATTTCTTTTCTACTTACAATGCTGGTAAGTATGGTTCATTAAGGATGGGAAATAATGGTATATCTGAAGTTGTGGGCACAGGTGATATTTGTTTGAAGATAGCCAATGGATCTACATTGCGATTGAAGGATGTCAGACATGCACCGGATATTCGAATGAATCTGATTTCTGTTGGGAGACTTGATAAAGATGGTTATGGAAATAATTTCTGTGATGGTATATGGAAACTGAATAAAGGATCTCTTGTGGTTGCTAAAGGTAAGATACTGAGATCAAACTTATATTCGTTGCAAGCTTCAGTTTCCAGTGATGCTGTGAACCTGGTGGAGAAGCAAAATTCCCCTGAATTATGGCACAGGAGGTTGAGTCATATAAGTGCTAAAGGTCTCGAAACTCTGGTGAGAAAAAAATGCTATTTCTGGATTGAATGATGCAAATTTGGAGAAATGTCCACATTGTTTTGCAGGAAAGCAACACCGAGTTTCATTCAAGACTCACCAACCTCGACGAATGCAGAATTTATTGGACTTGGTGCATTCAGATGTCTTTGGTCCGTTGAAGGTACATTCATTTAGTGGTGCATCTTATTTTGTGACATTTATTGATGATCATTCCAGGAAGCTATGGGTCTATGTGTTGAGATCAAAGGATCAAGTACTTGATAAGTTCAAGGATTTCCATGCTTTAGTCGAAAGGCAAACTGGAAGAAAGTTGAAGTGCATCCGAACTGATAACGGGGGAGAGTATTGTGGACCATTTGAGGATTATTGCAGGAAACAGGGGATTCGACATCAAAAGACACCTCCAAAGACACCTCAGTTGAATGGGTTAGCTGAGAGAATGAATCGAACATTATTGGAGAGAGTTCGATGTCTTCTGGCAGAGTCAAAACTTCCTAAGTCCTTCTGGGGTGAAGCTTTATTGACAGCTACACATGTGATAAATTTGACTCCCACAGTTGCTCTTAATGGAGATGTTCCAGATGCAGTTTGGAAAGGTAAAAATTCATCATATGATCATTTGAGAGTATTTGGTTGCAAAGCCTATGTTCATGTTCCAAAAGACGAGAGATCAAAGCTTGATGTGAAAAGCAAGCCGTGCATCTTTTTGGGCTATGGTCAAGATGAGTTTGGCTATAGATTATATGATCCAGCTACAAAGAAGCTCTTAAGGAGTCGTGATGTTGTGTTTATGGAAAATCAGACAATTGAAGATTTGCAGAAATCTGATTCTCATGCTCAAGATGACTTTGTAGATGTTGAGCCAGTTCCTATAACACGATCGCCAGTTGGAGATGATACAGAAGAACAGGTTATGCAACCAGATCAGACAGATGATGATCATGGTGATGGTGCACAACACTCTATGGATGATGGCAATGATGGTTCTGATCATGCTCAACAGGTTTCTCTCAGGAGATCTACAAGAGATAGACAACAGTCTACTAGATATTCGCCTAGTGAATACGTTCTTTTGACTGATGAAGGAGAACCTGAATGCTTTGATGAAGCAATTGAGAGTGTGGATAAAGAGCATTGGTTGCATGCCATGAAAGATGAGATGAAATCTCTTTATGATAATGATACCTTTGAGTTGGTGAAATTACCAAAAGGAAAAAGAGCCCTGAAAAATAAGTGGGTTTACAGGCTGAAGCAAGAACAAGGTTCATTGACACCAAAATATAAAGCAAGGTTGGTGGTTAAAGGCTTCGAGCAGAGAAAAGGAATTGATTTCATTGAAATCTTTTCTCCAGTAGTTAAATTGTCTTCTATTCGATCTGTGTTAGCTATGGCTGCAAGTCTTGACTTGGAGATCGAACAAATGGATGTGAAGACAGCATTTCTTCATGGTGATTTAGATGAAGATATCTATATGGAGCAACCTGAGGGATTTCAAGTGCAGTGCAAAGAAGATTATGTCTGCAAATTGAAAAAGAGCTTGTATGGTTTGAAACAAGCTCCTCGACAATGGTACAAGAAGTTTGAGTCAGTAATGCAACGACATGGTTATCGAAAGCTCAATTCTGATCATTGTGTATTTTTGCAAAGGTACTCAGAAAATGATTTCATTATCTTGCTCCTCTATGTTGACGACATGTTAATTGTTGGTCAGAGTATTTCAAGAATTAGGGAGCTGAAGCAAGAGTTGAGCAAGTGCTTTTCTATGAAAGATTTGGGAGCTGCAAATCAAATTCTTGGCATAAGAATTTTGAGGGATAGAAAAGTTGGTAAACTTTGGCTATCTCAGGAGAATTATATTCAGAAGGTGCTTCAAATGTTTCATATGGAAAATGCTAAGCCTGTTAGTACTCCATTGGCAACACACATGAAATTGAGTGTTTCTCAATGTCCTTCAACTGAAGAAGAGAAGAAAGATATGGAAAATGTTCCTTATTCATCAGCAATTGGAAGTTTGATGTATGCAATGGTGTGTACAAGCCCTGATATTGCCCATGGTGTGAGCACTGTAAGTCATTTTCTCTCAAATCCTGGAAGAGAACATTGGAAAGCTGTGAAGTGGATCTTGAGATATCTTCGTGGTACATCAGATTTGAAACTCTGTTTTGGAAGTGAAGATTTAGTTCTTCGTGGTTTCACTGATGCTGATATGGCGGGTGATATTGATACTCGCAAATCCACTTCAGGTTATGTGATTGTCTTTGCAGGGGGAGCAGTCTCTTGGCAGTCTAGAAGGCAGAAATGTGTTGCATTGTCAACAACTGAAGCTGAATTTATTGCAGCTACTGAAGCGTGCAAGGAGCTGCTTTGGTTGAAGAAATTTCTCAAGGAGCTTGGCTATGCTCAGGAGAGGTATGTCTTATTTTGTGACAATCAAAGTGCTATCCATCTTAGTAAACATCCTAGTTTTCATTCAAAGTCTAAACACATTGATACGAGATATCATTGGTTGCGTGACGTGTTGGATGAGAAGTCGATATACCTTGAGAAGGTGCATACAGATGATAATGGAGCTGATATGCTTACGAATTGTGTACCAAGATGGAAATTTGAATTTTGTTGCTCACTTATCGGGATGACAAGTTCCTCCACAGAGTCGGGAGGAGGGGGAGATTTGTTGGGGTCCTCCCAACTAGTCAACAAAAAAAATGAAATGAAATGGGCTCCCCTTAATTATTACAATAGAGACAGACACGGCATTTTTAGGCTGTCAAAATAATTCTATATTGCACATCAACCATAGAAAGAAAATACAGAGCCAAACCGTTCTTCAACAGAGGAAGAAAACAGAAAGAAGCTCACTCCGTTCAGTTTCTGAATTCATAGCAATCGGCACACCAAACCTTGTCCGATCGGGCTGACAATTTTACAGCAGGTGCGGGACATCTTGTTCTTCATTTTGAACGGTGGAGATCGAATTTCAACGGTTAGAAATTTTTGTATAATTTTCTGTTCGGGGCTGCAGTTTTGAGTTCTTATTTTCCGATTTGGTGTTCTTGGTGGAGTTTGAGATTGTGGTGACTTTGTGTTGTTGTAAGGCCACATCTTTGGTTGTGTTTTGGCAGACTTTGGTGTAATCTCTTTTGGTGATAGTGGATTTGAGATAGGCTCAAGAGCCTCGTGGTTTTTACCTTTCGAATTGGAAGGGTTTTCCACGTAAATCCTTGTGTTCTTGTTTGCTTGTTTTTGTTAATGTTCCTGCGAAATTCTAACAACTTGGGAATTGTTTGTCCGCTGCAAATTTTGAACTTGTGAAGTTATTTGGTGAATTCCCAACAAAATGTTACCAAAAGATGGATAGATATTCTTTAGCTAAAGTTTCTCCATTTTGAAGGGATCGGAGCTTTTAATGAATGGAGATGGAAGTCTTTTATTACCTTAAACATGAAGAAAATCAATCTCAATGGGGAATTTGTGGTCGTGCCACATGGTTCGCCGTTGTGGAACTACCGCGACCGCGACGCGACCGGTTCCCGCGATGGCGAACCATGTCGTGCCAGCTCCATATTCCTAAGGAAGCATACAAGATGATGTGGGTGGAATGGATGAATTTGACTTTGAAAATTTCTTGCTAGAAGACATGAAACGTAGGGAGCAGGAGGAACTTGCTAGACAGAAAGCAGAAATGGAAAAACAAGCAGAAGAACAAAGGCTTAAATATAGAAGAAGAACGGATTGCAAGTGACGCTGATACAAGAACAACAAATGCTTAGTATTAGAATTTTTACTTGTGCATTCATTCCTAGCAAATAAGAGTATATATGGAGTCCTAGCAAATAAGAGTATATATGGAGTGGAGTAGACAAAAAACTGAAGAGGAAGCCGTCTACAGTAATAAGTAGTCGACATCTGAGGATAATTTCCTGAGACTGTGAGACAAAAGCACCCATGCACATCCCTTTCACCCAATTAATAAAAGTCATTTCTCATCTCTCACCCCCACATATATCTTTTCACTTTTATTCCAAACACTCTTTTAAGTAATTCATTTCAATTACTAATATATGCACATCGCTTCACCAATTAACCCACAATCTATTCAATTAATATCAATATTAAAATATACAATAATTTAATTTCCATACTATTTTAATTACTCCACATACTTATATTTAAAAATCACAAAAAATATATTCTTTTAAAATATATATATTTTATATTATTATTATTACTATTATTATTATTTAATTTTAAAAAATAACCTTTCGAAATTTGAATTTTAATATATTTTTATATTCTTATTTGATTTTAAAAAGTAACCATTTAAAGTAAAACCGTTAAAAGATAAAACATACTGTTATAACTACACTACACTAATTAAAAACATATACTAGTAAAACGTAAAAAAGTAAATGTATTAGATGTCGAGTAAGACATATGAAAAACTATTTTCTAATTTAATGTGAAAATATCTATATGTTTGTGAAATATCACTATAAGAAAAAGTGCAGCTACCGACCGAAATTGTCGACCGCAACAAATGCAATGCGGTCGGTAGCTTAGGGCATTAATTCATCCCCAACGGGATGAAAAACCAGTTCACAGCGCCCCCATTTTCACTCACCATTTTCACTTTGTAATTTTCCTTCCGACCTCAAGCCCTTCCCGACCACCTCCTTTGCTCACCCAGCCCACCTCAGCCTCCCCATCGTTCGCAAGACCCGAGCCACCCCCCAATCCCGCGAGCCTCCTTCGAGCCACCGGATTCGGACCACCGGAGCGGGACAATCTAAGGGGACCTAACCACCACGAAGCCGTCGTCCCCACTGCTGTCGGCGGAGCGAACCACCGTCGTCCCCGTCGTTCCCGGCAGCCCATCGTCATCGCCGGACCACCGCATCCCGTCCCCTGCCGTCGGACCACCTTCTTCTCCAGGGACGGAATCCATTTCCGGTGTTGCGCCGCTGTTTTTGGAGTTTCTACAGACAATACATCAAACAGGTGTCTACTTTTCCTCCGTTTGGGTATGTGATTGAAATTTGGAATCATGTTTTACCTATTTTCTGAAATTGATAGTGTATTGTTCAAATTGGAAATGCATTTTTGGACACTGAAAATTTGGAAACTGTAAAAATGGAATCATGCTTTGGTGAAAAAAAATGCTAGTTTGATGAATTGAAAAATGATTGTTTGATACCGATTGGGTACTATTGATTGTAAAACTGATGAACTGCTAGTTGAAGTACTGATGAAAAATCCTGAATTGCTAGTTGAAAACAGTTGATAGTTTGATACCGATTGGGAACTATTGATAGTGTATTGTTTTGGTATTGAATTGGTAGTTGAAAACTGATGAATTAGAAAATATTGATTGTATGCGGTTTGATACCGAATGGGAATTGGGATATGCTCTAGTTATGTGTGTTTAATGTTATGTTGGTTGTGGGGTGTTGGCATGATATTGGAATTATATATTTAATTGTGTTTTGTTCTTGAATACTAGATAATCCTTGTAAGTCCGAATTTAAGTATTATGTGAAGAAATGGGGGTTAATGGAGTACTTGTCAAAACTGTTGAGAACTTGTCAGTGCTTATTAAATTAATTGGTTGGTCTTAGATGATGTAAAGATACTTCAATAGTTGGAAGTTGAAATTGTAGAATAGAATTAGTATCCTTGAATATTACTTGCTATATGGATTTATATTGTAGAATATTCTCTATGTTGTTTTGGCTCTATTAAATTACTTTTGAGTTATCCCAGTTCTATGTTGAATTATTTTAGAGTTAGATAATATTCTCTATGTTGCTTGGAAGTACGAATTTTAGCAAAATTAATATACTTACTAACAATGAGAGATATAATTATTGCTAATAGTTAATAGGATTTTAAATTTTCGATTATCTAATTAGTAGTGTATAACTTACTACCTCTGTTTTCATATGTTCTTGACGTTTATTAATGTGTTACTATTCACCCACAGACTTTTACTTAAAGTTTTATCATAGTTATACAAGTTAAAATATAGTCAAGTGGGATCTTGTTAGATTCGTCTCGTCGGGTAGTTTTTAAATATTGAACTTTTAGAAATTTTACTTGTACCGAACTTGAGTTATTAATGGTTTAAAATGTGCATTGGACTGCGTGAAAAGTTGGTATGTAAAAAAGATTTGAAAACGAAGGAAGTATTTCTTTGTATTAGATACTATGATTAACAGAATTCGGAATAAAGTATTTCTTGTTGAAGAAATGTGAGCAGGTTAATGAAATTATCTTCAACGTAAAAAAACTCCATGGCCGAAAATAAAAATACAACCATAAGGCTTCAAAGAAAACCAATAAGTGTGTTTTAAGTTAATCAAACATGATTAAGTGATTAATCAAACAATAAGTGTGATAATCAAACATGATTAAGTTAATGCTAATATTTAAATAAAAATAATTTGTTTAAAATTGGCAGAGATATTTTAAATAATAAGTGATTAATAATGATGATTTAAAAATCGCCTACAAATATAGAAATGTAAAGGATTCTGAAACCCAAATATAATTTTTAAATTAATATTATAAACAAATCATTCTAACTGTAGGTGACATTTAGCAAAGATGGATAGAAGCTGGATGTACCTACCTAGCGGTACCTTGCTTGCACCCGAATTTAAAGAAGGAGTTGAGTTCTTTATACGCGTTTCTCATGGTAACCCATATATTGACAAGAATGAAAAAGGAGAGATAAGGTGTCCGTGTAAAAAATGCAAGAATAGATTTTATCTATCTGATCGGGACATCCAAGGACACCTTTATTGAGATGGATTTGTCCCAAATTATGAAAGGTGGACATGTCATAGAGAACCACACACGTTCCGCCCCTACTGCGATGATACAGATGTAGGAGGTTCATCTGGATTTAGGACACATTCGGGTACAACTGAACCATCAGACCGTTACCGGGAAATGGTGTGTGATGGAATGGGGTTTGGTATTCCTCATACCACATCGAGTGGTATGGATTATGAGACTGGAGCCACCGAGGAGCCTAATCCGCAAGAGAAACTATTCTACCGTATGTTGGAAGCAGCTGACAAGGATTGTGGCCTGGCTTTGAGAAAATGACATTATTGTCAACAGTTGCCAGGTTATTAAATATTAAATCCGAACATAACCTATCGGAGAGATGTTTTGATACGTTATGCCAACTTATAATATATACACTCCCAAAACAAAACTCTATGGTGAAAAATTTCTACGAGGCGAATAAACTTTTAGAGGGGTTGGGATTACCAGTAGAGAAAATTGATTGTTGTGATAGGGGATGTATGTTGTATTGGCTGGAAGATGCGGCACTGAAGAACTGTAAGTTTTGTGCCAGGCCTCGATTTAAAGAATCCTCCAACAATTTAGAAACTCAGGTGGAATTTGATCCAAACCAGCTCTTCGTCGATGTAGCAGGTGGGGTGATAGGCGCAAGTCGATTTATGGTTTAGGTAAGGGTGAAGTTATTTTTTTAGATGTTGTTCATACGACATTACATAAATCTTGCGGTACCTCATCATGTTTGACATTTCAATATTTCTTGTTTGACATTTCAATATTTCTTGATGAATACATATAGGTTCACTTGCGAAGGCTATTCCGACCACTTACGGGGATGACACCACTACGACTCGAGGATGTACAATGTCAGAAGGGACGAGTTTGAAGCTTTAAAGACAACAATGGAGGAATGGTCCCAGAGGTTAAAGACAATTGAGGAGGACGTGGAGAGATTGAAAGGACACAGACCGCGCTCCCCTGACGATGGCGATGATGATTTCGGGGGTGACTTTGGAATTGCAGGTGATATCACTGCTCATTGAGGGCATTAAGACTTTTGGACTTGATTGGATTTTGGGTCTTGATTGAGTATGATTTGTATTTGGATGTTGAGTTGTGTGTTATTTGGATTTTCTTTTGGAGTTA
Organism: Hygrophila difformis; assembly: GCA_030278955.1. Classification (NCBI taxonomy): domain Eukaryota; kingdom Viridiplantae; phylum Streptophyta; class Magnoliopsida; order Lamiales; family Acanthaceae; genus Hygrophila; species Hygrophila difformis. The sequence goes on along the minus strand of JAOANR010000010.1, from coordinate 15,121,160 downwards.
GACCTAGTTTTGTAGTTGGAGGGCATTAAGACTTTCGATTATGTTGCTTTTTTATTATGAAGACAAGTAGCTTAGTACGTAATTGTGTAAAGATCATCGAATCTAGCCTTTGTGCGTCTTCTCAGATTACTTGTTCTATATGTTGTTTTGAGATTGTTTCCAAATGTTATGGTATTGAGTAGATTTGGTGCATGAATGCTGTTTGGTTCTATATGCATTTGGTGAATGCTGTTTACAGGTCGGATGCCCCCTAAAAGAGACTGGCCTGGTGGCCATATTCATAGTTCCCGACCGCATATGCGGTCGGGAAGGTGGTCGGAAAAGCCACCGTAAAAAAGTTTTTACCTGCCCTTACCGACCGCATATGCCGTCGGTCGTGCGGTCAGTAGTATCTGCCGACCGCGAACTCGGTCGGCAGGTGGGTCGGTAGGGTGGCCGACTGCGGCTCTTTCGGTCGACAGTCAGTTGTCGACAAACTCACTCGCGACCCTAAAATGCGGTCGGGAAGCTCCGAGGCGACCCGTACCTTGGGGCTGCCGACCAAATTGCGGTCGGGAAATTAGATTTTTCTTGTAGTGTATCTAATTTTACTACATGTTTGTAAAATTTCTAATCAATTACAGCGTGCAACTGTGATTTCATATACTTCATTTGCCTATGTATGCATTAGAGCCGTGAGTAGAAATTTTTTTATCTTTTTTATTTTTATTTTTTCTCCTTTTAAAAATGTTGTTTGCACTATAATATTTTTTTTTGCTGAATGCACTATAATATATTTTTAAACCACTAAAGTGTAATATGAAGTATAAATTATTGATAGTGGTACAATGTATACATATATTATCATGTAATATCTAATATAGTTTAACCAGCTTGGAGAATGTAATCGACCTAAAAAAATTGAACAATTTTATTTTTTAAATTCAATATTTTTTTTCATATTTTTTACATATTCCCCTCCATTGGGTGCGGATAATAATAATAATAACAACAACAACAACAACAACAACATGAGACAATTCCATCTAGGAAAAACAATTCCAAACATGAAATTAAAAGTGAAAATAAACCATCCCAAGCATAAACCTAATTAATGATCCATCAGAAAACAACAATTTTTCAATTAAGGAAATTAAAAACATGCAATTCCAAACATAAATAGTTCAAAATCTCCTCTTTCATTGCCATTTGCAGGTGTAAACTCTGTCAATGGATATAGGGTGGTCGTCGAGTCCTTTAACAGATCGATCGATATGAGGTTTGTTTAGATTCATTTGTGAAGTCATGTTGAGTTGAGTCTTAAGTAGATTGAATAAATTATGCATATGGAATGACAATGACAATGCAGATCCTCGAGGGATTAGTCTAGGCCCAATATGCCCGAGGATACCCGGTACAAGCCAAAAAACTCCAAATCTATATAATAAATCCTGAATACTTTTTTGCCTGTGCAGACTTCTTTGTCCTTATTAATTTTAATTCATCCTTTTTAATTTTAAGGGTTATATTGTAATTGTGCCTCGCGTCTCCACGTAAATGCTGATTAATCAATATAAAACGTTGAGTCATCCCCAAAAATTACATGTCATCCAATGAATCATCCACTTGCCACATCACCAATCTTTTTGATGACAAACGAAAAACCATCTTTTCCTATACATTAAATAAAAAAAAGTCCCATCTTCCCATCAACAAGAAGATTTCTTTCATCTTCTATACGAATAAAAATAATTTGTTTTACAAAACGCAGTTTTACCATCTTCTTTTTCAACTCATTACCGGAACAGTAATTCCCATCTTCCCCAAATTTCTATTCGTCTTCTCCAACTATCTCCAAAATTTTATTCATCTTCTCCAACTATTAATTGCCCTAATTCTCAATATCCTCGATTAATTACCTCCTGCCGCCTTGCCATCGCCATCTGCATCGGTGAGTCCGGCCGGCCTGATTCATTTGAAAATTATTTGATTCATTATTTGATATGAAAAAGCATCTCATTATTTGATTCATTTGGAAATTTGATTCACATGCCAAATCAGAATCGATGAGTCTGGCCTGATAAATTCTAGGTTTTTTACTATCAAGTCAGAATCGAAATAAGGTTATTTAATGGGAATATTATTGCTTACAAGGTGTTTGTGAAAATGACTATGTTTTTGTCATGTTTTTCAACCTTTTCCTGGCTCGATCTCCATCAAGAATTCGTTCAATCTTTTGAATAATTTGCCTCTTAACCTCTCTCAAGTTTCAGAAATTTAATCTAATGAATTGGAAATCACTGTTTAGGGAACTATTTCTTTGAATTAATCTGAATTTTTGCACTTATCAAGAGTTGATTATTTGTATTCCATCTGTGTATGCTCTTCCCTTTTATGACTTTGTAGTTTAAGGCAGATTCTGGTTCTTTGTATGGTTGTATTTACGATTATTTGGATCTTAAGCATTCTTATGATAATGCTCCTGCTTTTATGAGGATTTCACTGTGGCTTTGTGTAATTGGGTGCGTCGTGTATTTTTCCTGCAAACTTTTGTTTGCTATTGTTAAAGAACAAAATAATAGAATGAAAAACAAAAAAGATGGGGAAACGTTGAGTTCTGCATGATTTATTGTATAGATGATGCAATGGATCTATAAAGATATCTAAAATCAATAGAACTAAGTTTGATAAATTAGAATTATTAGAGAAACAAACTAATAGAATGCTTACTAAACCTAAAAAAAATAATGCTAATTATACCGTATAATTACAATCAAAATTTTTTGAAAAAAAGGATACTTGAATCAATAAAACTTATTAATGCAAAGGTATGATTTTTCCAACTTTGAATAGTTAAAGGGTAATTTTGCGGAACAAAAAAAAATTAAGCTTATAATTGCACAATACTAAGTAGCTGTGGGGTATTAAAATTGCTCTTATTTAAGAGCAAAAAAAGCAAAAGTATTTGTGCCTTCTTAATTCTTCTTTATCCATTGGATTATTGGATCACTAATTAAGCTCACACATGACATTGGCAGCCGAGACTCCTATGCTACATACCTGAGATCATCTGCATATGCTGAACCTGTTTATTCTTCTGAATATCCTCCTCGATTGGCCAGTGGAGCACGCCAGTATCATATTTAGGTTGTCGGCCTGATCCCAAAACATTATCCTGATATTTGGTCATATTTCAGACACAACTTCCAAAGGTAAAGCTTTTCATTCTCCTCCGCTACAAATATAGTATTTCATTCAACCCGATTAGGCTATTCATACTATTTATCGTAAAGCTTTGGGATTATGGGCAAGGTTACTCAATTAAATGTTGTCCTTTGTTCAATTCTGTTGGATTGTGATGCAAAGGTCAGAAAAAAAAATGTGTTTTATGCTAAGAGACTAACAGACTTTGTGTTCGACTTTGCTAACATTATTTGCAACTCTTAGTATTCAGGATTTATTATCCCAAAATAAACTATTTTTTGAGTGGCTGAGCCAATATTTCATTATAAAGATGTAAAGGAAATTCTAAAGCTTTAATCTGATTATAATCTGTTCTTTTCAGTGTATGACCTTCATATATTTCGAGTTCACAATTCATATATTTCTTCTTTCATGCAACTATCCCATGCATGCAATTTTCTCTGTATCTGTCATTTCAAGTGTCTTGATCTATTTCCTATTTTTTAGTTATGATTTCTTGATATGAAAAAGCATCTCATTATTTGATTCATTTGGAAATTTGATTCACATGCCAAAGCTTCCTGAAAGCCTATTTATCAGATAGCACATACAACTACAACCATTAGATATATGTTGATGGAAATTTGTTACTATATCTATAGCCCACCATTTAGGAAAATAGAATATCCCATCCTATTGCAGTAATTTGTTTGTACTTTTATGTTTTCCTAGAAAAAAGATGTCGATATCTAATTGGTATTATGTGATTGCAGTTGGAACATGGATGATTTTCGTCTTCCTGCGCACGTGATCGAACGCCTTCAAAAGGTAATTTAGTGTATTTTATTGCGCACGTGTCGAACATGGATGATTGTCGTCTTCCTGCGCACGTGATCGAATGCCTTATTCAATGTATAAATACATAAAAAAAAATTGTGAGAACTGATTTTAGCTTGATGGTCAGTATAACGTCAGTTTAAATATATTAACGTCAAATTGCCTTTTATATTATGAAGAGGGTCACCTTTGCCTAAAAAAAGAATTATTAATAAAAGAACTATTAATAAAAGAATTATTAATACACAACACTGGATCCCTCAAAGAATTTCAAAAAATATTTATTATTGTCAGTTTGTTTAGTAGTTTCCCTGCTTTTTATGTAGGGCATACATCCTGCTTAATAGGATATTCTTAAACCAACTCTTTTTCTAGCAATTCCCTTGCTTAATTATTTAGTAAGTTGATCTCTGCTAATTGATCTCACACTGTCGCTTTGTTTGGTAAATTTATCAATGTAGACAATGGTGAACACATCATCACATAGCATAGAGGATAAATCTAATGACATGGATTTATCGCTAAGAAAAAAAGGAAGACCGAGGAAGGACCAATCTGGTGATACATGACAAAATCAAATAACGGTATATAGAACTGAAAATAATATATTTGGTATTTCTTAATTCTTGCATAACCATTGGATTATTGGCTCACTAATTAAGCTCACACATGTCACTTTGTTTAATTAATGTATTAGTGTAGACAATGGTTCATCCATCATCACATAGCAGAGAGGCTAAATCTAATGATACACCAACCAATGTATTTGATGATTTAACGCTCAGAAAAATAGGAAGACCTAAGAAGTACCAATCTGATGATACACCACAAAGTCAAATGCCAAGAAAGAGAGGAAGACCACAAATGGACATAGAGGTATTAGTCGATTCTACCATGTCATCCATTGATCTATCCAAAAGAAAAAGTGGACGACCCAAAAAGATCAATAATTCGGATGTCGAACCATCTCCTCCCGTGCATCGAACGGTAAAGAACATTCAAGAGATGCATAATACTTCTAATGATATATCCAAAAATGTATTGTTGCATATATCACTGGGAAAAAGAGGCAGATTGAGAAAGGAGCATTCTGCAGTCTTTGAACAATCTAATTCCATGGTCAAAACATACTCAGTCTTAAAGAAAGAGGTGCATCGGGAAAAGAAAATACTCTTCCAACTCCAATCAATTATATGGGATGCAAACCAACCCACACTTCAGTGAAGACCATGGCAAATCGCCGACATTGTTCCCAATTGGTATTTTCTATTTTCATTTTGTTTTTATTTGCGTAGTTATATTTTCACAATATTTAATTCATTGTACATTAATATCGTATTAGATATACTGGACATGGCAAATCTAAGACTGTACGTTTATTGCTAATGTTTTTTTTTTTTTTTTTTTATCATATTAGGGAAAGGCAAGAACAAAATTGGATCAAGCCTAGATAAAGCCAGTAACTCCAACATAAAAAAAATGTCCATAAACTTGGAACGACCATTTGCGGATGCTGATGATAATTTCGTGTATTATACTGGAGAGGATTATGAAAATTTCGGTATGTATCTTTCTATATTCATTTGCAATCAATAGTTCATACATATAGTTATTGTATAAATAATTAACCTTTTATAATTTCACTATGTTACTGCAGACAACATCCCTTCTTCAAAGCCAAATCAAGATAGTGATTCTGATGATGACTTTGGTAATTTAGTTCATCTTGATTCTGGTTCTGAATATGAATCTGAAACAGAGTTTACAGCCCACCACCCTCAAGTATCCGATGATACATCAGACGATACAGGTATTAATGAAATAGAGTAGACTTTATTGCTCTGTGTATGATCTAATTTTTTCATGCACACCTATATGAGCCAACAATGACTGCCCATTACATATGAACTGCCATTAAACCAACTAAATTATGATACAGATGTCGATAATTTTTGGAGTGATGATTATTCCGATGATGCTTCTGAACACGAGATAGATGATGAAAGTGTTACTTGACAATGAAGTCCGATCACCTCACATGTCAAGATTGCATACCAGTAATTCATTTATTACATCGACATCAAATCAACATCGTATAGATCCCACATCATTATTTATTCACAGGAGATATTTACCAATATCTCCTGAATATCGCAGCCTTGGAGGTCCAACAACAACATGTATTCATTGTAAAGCTGTAATGTGGGAGAGGGAGCGTGTGAATAAGGGTAAAAGAAATAGTCATCCTCAATTTTCTATGTATTGTGGGAAAGGAGAAATTAAACTTCCAAAAGTGAAGCCAACACCCAAGTATCTTCTGGACCTGTACCAAGATAAACAGAAGGGACAAAAATTTCTACGTTGCATCAGGTCTTATAATGCAATGTTGAATTTTTCTTCAATAGGTGGCAAAATTGATAGTTCCATAAACAATGGGTGTGGCCCAAAAATCTTCCGAATGGCCGGTGTTAATCATCATAAGATGGGCAGTTTAATACCGAATGATGGTGAAACACCAAAATTTTGCCAGTTGTACATTTATGACACTGAGAATGAAGTGCAGAATAGAATGACGTCTGTAAATGCACACAAATCCTCCAACATCGAGCCAGAAATTGTTGAAGGTCTTATCAAGATGTTAGAAGAAAACAACCATTGGTCCAAACCTTTAGAATGGCAAGAGATCGCTTTGAGCGCGAGAACGTGGTTGATATGAAGATTGTTATGAAAGTTTCAAGGTCTACAAGTGGCCGTGAAAATCATATCACTCCTTCAGATGAAATTGCAGTTCTGATGGTTGGAGATGAGGATCCAGAGTGTGAAGAACGCGATATTATTGTCAGCAACAAGAATACGGGATTGGAGAGGATACCGACATTACATCCTCTAATGATGTCACTCCAGTATCCTCTACTTTTCCCATATGTAAGTGAAACTATGATTTTTCAGTTTATTAGTAACATTGCTTTTAAAATATATTCAATCAATCTAAAATTGTATGTTCTTATTTCAGGATGAGGTTGTGTATGCTTGCTGGGGATGAAACTGGAAGTGCTGCATTCATTTTAGGCAGCAGGGAGGTTGCACAAATAATTCAAAAGAATGCTTATGACATACTGGATGATCTGGAAAAGGTATGCCTACACATTAAATTTTTCTAAACCCGTGTTTGTATGAAACAATACCTTCTGAATTTATTTATTTCTTTATTAATAAACTTCTATATTATTAGGAGGGAAAGGGTGCCGAGTTCCCACCTATTTTGAAGACTTTTGTGGGGAATAAGTTTGCTTTAGCGATTTGCATCAATGAGGAGAACGTGGAAAAGAGTTCGACTCAGTATTCTGTAGCCGGCATCCACAAAGAAATTGATTCTACTGAAAACATCACCATTGATGATAAGAACATCAGTTTAAGATGCGAGACCTCCGAGGTAACTTTACAACTATATTTCTTTTGGAGTCCTTATACATTATGTTAAAAATATATTATTGTTATACATGTTGAATTTTTATTGATATATTATAAATTTATTTAATAGCACCCATCATCCACCACAACGAATGCATTAAAGACACCCGATACCGAGAAATCTGTGAACTCAAACCGGCTCAAAAGATTCAATGAGTTAGATGTCACTGCAATGCTCACAATTGATGTTGACGATGGCGATGAAAACATAAATGGAGATCGTGAAGGTTCGGGAAGAACAAAAGTCTCCCTAAAAAAAATCAAGAAAGAGAAGGTCAATAATTTATTTTAATTTTCTCATCCTAATAAAATTACAAAGTTTTTTGTTGCTTATTAGTTTACTTAAATATGCAGGTCTAATGGCTGGTGACGCTTCGGTTCGGTGGTAGATTAAGCATCCTCTGCGGTGAAACAATGTGGGGATTGGGTAAAACACATGGAAGACCAAAACTACTTGATGATTAAAATTTAGGGATGAATTCTGGGATTTGCCTGATGTTTAATTTGGTTGGAAGTTTGCTTGAGTAGCCGCTGCACATCTGATACCTTGCACAGAGTGCGGTATTTTCTTGTGATTAAGTGATAAGTTAAAGGCTTAATTTATGGAAAATGGGGAATTAATTGCTAAAAACAATGATTTTGTGTAAAAATAATTAATTGTGATCTCATTCATGACTTTATGCATTTTAATGAATTTTGTTGTGAGATTGCATGATGTTAGGTGTTTTTAGCGAGCTAAAGGAAAAAAAGGACCAAAAAGAAGTAAATTGGAGCTCAAAAACTCGGAAAACAGAAGACGAAAGAAGGATCGCACGGCGAATCGACCGCGCAACCGAGCGCACGACGGAGGACCGCCGCGCGCTAGGCGCGCGGTCTGGGAGGAACCGCGGCTCGATCGCGCGGTTCCCGATCTGGCCCAAATCTTGGGCTGATTTTTTTGATGCTCGTGTATCTCCTGAAGGATTCATATCTTCTGCTATCCAGTCTATAAATATAACGTCTCCAAGCCAGTTGAGGGTTCCGGATCTAAAATTTAATCTCAGAAAAATTCCATATCTTTTCATCATTCATCTGGGAAACAAGAAGAACAAGTGGAAGGCGATCCAGTGGAGATCTACACCGGACTTTCTTCACCATTATTGTCACAGACTATGTTTTCTTTTATTATTATTTCGCGTTGTTGTGACATTATGCTAGGCTAATCCCATCGTTTGGGGAAACCTAGATTTTGACATTGTTGATGTTTGCTTTTGATTTATGAATTTCGTTAATTATATGTTAATTTGTTCAATTCTTATGGGTGTTTGGTGAGACCGAGAGGAGATCTGAACTAGGGCTTTATATTGTTTAAGTGGTTGAAAAATACTTAAACAAAAATAATTGAACGAATTAATTCTAATAATTGGTAACTTGAAAAAGAGCCAAAATTGTTAGAACCAACTTAGGATAATCACTAGCCGGAGGAATTGCATGTCATTAAAACCGAGAGGTTTCTAAATTGTGATAATTCTAAGTAGGCATAATAATTAATTAAAAATTGGATTTTTACAAACAATAGCAAAATTTATCAACAATTGAAAGATCTAGGGATCCCCATTCACCATCTAGTGCATAAATCATTCATCTTCTTCTTGTGTTCATTAATTGGAACTTTTAGTTATTTTATTTTAATTGCAATTTTAGGAATTTAGATAAACCAATTTAATCGCATTTTAAATTTTCGTCGCTACTTGAATTTAGTAAATTATAGCAGTTCATTGTTCCTTGTGGATTCGACCCGGTTTCACCGGTTTATTACTTGGACCGTACACTGCGGGTTGTGTTGTAAAATATTCCACACACCAAGTTTTTGGGGCCGTTGCCGGGGAACGGTGGTTTTTGTTATAGTTTATTGAATTTTTGTGGTTTCTTTCTTATTTCTGATTTATTTTTATTTATTTTTTTTATTTTTATTCACTACCTGATTTTCTGTTGTTTCAGGCTCTAGTTTATGCCCAGAAGAGCTCCGCCAGAATTTGAGTTTGATCCAGAAATTTCTAGGACTGAACGTAGAATTAGGGCGATGAGAAAATTAGTGTTCACCATGAACGGGGGTGATAATGAGCGTGAGCGACAGGAACCGAGGGGAGCGGATATACCCAATCTGCAGGAAGGTGTTGGTGAGAATGCTCCCCAACCAGCACCTTTGACTCTCAGACAGCAGATGCAACCAGCTGGGCAAGTTATAAATGATCCAATGGTGAGACCTAGGCCAAACATACCTTTCGCCATAAACCCTTCCTTCATTACCATGGTTCGGCAGGAGCAGTTTGGGGGTAGTGCCAGTGAGAACCCCAATATCCACCTATACCATTTTAGGAACCTTTGTAGTACAGTGCACATTGCAGGAATGACACAAGAGGAACTCATGATGCAGCTGTTTCCCTTTTCATTAAGGGATAGGGCTGAAGCATGGTTCCAGTCAATTCCTGCAGGGTCCATTCGTACTTGGGATGAGATGCTGCAGAGATTTATGACTAAGTTCTTCCCACCCTCGATGATCATTAAGCTTAGGGATCAAATTAAGACATTCAAGCAGAAAGGACATGAGACAGTGATAGATGCATGGGAGCGGATGAGGGCGAACATTAGGGCGTGTCCCCAACATGGTTTGTCTGAGGCAGAGATTCTTTATGCATTTTATCAGGGTCTGACTCCTGGAGATAGGCAGTGGCTTAATGGGACATCAGGGGGAACCTTTATGGATAGGACTGCAGAGGATTGTAGGAGGATTTTGGATGCCTTAGCTGAAGATGAGGAGTTGTGGGGGAATGGTGAGAGGAATGTCCCTACAAAGTTAGGAGAGATTGGAGCATTGAAGGAGGTTAAGGACGAGCTAGCTATGGTAGTAGACAGACTAGGATGCATGGAGATAGCCCTGAATAAGGTAGTTGTTCCAGTTCCTGGGAAGCCTGTACAACCAGTTCAAGCAGTTCAGACTGTTACATGTCAGTATTGTGGTGGACCTCATCAGTCCTACACATGCCCGACTGCCACAGCTTCTGAAAATCAAGGATATGAGGAAGTGCAGGATTCAGTATGTGCAGAACCAAAGGAGACCCATAAACCCACATACAAACAACCCACCATTTCAGCAGGGACCTCCAGGATTCTTTCAGCAGAATAGGCCTTTCTACCCACAGCAGCAGCAACCCAAGCCAGTCCCCAATCCTGCTTCTGATCCGACTTTGGGACTTCTTCAACAAATTTTGGATAGCCAAACTCAGACATCCAAGGAGATCAAGACTTTTGTAGCCCGCACTGAGGACTACATGGCTAGGAATGATGCTGAGTTGGCCAATATTAAAGCTGGGCAAAGGAATTTGGAACAGCAAGTAGGAAACTTGGCTGCACAATTAGCACAGAGAGCTCAGGGTACACTGCCTAGCAACACTGAATTAAATCCAAGAGAGAGGTGCCAAGCCATCACGACGAGATTTGGACTTACTATTAAGGATCTGGTGCCTAGACATCTGCAGATTGATGAGAAGGAGCCTGAGGAGACACAGAAAGACCATGCAGACAAGGAGCCTGAGAAGAAGAAAACAGTGGTGGAAACTCAACTTCCCAAGTTGCCTTTTCCACGACGTGCACAGTCGTCTGCTGATGATAAAAGTTTCAGGAAGTTTTGCGAAATTTTTAGCAAATTAGAAATTAATATTCCTTTTATTGATGCTTTAATGAATATGCCTAAGTATGCAAAATTTCTTAAGGATATTGTGTCTCGAAAGCGTAAACTTGATAGTGGGTTGGTTTCTATTTCAGGGGAGTGCAATGCTTTGTTGGAGAAGCCACTACCAAGGAAGATGAAAGATCCAGGGAGGTTCACCATCCCTTGCACCATTGGAGAAGAAGAGTGCAAGGATGCCCTGTGTGATTCGGGAGCTAGCATCAATTTGATGCCCATGTCATTGTACAAGAAGTTGGGACTTGGAGAAGTGAAACCAACAAGGATGATTTTGCAACTGGCAGACCTTTCTCAAAAAGCACCGTTGGGTATTTTGGAGGATGTGTTGGTAAAGGTTGATAAATTTATTTTGCCTGTTGATTTTGTAGTACTTGACATGGATGAGAAAAGAGAGGTACCACTGATTTTAGGAAGTCCATTTTTAGCTACTTGTCATGCCTTAATTGATTATAAAAATGGAGTGGTAACCCTTAGAATTGGAGAAGAAACAGTGACATTTAATGTGAACAATATGGTTAAACAATCTTCTCATGCATCTGAAATTAATTTAATTGATTGTATTTATGATGATTGTGATAGTGAATTTGATGACGATTTTTGGGAGGAATGTGAGAATTGGTTGCAGGAACAGGAAGAGGAAGTGAAAACAGCTGAGTTGGTGCATAGGGTGTCAAAATTGCACCCCAAGGGGCAAATTCGAGTACAAGACAGCTCAAAACAGCTTTCTGCCCGCGAAACGGAGCCAGAATGTAAGGTCAGCGCGCGAACTGACGAAGCCGCGCGCACGTGGCGCGAGGCGAAACGCGACCGCGGAGCCACCGCGGCCGTTTCCGAAACGGCGCGGTTTCCGCGCGGTCTGCGCCCAGACCGCGCGCCGAGCGCGCGGACAGAGCAGGGGCCCTGTTCTGATTCTGCGTGCTCGGTTTCTGACAGGGAGTCTTCTTCTCCTCTTTTGGCTCCTTCCTTACCTGTCCTTACACCTTTATTGCCATCAATTCAATCTCCACCTGAGCTTAAATTGAAGGAACTACCAAGTCATCTTAAATACTTATTTTTGGGATTGAATGACACACTTCCTGTTATTATTTCTGCAGGGCTTTCAAGTGAACAGGAATGTGCATTGACTGAGGTGCTGAAGAGACATATCCGGGCTATTGGATGGACCATTGCAGGTATTAAGGGAATTAGTCCTAGTGTTTGCATGCACAAGATTAGACTCGAGACGGACATGCAACCAGTCAGACGACTGATAATGGCCAAAAATGACCATTATTTTCAATCCATTTCCGTGTCTTAAACGGGCATTTGATCGCATTCCGGCCTTACATTAAGTAAGAAAGCAGTCGAATTGGACTGATTTATGCATAATTGTAAAAATAATAAGCTGGTGTGAAAAAGACATAAATATGTAATTTTATTACATATTTATGTTAGAAAAATCCAAAAACATGAGAAAAAGAAAAGGAAACAAAAAGATGGGAAAAAGATAGAAAAGCCCACAAAAAGAATATTTTCGGCCCATCTGGCCCAATCCAGCAGGCCCAGGAAGACCTTTGTCGCGGAAGCCCTTGGCGCGATGCAGTGTTCCGCGACAAAGGCATGTTCCGCGACCAACTGGCCCCAAATGAAGAGGAGACCAGCCAAGCCCCTGGCGCGATGACCCTTGTCGCGATAGCATGACTCCGCGACAAAGGCCCATTCCGCGACCGAGATGCACAAATAGAGACACAAGACCCAGTCGAGAAGCCTTGCCACATGCAGTGTGTCCCGCGACCAACTTGATGTTCCGAGACAAAGCTGTGATGTGTGTGATGTCTTAAGACACAATGGGCTGAAAACAAGGCCCATGGGCTTAGGGTTACACTTCTATAAATATGAGGTGTCTCCCATGAGCTCAGGGTTGGATGGTTGGAAGTTTGAAATTTAGGAGTTCTTGAAGGCAAGCAGTAGGAGTTCTCTCTTAGGTAGAGTAGTTTAGGTTTATTTTTATGTATTATTTAATTTCTGCACTTAGTTTAGCTTAGTTTAGTGTTTTACTGTTCACAGTGCCTAGATAGCCATTTTTATACCATGTTTTGTTTTCTAAACTCTTGTTTTAGGGTTTGTAACACCCAAACCATGGGTATTAACAACACCCCTTCAATAATATGGGAAAACATTCAGCATTTGTGTCCCAAATCATGAAATGGGTCTCACACCCCATGGATTTATGCTTTCTTTTTCATTTTGGGGTCATTTGACCCCCATTTTGTTATTTTCATGTTTACTGTTAGCATATTATGGATAATGTTGTGTGGATGTGTGATCAAACCCTAGATTAGGATTCCTGCTTTATTTTTAATGTCATGCCCAGTCTTGTTATTTTTGTTTAAGCATGTTCTTCCTTATTTTGAATGTTTCTTGCTTATTTTTAGCTTAGAATAGCTTTTTGATCTGAAATAGGGTGAGATCACGCTGTTTGCATGCCACTGTTCATTTCTGCTTTTTCTGACTTCTGTCCTGAACCACCTTGGGCGCCAACCGCCTTCTGGCGCGGAACCACGTTCCGCGACCAAGGTGTTTCAAGACACTTGTCTCCAAATTTAAAACCCTTTGTCGCGGAATACCTTGTCGCGGAGCCACGTTCCGCGACAAAACTATCCATGCATAGCGACAAAGGAGCCAAACTCTTGCATTTTGTCTTCATGGCTTCTTGTCGCGGAATCATCTTGTCGCGGAGCCACGTTCCGCGACAAAATCTCATTCCGAGACAGAAAAATTATGCCATGTTCTTTGAACTTTGAACACCTTGTCGCGGAGCACCTTGTCGCGGAACCACGTTCCGCGACAAAATTTCCATGCATAGCGACAAAGGTTCAAATGCTTTAGAATTTTATTAAAACACTTTGTCGCGATGTCACCCTTGTCGCGGAGTCACGTTCCGCGACAAAACCTTGCATAGCGACAAAGAGGCGTTATGCTGCCAAAAATTCTAAAAACTTGTCGGGATGTCCATGTCGCGGATCTCGGTCCGCGACAGAATTTATGATATCGCGACAAGGGCTTCTCTCTCTATTTGACTTCAACCAGATTTCATTTTCTCTCTCTATTTTATATTGCAACACTCACATCATAGCCCCACGGGTTAGGATGTAACATTCTGGAATTGCAATATAGGGTGTTATGCTGCCCAAATTTTGATTCTCCATTTGCATCACTTAACTGATTGAACCCTTGACTCATTAATGATTAAAGATTGAGATTAGCAATAATCACTCTTCAATAATCATCATGATTAAAGGACCTTTGTTCAATTGCCATTAAAACATTCTTGTATAAACAAAATCCTAATGGCTTAAACAGATAATCTGGACTGTAATTAATTATGGTAGGAAGGATTATTTAAGACCATTACATGTGGACCCGATCCACAACCTTGCATGAGAAACCAATGTCTCTCATACAATGGATCTTCTTTTGCTTCTTATTTATTTTGTCTTTGTGTGTTGTGTGGAACCATTAGTAAAGAATACATCAGAATAATGTTGGCGAGTCCTCCCTCATGGATAACTAGCTCGTATTCTGGGTATTAGTTACTAATTGTTATTTTGCATGGTCTGAATGGCTGTCAGTGGAAGCCTTGGCGGTTCGCCCACCCGGGGTTATAATAGCTGCTCGACTGATTTCCATCCAGATACAGTTTTATTTTTGTTATCTTAATTTCCAAACCCAAATTTCAATCTGTAGTGGGAATCAGTTGGCATCAGTCAATGCCAACTAATGATCATTATAGAAGGGAAGCATGTAGGTTTTTATCCGAATTCACAGACAGTGGAGGCCCAACTGGTGTTGACACCACCATTACAGGGTCTAAACTGTCTAAATTCGCTCCATCCGAGTGATTGGGAAATTGGACAGTAGATGTTTACAGTCCACCTGATTACTCTGCCATTACTTTGGTATCTTGACCATTCCATTCTGTGTTTCACCTTCTGTCTAGACCCACTTCTATATTTTGGGTCAATTAATTTTACACTTCCATATATCCTTATGCATGATAATATTATGTACTGTTGTGGTCTGTAATTATTTTGGGATCCTTCCCTTGGACAATAGAAGTCTAGATCTTAACAGATATTGCTTTATAAACTTCCAACAAAAACCTCTTTATAAAATCCGGATCTGAGTAAGGGATAAATTCTTCAGTTATGACTAATTCATATTCTATCAAGGGTTATATTTTGGGAATTAAGAAGCAGATTCAGCGATTAGGTCTCGTCTAGACTGAAAGGGTCTGTGTTTTAACTGAGAGTCTAGTACCTGACAGGGAATGATTTTCAAATCCATTATTTTCCAAAATTGCTGGTTGATGGAAATGTAAGATTAGGTGCTACACCGAGATGGGGTCCACTTGGATTCAAATACAGTGTAGTAAATAATCTTAGAGGAACATCATTCAGGCCTTGGTTATTTTCCAAGATAGGGTTGAGTTTTCTTTCAACTGCTATCTTCTTCTGCCAAAAGCCGACTTTTGAGTCCTGAGTGAGTGCATCCGGAACGAACTAATTTATTAGTTCGTTTCATTAGTTTGTATCTCATAATCACCCGGAAGGAAGTGAACACACTAGTGGTCCACTGAGAGCCGGGAGTTCTTGATCCATACTCCGTCATTCTGATGGGGAGCTGTCTTTTACTACCAGGGTCAGATTTTCAAAACCTCCGAGTGATAGGATTTTAAATGCTTTCTTTACCGCTTTCTTTTAACCGCTTTCTTAGAGGTCACTCGGTTGTATTGAGAGTTGTGTAACTGCTACTAGGATTGACAGTTAAGGGATAGTTTAGGGCTTGATTCAAATCTTTGGGTGTGACATGGGAGAATGATAGTGGTACTTGGCATTTCAATAAATGATGTGTCGGGTGTTGCTTATCCACCACAGATGAAGTAGCATACCCAGGCCAGGGCAGTTACGAATCTGTGGTATCTTAGAATTGGCGGTCTTAAGAACATGTAAACTCATATTGCAAGTACCTGTCTGCTAAAGGGAAAGCCTTATTGAGAGCATGAGAGTTAGCTATCTGATAGAATTATCCCAAACAAAGATCTGCGTATAAAAATGGAAGCTTAATATTGCTGTATCTCACTCTTGTCCAATTTTCATTCTTTTCTTCCTGTCCTTTCTGTCCACATTGTGACTCAACTTCACGGTTGGCACAATGCTCCTTTTCCCTGCTTTCGTAGATAATGTTTACTGCATTCTTAGAATAATTCTTACCCGCTTTCTAGAATAGATTTATTTGCTTTGTAGATTAATTTAACTGCTTTCTAGATCTAATTTACATTCATGTCAGTAGTTATTAATCACCTTTCAAACCTATTGAGCAATACGAATGGAAAATCTATTAAAACGACGTGGGACCTGCTTCTATCGCACATCCTCCAGTGAACGATCCGGTCTTACTATAAATTACTGCAATTTTTGACACCGTGCGCTTTCGGGCCACAGTTTCTCAAACACGAGCAATAAAAACATGACTACTTATAAATATATCCCTAATCACAACTCCGCCATCATAAATTGGTTTCATTAAATAAAATCTAAACCAGGACCATGATTTTTCGGAAAATACTCATGTAGTGGGAACTTGCCAGAAGTTTCATGGCAGGAACTCTCATGGCAAGAATTGATGAGAAGTATCATGGCATACTTGCCGGGGATCCTCAGTGTGACAGGCTGAAGGTCAACCTATCCCGGCTATGCCATGAGATTTGTCAACATTTCATGACAGGGAGGACCACAGCGCCATTTGAAATTAAAGCACCACACTTGAGTAATAAAAAGACTGATAATCTGGATATATCCCTAAACCCTTCCCGTGAATCATAACTCTTTTCATGTAATAAATCTAACCTGGTATATTTTTAAGAAAATGCTCGTGGGACGGAAATTGTCAAAAGTTTCATGGCGCCGTTGCCGGGGAGGATGCAGCGCCGTTTTATTTAGAGAATTACATTCCTCATTGCTCCTAGAGTAGTTTATACATATAAATATAAATATTCACCTTCAGAACCACTTCTAACCTGGGGATTGTACAGGTACTGTCATTATTGAAGCCGTTGTTCTATGCAAAGGAGGAAGCAGACGCCAGCCGAGATCCCGTTTAATTCCGAGATAGAAAAGACAGCTCGACGTCTTAGGGCGGAGACTAAACGAAGAAGGGAACGGGAACGACAGGCATTACTTTCGCCAAGCACCAGCAGCGATATCTCCGAAATGGCAAACCCTGACATCCCACCAATCATTCAACCCAATCCCCCACTTCACAACATTGAGGAAGACCCCGAAGATGCTGATCATGATGATTTGGATGATCCCCCTCCCCAGATCATACAAGGAGGTGGGAATCCACCAAACATGGAGCAGCAGCACTTCGAGGCACCTCCTCCCAACCCGAACCAAAACCCACCAAACCACCAAAACCAACCAAATCAGCAAAATTTCCCAAACCAACAGAATCAGCAATACCACAACCCCCATCAGAATCCCCCGAATCCGAATGATTTCAATGATCCGAGGAACTATTTCATGCCTCAGAACTACTACCCACAGCAATACCAAGGCGGGCCTGAGAACAATCATCAAGCAGCAGCTGCTGCTGATTACATGCAGCCGATTTTAGAGCCATATCTGAACATTCCTGGACAAGCTCCATTCTTGGCCAGGAATTTCGAACTGAAACCGGCCCTAATCAATCTAGTCCAGAGCAACCAGTTTGCCGGAGCAAGTCATGAAGATCCCATTGATCACTTGCAAACCTTCCTAGAATTGTGTGACACGATCAAGAATCGTGATGTACCCGCAAACACCATTCGACTAAGGCTATTTCCCTTCTCTCTGACAAGCGGAGCACGAACATGGTACAAGTCACTGCCCGTAAATCAGAAGTCTACATGGGAAGATGTGATCAGAAACTTCCTAGCGAAATACTTCCCGGAGTCCAAGGTGGATGAATGCCGCTCCAAAATTGCGGAATTCAAGATGAAACCAGACGAGTCCTTGTATGATGCAAAGGAAAGATTCTTCAACCTACTCAGAAAGTGTCCTCAACATGGTTTCCATGACTGGGAGAGACTGAGAAAGTTCTACAGTGGTCTGACCCCAGCATGGAAATCCATGCTTGATGCTGCCGGTGGTCAACATTTGCTCTACATACCAATGGACCAAGCCTGGGCAAAGATTGAAGCCATGAGTGTCAACTGTTCTGTTCTAACTGATGATGGTAATCCCACTCCCCCTCGTAGTTTATGTGCTGTAGGTACAGTAGAGAAGTCAGACATTGAAAAGCTTCAAGAGCAAGTGGCAGCGTTGTCTGTAAATCAAGGAGTTGGAAGTTCTGCGCAGGGACAGCAAACTGATGTGATCTGTGGACTGTGTCAAGGTGCTCATGCAACTGACACATGCGAGCAAGTCACAGCAGAGAGCTGTAACTATGCAGGAGCTTTTCCAAATAGACACCCGAATTTGTCTTATTCAAACAACAACGCCTTGAACTCACATCTCTTGAACAAGCCACAGCAACAGCAGTTCAACCCTCAGCAGAATCAGGGATTCAATCAGAACAGGGGCCAACATTTTCAGAATCCAGGTTTCCAACCTCAGATCCAGCAGAGGCCGCCTCAGAATTTCCAGAACTTTAAGCCCAATCAGAGTTTCCAGCCTCAGTTTGTCCCAAACCAAGGCCAGTGGAATCAGAATCAGCAGCAAAATCAGAATCAGAATCAAAAGCCTCCTTCAAGGCTTGAGAATCTGATGACTGATTTCATCACTAGTCAGAAGGAGATCAACAATCAACTACAGGCCTCCATCAGAAATGTGGAGACCCAAGTTACACAGATGGCTAATGAGATGCAGAAAAGGGACAAAGGAACATTGCCTAGCACTGCGGAAAAGAACCCGCAATGCAAGGCAATAACCTTGAAATCTGGGAGAGTGCTAGCTGGACCAAAGGGAGCAGATACTGGAGCAGAATTTGAAGAGGATGATATTGTTGACAATGCTGGTAAGGAAGCTGATAATGGGAATGAAGCAGAAAAAGAGACAGCCGAATTGCAGACTGAAGCTGCACCTGAAACGGCTGAACCGGATAAGGGTACAGGTGAAGGTACAACTTCCTTCCCTTCACCACCAAAAATTGCTAATAACAAGTACATGCCCAGGATTCCTTATCCTGCGCGGCTTAAAAATAAAGAACATGATCTTAAATTCAAGAAATTTCTGCAACGATTAAAGTCTGTAGAGATAACCATTCCTCTCACAGAAATGATTTCCGAAATGCCCATCTATGCTAAGTTCTTGAAAGAATTGATTTCAGGAAAAAGGCAGGTTGAGCAGGAAGAGGTAATTATTCTCAACAGCACATGCAGTGCCATTGTTCAGAGGAGAATGCCTGAAAAGAAAGAGGACCCCGGATGTTGCACACTTCCAGTACAATTCGGAAAGGCCAAAGTGAGTATGGGGCTTTGTGATTTAGGATCAAGCATCAATGTGATGCCACTAGCTATGGCTGTTCGCCTTAAGCTTGGAGAAATTCAACCGGTCAAGATGAGACTGCAGCTTGCAGACAGATCGATCACTCAGCCTGTAGGAATCCTCAAGGATGTTGTGGTCAAAACCGGGCAGGTTCTTTTCCCGGTCGACTTCATCGTCCTCGACATTGAAGAGGATTCTGAAATGCCGCTTATCCTTGGACGCCCATTTCTAGCCACTGGTGGTGCACTGATTGACGCCAAATCCGGCAAAGTCACCTTAAGGGTCGATGGCGAGGAGATCATTTTTGATATGGAGAAATTGCAGAAATTTCCGAATGACAGTTCTTGTTTTTCATTTGAAAATGTAATAGTTAGGGAAGAGCTTGACTCTGAACATGATTGTGAAATGATGCTGGATGAATCATCAAAGCAGGTACTGAAGCCTGCTGGCGTGGAGCACAAAGAATGCAAAGCCGTTCACTTCGCCGATCCCGAAACAGGGGATTTGGAGGAATTTGATGGCATGAACTTCCATGAGGACGCCAACCAAGAGGAGGAAGAGGATCCTGTACTGATGCAGGATCCCGAAGGTAAATCTGTTCTCCCACTGCCCATTTCTCGCAAACTACTCCCTTCCGTTGAATGTCCACCAGAGCTTGAACTTAAAACATTACCCGATCATCTCAAGTACGCGTTTCTCGCAGAACATAAAAAGTTACCCGTGATTGTTTCGGCTAAGCTCTCTCAAGAGCAAGAAAATGCTCTGGTGGTCATTCTTAAGAAACATGTACATGCAATAGGTTGGACCATTTCTGATATAAAAGGAATAAGCCCTTCTATTTGCATGCACAGGATTCTAATGGAAGAAGAGTTTAAACCCTCCCGTCAACCTCAGAGGCGATTGAACCCCCTTATGCAGGAAGTGGTAAGGAAAGAAGTTATCAAGCTCTTAGATGCTGGTATAATCTATCCTATCTCCGATAGCAAATGGGTTAGCCCAGTGCAGGTCGTACCCAAACGAGGAGGGATGTGCATAACCAAGAATGAGCAAGGAGAAGAGGTTGCAACCAGGCCAGTGACCGGATGGAGAGTTTGCATCGACTACCGGAAGCTGAATGAGGCCACACGCAAGGACCATTTTCCATTGCCATTCATTGATCAGATGCTTGAGAGGTTGGCAGGGAGAGAGTTTTATTGCTTTTTGGATGGTTATTCTGGTTATAATCAGATAGTTATTTCCAGTGAGGACCATGATAAAACCACTTTTACTTGCCCGTACGGCACTTTTGCCTATCGACGGATGCCTTTTGGTTTGTGCAATGCACCTGCTACTTTTCAAAGATGCATGATGTCCATTTTCTCTGAATTTATCGAAAAATGCATTGAGGTCTTCATGGATGACTTCTCTGTATATGGAGATACGTTCGAAGATTGTTTGACTAATCTTGCTAAGATTTTAAAGAGGTGTGAGGACACTAACTTGGTTTTAAATTGGGAAAAGTGCCATTTTATGGTTACTGAAGGCATAGTGTTAGGTCATCGCATTTCTCGTGCAGGCATTGAAGTTGATCCAGCCAAAGTTTCCATCATTTCCAATCTCCCTCTTCCTAACTCGATCAAATCAGTTAGGAGCTTCTTAGGGCATGCCGGTTTTTACCGGCGATTCATTAAGGACTTCTCTAAAATTGCCAAGCCGCTCACTAATCTGCTTTGTAAAGAAAATCCTTTCTTAATAAATGAAGCGTGTGTCCAAGCCTTTGACACGCTCAAGAAGATGTTGGTTTCTGCACCGATAGTGCAACCACCCGATTGGTCAATACCTTTCGAGGTAATGTGCGATGCTAGTGGTCTCGCAGTAGGCGCAGTTCTTGGACAACATAAGGATGGGAGACACTGCGTAATTCATTACGCGAGTCATGCCCTGAATGAGGCTCAAGTTAACTACACCACAACGGAAAAAGAGATGTATGCTGTAGTCTTCGCGTTTGACAAGTTCAGACAGTATCTAATAGGTACGAAGACCATAGTATACACCGATCATACAGCATTGAGATACTTGTTTAGCAAACAAGATGCAAAACCTCGATTAATCAGGTGGGTACTTCTGTTGCAAGAATTCGACATCATAATAAAAGATAGGCGAGGTCGAGATAATGGTGCTGCTGACCACTTATCTCGATTAGATAATGATAAAAAGGAAAAAGCCGTCAATGAGGATTTCCCGGACGAACAGTTGTTCGCGTTGCATCTGCATAATCAAGCTTGTCCATGGTTTTCCGACATCGCTAACTTCTTGGCATGCGGAGTAACCCCCCAGTTTTCGAACTATCATCAGAGGAATAAGTTCAAACGAGATGTATTAAGTTACTTCTGGGAAGAACCTTATCTCTTCAAACACTGCCCTGATTTAATAATCAGGCGATGTGTGACCGAGCATGAAGCTTATCAAATTGTCAGAAAATGCCATGAATCAGAATATGGAGGTCACCATGGTCCCGCTCGAACGGCCCACAAGGTCCTCGAATGTGGATTTTATTGGCCTCACATCTATGAGGATTGCAGGACATTTGTTAAGCGCTGTGACAGATGCCAAAGATTAGGAAACATCTCCAAGAGGGATGAGATGCCTCAAAAAGGGATTCTCACACTTGAGATCTTTGATGTATGGGGCATTGACTTCATGGGACCGTTTCCACCATCTGGTGGAAACTACTATATCTTAGTAGCTGTCGATTACGTATCCAAATGGGTCGAGGCTGTCGCATTACCGACCAATGATGGTAGCCAAGTCATCAAGTTCCTCAAGAACAACATTTTCAGTCGATTTGGCGTACCTAGGGTGGTGATATCTGATGGAGGAACACACTTTATTAATAAAGCTTTTGAAACTTTAATGAGTAAAAATGGGATCCTCCATAAGATAGGCACGCCTTACCATCCTCAGACTAGTGGTCAAGTCGAAGTATCCAATCGCGAAATCAAACACATACTCGAAGCCACTGTCGGGATAACCCGTAAGGATTGGGCACGTAAGCTCAATGATGCTCTATGGGCATACCGCACAGCTTATAAGACTCCCATCGGGATGTCTCCATATAGGCTGGTTTTCGGAAAAGCCTGTCATTTGCCTGTAGAGCTAGAGCATAAAGCTTACTGGGCCGTTAAAACGCTTAACTTCGATCCGAAAGTTGCTCAGAGCAAACGTAAGTTGGACCTCAATGAAATTGAGGAAATACGAGCGCAAGCTTATGAAAGCTCTCGGATTTACAAGGAGCGGACCCAGAAGTTGCACGATCGCCGGATCAAACCTAAGTATTTTTATGTTGGTCAACATGTGTTATTGTTCAATACTAGGTTGAAGCTGTTCCCCGGAAAGCTCAAATCTAGATGGGAAGGACCACATGAAGTACTAGAGGTGTTCAAAAATGGAGCTGTCAGGATTCGAACTGGCAGGGGCGATATAGTGGTGAATGGACAGCGATTGAAAGAGTACCTCGGACAGTTCGATCCGGAGAAAGAAAGCCAAGCAGTGGCAGACCCGGCTTACACTCAATAAGAAACAGCATTTAAAAATACAAAAATTTCAGTTTATATATATATATATAGTATATAGTTACAGTATTTATTTCATGGCAAGAAAGTACCCAAAGATCAATTAAACATTTAGAGTACTAAGACTCTAAATGTGAGGATGTTGATATTTGGAGAAAATCTAATGCATTTCATTCATCTATCTTGCAGAAGTTCGGAACCACCAAAAAGAGGAGCAGATAACAGTAACATGGAAAACCAGGTTCTTGGTTGGATTAGTTCTATAAATCTGAGAAAATGTTCTCGGGAATTGAAGAAATTCAAGACCCGAAACAAAATTCACAGATAAAATGGAACTGACCCAACCTAATTTTATGCAAGTGGATTATTTAATTTTTAGCCCTGCATTTTGAATTTACTTGGACTAAATTTAATTAGCCCAAATCAAATAAAATGGACGCAGGCCCAATACCACACTCGGGCCCAGTCCAAGAAAATTTAAAAATTCAAAAATTCTTTGTCGCGGAAGGACCTTTGTCGCGATGTCATGCATCGCGACCAGACCCTACTCCGCGACAAACTCCCTTTTTCCTTCTTAACCCTTCCCCACATCTTGTCGCGATGCATCTTGTCGCGGAACGTGACTCCGCGACCAAGCCCTGCTCCGCGACATGACCTGCGTTGACTGTCTCCATACTGAACTTTGTCGCGATGACCTTGTCGCGGAGCATGACTCCGCGACCAACCCTCAACTCCGCGACCACTCTAATGTCGCTATGCCTTGTCGCGGAACTGTGTTCCGCGACAAAGTCTCGGATTCCGCGACAAAAGTTCAAGTATTTATACCCCCCCCACCCCCTCCAGTTTCTTTTCACCTTCCTCCTGTCATTTCAACTTCTTTCAGTTTCTCCATCTTCCTTTCCCCCATTTTTCTCTCATCCGAACGAACACCACGTGTTCTTCGCACTCTTGCACGCCATTTCTAAGGGAAACTATGGACCGATTTCATGGACCCCTCCCAATCCTTGGACCCGTGCCTAGACCCGAGCCAAGGAGGAGAGGGTAAACCCTATTTTCACCATGGACATAGCCCCCCTTCGGACCCGTTCTTTTTGTTTTGTCTCGTTTTGTTTTTCATTTTGTTGTGTTCGTGGTGTGGTGTTGTTAGTGTGCACGTCTAACTTCAGATTTTTGGAGGTTTTGAGTGCCCTCGGCTTTGAGCACCATTTTGAAGTTTTTGAGAACTTGTTTTGAAAACTGCCAAAGGGTGTTAAAACTGTTAATGGATAAGATTTTTGAAGTTTAAAACTGGAAAGAACAAACTGATGAACATTTGGGTATTGTTTTGAATATCTTGATGTTATTGGTTTGATTGATCCTGATGTGATGTGCACAGTGTGGGTGGTGTAATAAAGATGGAAGATCTTTTTGGGCACATTTGTTCTCATGTTAGAAATCTCATGGGAATAAATGTTTGTTTGTTTATGGAAACATAGTACAAACACCCAATAGGAAGCTTCCACTTTTAATAAAAGCAACTTTTAGAAAAAGACAAAAAGAGTTATTTTGTTTAATGTTTGACTTGAGTTTTTGTTCCCAATGGAACACTAGTGTGAGTAAGATAGCAGTATTTTTGTCACCCAACTGCTATCCTTTTCAAAAATCCAAAATGGGACCACTCACATCCCACCTTTGTTAAATAAAACAAGTCAACCATTTTTAAAATTAAAAACAGTGTTTGCAAATTTTTGGATGCTTTAACTGTCCAAACAGTCCAAGCTATTCAGAAACAGCAAATCCGTTCCGCCACGTCTCCATTGCACATTCCAATATTCGAGCATTCCATTCCCACCTATCCATCTCATTCCACTTCCAACAAGTGTCTCGAACTTGTTTAATAAACTGAAAACTTTTGGGCCCTATGGCCCATTAAAAAGATTTTAGGCCCAATGGCCAATTTTATTTTATTTTGGGCTCTTTAGCCCATTTAAAACCAAATATTATTTACATGTGCTTTAAATTAAAATTCAAGTCAGAAATTTAATAATCTCACATCTAGAGCAAAGCTCTAAATGTGAGGATGTTGGTTTCTAAACTTGAATGATTTCGAAAAATTATATAAATTGGATTCATTATTTCTATCTTTTCAGGGACAATCTTCCAAACCCAGACCCTGCACCCGAAGAAACCCATCTGCTGGACTTACCCCTCGAACTCCTGGGTGAAATCCTCTCTCGTGTAGGAGAGAATGACATCAGTGAAGCCTTCAAGGCACAACAAACCTGTAAGAAATTCAGGGATGCCGGGAACCTCTCCATCGTCTACAAACGATGCGAGGTCAACTCATCCACTATAAAGAGAGGGCGGGAGTACTATCGTTGGGAGAAGCGGAGATTCCTTCGGACATGTGACCAGGCTGGAAACCACAATCTTCAAATCATTCCAGCAATGTTGGCATTTGCAGAGGGGAATGAAGAGCAAGCCTATGAACTGCTACGCCTGGGGATTGAGGACAATCATAAAGCGACGATCTTTGCCTACGGGTTGATGCTCATGAGCAAGGAGGACGCAGGGCAGGTCGAGCAGGGAATCAGGATGATTGACAGGATAGTGACGAAATGGTCAGTCTTTCAAGACACATCCGTCAATGTCCTCGAGTGGATGTTCGACCAACCAGACACCCCATTCCTATGGGCTGATCAGGAAGGCAGAGTTTACTGCCCCAGGGATCACGAGGCCATAACAGATCCCAATGATTGGTGCCTGCGTTGTGAGCTATCCAGCTATCTTCACTGGGCTAGATACATTTTCTGAAAGGAAGAAGGAAGGATGAATCCGGAGTTATCCTGCTTTGTTTTATTTCCAGTCTAGTAGTAGTATTTGCAAGGGATTTCCTCCTTTTGTGTGTGCAGGTTCGTATTAACTGCACGAGAATCCCTTGCCTCGGTTGTATTTAATTGCTTTCCCTAAAATTGGAACTCAACTTTTGAGACCACTGAACAATTCTTTACTGCTTTCCTTTGAAAAGATGTCTGCACAGTCCGAGATGAATAAGTGACTGTCAGACCAAAAATATGCTGTTGACATACTCAGTATGTCAGCAGTGCCTCTTTACTGCTTTCAATTAAATAACCAGCAAAAATATGCATAAACTTGCTCTAAATTCACAGGTTGAATTTAGGCTTATGATTAAATTTTCAAACTTTTAAATTGGGATAATATAATTGAAGACATGCATGAAGTGAATTCCTGAGATTTTGAGCTATAAAAATTTAATGATGCGATCAGCTTATTGGGTAATAAATCTGCATGTTAGAGATTTTGATTGAATAAATTGTTAGAATTAAGCTTTGATTGAATTTGCGAATATTGTATGACATGAATCAACCCAACCTCGTGAGATTTGAGCCATGAGTCACTCTTACTCATTCATTTTCCTTGATGTGTGAATCATTTTGATTAAAGGAAACTAGAACTTGCAATTGGGACCGATTCAAGACCATGCCATATTCCAAAAATCGAGCATATGATCAAGGCACTTAGAAAAACCCAAATTTTTGGCCTTCGTTTGAAATCCAAACCCAAAAATATTTTCCCCTTAGGAATAACCAATTTGAGCCTATAAGCCTAATTTTTCTTTGAAGCCCTCTATATTATTCCTAGCCTTACAAAAAGACCAAGAAATTCAAACCCAAGTGTGCAGGAATGAATTTTATCAAAGGCATTAAGTTTGTGATCATCATGAAAACTATAAATCGGTATTCTATAAACCGATTCAAAAAAAAAAAAAAAAAAAAAAAAGTTGAATTTCATTCAACATCAATAAATTGCAAACGACAAAGCAAATTAGACATAGTCTAATGTCAATGCAATGTGAAAAGAGAAAACCAAAAATAGAGAAACAATGGTGATCATAAATTTTAGATAAAAATGCCAAGCTATGATGGAATTAATTCTTGCCACTTCTTAGCCCAATATTTCCCTTCCCTACCTAATGTTACAACCGTACGCCCCGTTACAACCCTCGAATAAGACCTCGTGATCTCGATTTGAAGAAATGAGCCGGTGGCGAGTTGGTCTGATTGCAAGCTTATGGGAGAATTTAATTGAATTTGATCTTGAGCGTTAATGATTAAAACCCCAATTGAGAGTGAGTGAATTTTCCGATTCTCTTATAAGTGAGGCCTTTTCTCATTACATATGTTCGTGTCATACCTTGATTCTAATTTTTAATCTTTGCATCTTTCAAACATGATATTCATGAAGGATTGATGATAATGTTGATTTGTAGGCCTGATATAGTGAGCAAGTATCATTTCATTAAACACTGCAATCAAGGGAATTCAATACTTGTAGTTTTGATTGTCTTATCCCAATCTAAAAAGGATGTGATTTATGAAGCCACGAAAATGAATTGAATATGTAGAGTCCGTGTTCCTAGGAACATTGACTCTGACTGCTCGGGGACGATCAGTATTAAATGTGAGGATGTTGATAATGGCCAAAAATGACCATTATTTTCAATCCATTTCCGTGTCTTAAACGGGCATTTGATCGCATTCCGGTCTTACATTAAGTAAGAAAGCAGTTGAATTGGACTGATTTATGCATAATTGTAAAAATAATAAGCTGGTGTGAAAAAGACATAAATATGTAATTGTAATTTTATTACATATTTATGTTAGAAAAATCCAAAAACATGAGAAAAAGAAAAGGAAACAAAAAGATGGGAAAAAGATAAAAGCCCACAAAAAGAATATTTTCGGCCCATCTGGCCCAATCCAGCAGGCCCAGGAAGACCTTTGTCGCGGAAGCCCTTGGCGCGATGCAGTGTTCCGCGACAAAGGCATGTTCCGCGACCAACTGGCCCCAAATGAAGAGGAGACCAGCCAAGCCCCTGGCGCGATGACCCTTGTCGCGATAGCATGACTCCGCGACAAAGGCCCATTCCGCGACCGAGATGCACAAATAGAGACACAAGACCCAGTCGAGAAGCCTTGCCACATGCAGTGTGTTCCGCGACCAACTTGATGTTCCGAGACAAAGCTGTGATGTGTGTGATGTCTTAAGACACAATGGGCTGAAAACAAGGCCCATGGGCTTAGGGTTACACTTCTATAAATATGAGGTGTCTCCCATGAGCTCAGGGTTGGATGGTTGGAAGTTTGAAATTTAGGAGTTTTTGAAGGCAAGCAGTAGGAGTTCTCTCTTAGGTAGAGTAGTTTAGGTTTATTTTTATGTATTATTTAATTTATGCACTTAGTTTAGCTTAGTTTAGTGTTTTACTGTTCACAGTGCCTAGATAGCCATTTTTATACCATGTTTTGTTTTCTAAACTCTTGTTTTAGGGTTTGTAACACCCAAACCATGGGTATTAACAACACCCCTTCAATAATATGGGAAAACATTCAGCATTTGTGTCCCAAATCATGAAATGGGTCTCACACCCCATGGATTTATGCTTTCTTTTTCATTTTGGGGTCATTTGACCCCCATTTTGTTATTTTCATGTTTACTGTTAGCATATTATGGATAATGTTGTGTGGATGTGTGATCAAACCCTAGATTAGGATTCCTGCTTTATTTTAATATCCTGCTCAGTCTTGTTATTTTTGTTTAAGCATGTTCTTCCTTATTTTGAATGTTTCTTGCTTATTTTTAGCTTAGAATAGCTTTTTGATCTGAAATAGGGTGAGATCACGCTGTTTGCATGCCACTGTTCATTTCTGCTTTTTCTGACTTCTGTCCTGAACCACCTTGGGCGCCAACCGCCTTCTGGCGCGGAACCACGTTCCGCGACCAAGGTGTTTCAAGACACTTGTCTCCAAATTTAAAACCCTTTGTCGCGGAATACCTTGTCGCGGAGCCACGTTCCGCGACAAAACTATCCATGCATAGCGACAAAGGAGCCAAACTCTTGCATTTTGTCTTCATGGCTTCTTGTCGCGGAGTCATCTTGTCGCGGAGCCACGTTCCGCGACAAAATCTCATTCCGAGACAGAAAAATTATGCCATGTTCTTTGAACTTTGAACACCTTGTCGCGGAGCACCTTGTCGCGGAACCACGTTCCGCGACAAAATTTCCATGCATAGCGACAAAGGTTCAAATGCTTTAGAATTTTATTAAAACACTTTGTCGCGATGTCACCCTTGTCGCGGAGCCACGTTCCGCGACAAAACCTTGCATAGCGACAAAGAGGCGTTATGCTGCCAAAAATTCTAAAAACTTGTCGGGATGTCCATGTCGCGGATCTCGGTCCGCGACAGAATTTATGATATCGCGACAAGGGCTTCTCTCTCTATTTGACTTCAACCAGATTTCATTCTCTCTCTCTATTTTATATTGCAACACTCACATCATAGCCCCACGGGTTAGGATGTAACATTCTGGAATTGCAATATAGGGTGTTATGCTGCCCAAATTTTGATTCTCCATTTGCATCACTTAACTGATTGAACCCTTGACTCATTAATGATTAAAGATTGAGATTAGCAATAATCACTCTTCAATAATCATCATGATTAAAGGACCTTTGTTCAATTGCCATTAAAACATTCTTGTATAAACAAAATCCTAATGGCTTAAACAGATAATCTGGATTGTAATTAATTATGGTAGGAAGGATTATTTAAGACCATTACATGTGGACCCGATCCACAACCTTGCATGAGAAACCAATGTCTCTCATACAATGGATCTTCTTTTGCTTCTTATTTATTTTGTCTTTGTGTGTTGTGTGGAACCATTAGTAAAGAATACATCAGAATAATGTTGGCGAGTCCTCCCTCATGGATAACTAGCTCGTATTCTGGGTATTAGTTACTAATTGTTATTTTGCATGGTCTGAATGGCTGTCAGTGGAAGCCTTGGCGGTTCGCCCACCCGGGGTTATAATAGCTGCTCGACTGATTTCCATCCAGATACAGTTTTATTTTTGTTATCTTAATTTCCAAACCCAAATTTCAATCTGTAGTGGGAATCAGTTGGCATCAGTCAATGCCAACTAATGATCATTATAGAAGGGAAGCATGTAGGTTTTTATCCGAATTCACAGACAGTGGAGGCCCAACTGGTGTTGACACCACCATTACAGGGTCTAAACTGTCTAAATTCGCTCCATCCGAGTGATTGGGAAATTGGACAGTAGATGTTTACAGTCCACCTGATTACTCTGCCATTACTTTGGTATCTTGACCATTCCATTCTGTGTTTCACCTTCTGTCTAGACCCGCTTCTATATTTTGGGTCAATTAATTTTACACTTCCATATATCCTTATGCATGATAATATTATGTACTGTTGTGGTCTGTAATTATTTTGGGATCCTTCCCTTGGACAATAGAAGTCTAGATCTTAACAGATATTGCTTTATAAACTTCCAACAAAAACCTCTTTATAAAATCCGGATCTGAGTAAGGGGTAAATTCTTCAGTTATGACTAATTCATATTCTATCAAGGGTTATATTTTGGGAATTAAGAAGCAGATTCAGCGATTAGGTCTCGTCTAGACTGAAAGGGTCTGTGTTTTAACTGAGAGTCTAGTACCTGACAGGGAATGATTTTCAAATCCATTATTTTCCAAAATTGCTGGTTGATGGAAATGTAAGATTAGGTGCTACACCGAGATGGGGTCCACTTGGATTCAAATACAGTGTAGTAAATAATCTTAGAGGAACATCATTCAGGCCTTGGTTATTTTCCAAGATAGGGTTGAGTTTTCTTTCAACTGCTATCTTCTTCTGCCAAAAGCCGACTTTTGAGTCCTGAGTGAGTGCATCCGGAACGAACTAATTTATTAGTTCGTTTCATTAGTTTGTATCTCATAATCACCCGGAAGGAAGTGAACACACTAGTGGTCCACTGAGAGCCGGGAGTTCTTGATCCATACTCCGTCATTCTGATGGGGAGCTGTCTTTTACTACCAGGGTCAGATTTTCAAAACCTCCGAGTGATAGGATTTTAAATGCTTTCTTTACCGCTTTCTTTTAACCGCTTTCTTAGAGGTCACTCGGTTGTATTGAGAGTTGTGTAACTGCTACTAGGATTGACAGTTAAGGGATAGTTTAGGGCTTGATTCAAATCTTTGGGTGTGACATGGGAGAATGATAGTGGTACTTGGCATTTCAATAAATGATGTGTCGGGTGTTGCTTATCCACCACAGATAAAGTAGCATACCCAGGCCAGGGCAGTTACGAATCTGTGGTATCTTAGAATTGGCGGTCTTAAGAACATGTAAACTCATATTGCAAGTACCTGTCTGCTAAAGGGAAAGCCTTATTGAGAGCATGAGAGTTAGCTATCTGATAGAATTATCCCAAACAAAGATCTGCGTATAAAAATGGAAGCTTAATATTGCTGTATCTCACTCTTGTCCAATTTTCATTCTTTTCTTCCTGTCCTTTCTGTCCACATTGTGACTCAACTTCACGGTTGGCACAATGCTCCTTTTCCCTGCTTTCGTAGATAATGTTTACTGCATTCTTAGAATAATTCTTACCCGCTTTCTAGAATAGATTTAATTGCTTTGTAGATTAATTTAACTGCTTTCTAGATCTAATTTACATTCATGTCAGTAGTTATTAATCACCTTTCAAACCTATTGAGCAATACGAATGGAAAATCTAGTAAAACGACGTGGGACCTGCTTCTATCGCACATCCTCCAGTGAACGATCCGGTCTTACTATAAATTACTGCAATTTTTGACACCGTGCGCTTTCGGGCCACAGTTTCTCAAACACGAGCAATAAAAACATGACTACTTATAAATATATCCCTAATCACAACTCCGCCATCATAAATTGGTTTCATTAAATAAAATCTAAACCAGGACCATGATTTTTCGGAAAATACTCATGTAGTGGGAACTTGCCAGAAGTTTCATGGCAGGAACTCTCATGGCAAGAATTGATGAGAAGTATCATGGCATACTTGCCGGGGATCCTCAGTGTGACAGGCTGAAGGTCAACCTATCCCGGCTATGCCATGAGATTTGTCAACATTTCATGACAGGGAGGACCACAGCGCCATTTGAAATTAAAGCACCACACTTGAGTAATAAAAAGACTGATAATCTGGATATATCCATAAACCCTTCCCGTGAATCATAACTCTTTTCATGTAATAAATCTAACCTGGTATATTTTTAAGAAAATGCTCGTGGGACGGAAATTGTCAAAAGTTTCAACGACCGCAGAGACGGTTGAATCCACACATGCAGGAGGTAGTCAGAGCTGAGATAGTAAAACTATTGGATGCAGGAATGATTTATGCTATCTCAGACAGTGAGTGGGTGAGCCCTATCCATGTAGTACCTAAGAAAGGGGGTATCACAGTGACAGAGACTGAGGATGGGGAGTTAGTAGCATCTAGGCCAGTTACGGGGTGGAGAGTGTGTATTGACTATAGGAGATTAAATTCTGCTACTAGGAAGGACCACTTCCCATTACCTTTCGTGGATCAGATGTTGGAGAGGATAGCCGGC
Organism: Hygrophila difformis; assembly: GCA_030278955.1. Lineage (NCBI taxonomy): Eukaryota > Viridiplantae > Streptophyta > Magnoliopsida > Lamiales > Acanthaceae > Hygrophila > Hygrophila difformis. The sequence goes on along the minus strand of JAOANR010000010.1, from coordinate 15,088,440 downwards.
CATGATTTCTACTGCTTTCTGGACGGGTATTCGGGGTATAACCAAATACCCATCGCTCCGGAGGACCAGGATAAGACGACATTCACTTGTCCATATGGCACTTATGCATATCGCAGAATGCCATTTGGCTTGTGCAATGCCCCGGCCACCTTTCAGAGATGTATGATGGCCATCTTCTCAGATTTATTGGAGCAGGCGATTGAGATTTTTATGGACGATTTTTCAGTGTTTGGAAAGTCATTTGAGGGATGTCTGCATAATTTAGAGTTGGTCTTGGCTAGGTGTGAGGAGTCTAGTTTAGTCCTAAACTGGGAAAAGTGTCACTTTATGGTCCGTGAGGGGATAGTTTTGGGACATAGGATCTCAGGGGAAGGGATTGAAGTAGACCGGGCTAAGATTAGTTTGATTGAGAAGTTACCACCTCCAGTTGATGTTAGAGGAGTGAGAGCCTTCTTGGGACATGCAGGGTTCTACAGGAGGTTTGTAGAAAAGTTTGCAGATGTTGCCAGGCCTCTTTCTGATTTGACTTGTAAGGATTTCCCATTTATCTTTGATGATAAATGTATGACAGCCTTTGAGACATTGAAGAAGAGACTGACAACAGCTCCTATTATTCAGGCTCCTGATTGGACTTTGCCATTTGATCTGATGTGTGATGCCAGTGACTATGCAGTTGGAGCTGTTCTGGGCCAGAGGAAGGATAGGAAGATGCATGTGATTTATTATGCATCAAAGGCACTTAATGGAGCACAAAGGAATTATTCTACTACTGAGAAGGAATTTTTAGTTGTGGTATTTGGATTCGAGAAATTTAGATCTTACTTGGTAGGGTCTAAGACATTTGTCCACACTGATCATTCTGCTATCAAGTGTCTGACCGCAAAGAAGGAGAATGCAAAGGCTAGATTTATTAGATGGACTTGTCTTCTGCAGGAGTTTGACTATGAGATCATTGACAGAAAAGGGACTGAGAATCTAGTAGCTGACCATTTATCCAGAATCAAGCCTGAGAAGGAGGAACATGATTTGGAGATTCCTGATTCTTTCCCTGATGAGCATCTTTTTGCTATTCATACTCCTGACCCTTGGTATGCTGATGTTGTTAATTATTTGGTTGCAGGGTATGTTCCTACTCATCTTCCACCACATCAAGTGAAGAAATTCATGAGGGATGTCCACATGTATCACTATGATGATGGAGAGTTATTTAGACTGTGCTCGGACCAAGTGCTTAGGAAGTGTGTTCATGAAGATGAAATCTTAGACATCCTAGCACAGTGCCATTCTTCACCAGTTGGAGGACATCATGGAGCTAATCGCACTGCATTTAAGGTATTACAATCTGGTTTCTATTGGCCTAACATATACAAAGATGCTCGTATTTTTGTGCAGGCATGTGACAAGTGTCAAAGGCTGGGTGGAATTGGACCTAGGGATGAGATGCCCCTAACGAATATTCAAGAAGTTGAAATTTTTGATGTTTGGGGTATCGATTTCATGGGTCCCTTTCCATCGTCCTATGGAAATCAGTACATTCTAGTTGCAGTGGACTATGTGCCCAAGTGGGTGGAGGCCTTAGCCATGCCAACCAATGATTCGAAGAGGGTGATTGCTTTTCTCAAGAAGCATATTTTCACTAGATTTGGAGTGCCTCGTGCTATTATCAGTGATGGTGGTCACACTTCAAGAATAAGTGGTTGGAGGCGGTCTTAGTCAAGTATGGGGTGAAACACAAAATTGCTACACCATATCATCCCCAAACTTGTGGACAAGTGGAAGTGAGCAACCGAGAGCTTAAACATGTTTTGGAGACTACTGTCAAACATACAAGGAAAGATTGGGCAAACAAGTTGGATGATGCACTTTGGGCATATCGCACTGCCTACAAAACTCCTTTGGGTATGTCTCCTTTTCAATTAATTTTTGGTAAAAGTTGTCACTTACCTGTGGAGGTCGAGCACAAAGCCTTTTGGGCTACTCGGCTTGTCAATTTTGATTTAGCAGCTGCAGGAGAAAAGAGAAGAGAACAATTGCTAGAGTTGGAGTATTGGAGAGCTGTGGCCTATGAGACCTCAAATTCTTACAAGGATAAAACCAAGATGGTTCATGATAGACGATTGAGGGCTAAGCAATTTCGTGAAGGAGAAAAAGTTCTTTTATTTAATTCTCGACTGCGATTGTTCCCAGGGAAGTTGCGTTCTAAATGGTCTGGCCCTTTTATTATTTCTAAAATTTTTCCTTCTGGTGCAGTTGAGCTGGATGATGGAAGCACAAAGTTCACTGTGAATGGAAATCGTTTAAAGCCATATATGGAATTAGCATGTCGGTCCATTGAGTCATGGAGACTTGAATAAAGAGCTACATAGGGTGTCTGGCTGTCGACGTTAAATGCAGCGCTTTCGGAAGGCAACCCGAGTGTTTTTCAATTTTTATCTAGTTTTAGTTCTTAGTACTTTAGTTTTAATTTTTTTATTTTGGATTTAATTGGTGAATTTTCTTGGCAGGAAGTGGTGTAGAACTGAATTGAAAAGCAAGGATGGAACACAAAATTTCGCACACATAATATTTCAAGGGTATTTTTATTATATTTTCGTTTTTTTTATATATAAAAAAAACGTCAAAAAGACGCCGCGCGGTACCCACGCGGTCTGGGACCGACCGCGCCACGATCGCGCGGGTCGGACAGGGGCCTTAATCAGACCGCGAGCAGGGGAGCAGTCACGGGTGCCCTCATTTTTTCTTCCCCCTCTACGCGAGACAGCCCTTCCTCTCCCCACATTCGGTAATCTCTTGCCAATTTCTCTTCAAATCTTCACTTATTTCATCAACCAAGGATGATTCTATCCATGATACTCGTCTTAGCATCTCTCATGTGCCCGCCTGGGCGCAAGAGGCGAGCCACGCATGATCACGAGGCCGGTCCTAGTGCCCCAGCGGCTGTGATACCTCCGGAGGTGGAGTCTGACTCTGAGGAGGAGGCACCTCCTGTCTCTAGGCTTCCCAATCTTCCTGAGGAGGACAGGCCAGACGAGTGGGTTAGACGGAGATTTGCTTCTGCATCGTCCCAGGATTTCTATTATGATGAGTTGAGAGTCAACAGGGCGTATATTCCAGAGAGAGGCTTCCTTCAGGCACACCTTAATGACGATAGAGCGAGGCTCTTGCTAGACCACTTGGGATGGACTCGGTTTGCAGTTAGTCCTTCGGGTCGGGCTTCAGGATATCTCGCCATGGAGGTCATAGCTAACATCGGAGGTATGGGCGAGGACACGGACTTATCCCGAGTTCGAGTGCGCGGTCGCAGGGTTGATTTTAGTGCTAGGGCAATTAATGCCCATTATGGCATGCCGAATGAGGGGGTGACCGAGTTTCCATATGAGCAGAGAGGACCAGTCCCTGATTATGGAGCTCTATGCACTGACCGAGCACCGGAGTTGGAGAACCAGCATGAGTTGCGCCTGCGGACCATGGATTCGGTATGGCGAGTTCTAGCACTAAAAAAATAAAAATACAATAGCAATTTATGTTGGGCACATACTACTACATTTTATGGATTGAGTTGAGCTCTTGATGCGATGTTATGGGGCATCATATTTGTCATATTTGGGTATGTGGGATCATTTTTGGAGGAGTATTGGCAGTTGAAGAACTTGTTCCACTTTTGTTAGCCTACTTTATCCATATTTTCCTACCTCATGACCCTAGCCCCGTTACAACCATTTTAAAGACCTATTGATTCCTTATGAGAAATCCTAAGTTGGTGATTATGTGATTGTGTTACAAATTTATACTGATACTTGCATTGCCTTGGTATTGAGTGATTTTTTTCCCCTGATCATATATGAGAGCACTTCATACACTTATATATATTTTCTTGTGCGATCTTGGTGAGGGTTGAGCTAAGTGGAAGTGTTGGTATTGAGGGGACGAATGAGAATTTGGTTTTGACATCTGCTTGAGTTTGTGATTGGTTGGAGTTCGATTTTTAGACATTTTGGTGGCTATTATGTGTGTTAGACATTGCTAGGTCTTAGTTTTACCTTGTTCGGGGACGAACAAGACTTAGTGTGAGGATGTTGATACCTTGCACAGAGTGCGGTATTTTCTTGTGATTAAGTGATAAGTTAAAGGCTTAATTTATGGAAAATGGGGAATTAATTGCTAAAAACAATGATTTTGTGTAAAAATAATTAATTGTGATCTCATTCATGACTTTATGCATTTTAATGAATTTTGTTGTGAGATTGCATGATGTTAGGTGTTTTTAGCGAGCTAAAGGAAAAAGGACCAAAAAGAAGTCAATTGGAGCTCAAAAACTCGGAAAACAGAAGACGAAAGAAGGATCGCACGGCGAATCGACCGCGCAACCGAGCGCACGACGGAGGACCGCCGCGCGCTAGGCGCGCGGTCTGGGAGGAACCGCGGCTCGACCGCGCGGTTCCCGATCTGGCCCAAATCTTGGGCTGATTTTTTTGATGCTCGTGTATCTCCTGAAGGATTCATATCTTCTGCTATCCAGTCTATAAATATAACGTCTCCAAGCCAGTTGAGGGTTCCGGATCTGAAATTTAATCTCAGAAAAATTCCATATCTTTTCATCATTCATCTGGGAAACAAGAAGAACAAGTGGAAGGCGATCCAGTGGAGATCTACACCGGACTTTCTTCACCATTATTGTCACAGACTATGTTTTCTTTTATTATTATTTCGCGTTGTTGTGACATTATGCTAGGCTAATCCCATCGTTTGGGGAAACCTAGATTTTGACATTGTTGATGTTTGCTTTTGATTTATGAATTTCGTTAATTATATGTTAATTTGTTCAATTCTTATGGGTGTTTGGTGAGACCGAGAGGAGATCTGAACTAGGTCTTTATATTGTTTAAGTGGTTGAAAAATACTTAAACAAAAATAATTGAACGAATTAATTCTAATAATTGGTAACTTGAAAAAGAGCCAAAATTGTTAGAACCAACTTAGGATAATCACTAGCCGGAGGAATTGCATGTCATTAAAACCGAGAGGTTTCTAAATTGTGATAATTCTAAGTAGGCATAATAATTAATTAAAAATTGGATTTTTATAAACAATAGCAAAATTTATCAACAATTGAAAGATCTAGGGATCCCCATTCACCATCTAGTGCATAAATCATTTATCTTCTTCTTGTGTTCATTAATTGGAACTTTTAGTTATTTTATTTTAATTGCAATTTTAGGAATTTAGATAAACCAATTTAATCGCATTTTAAATTTTCGTCGCTACTTGAATTTAGTAAATTATAGCAGTTCATTGTTCCCTGTGGATTCGACCCGGTTTCACCGGTTTATTACTTGGACCGTACACTGCGGGTTGTGTTGGAAAATATTCCACACACCAACATCTGATGGCTGACAATAAATAGAAAAGTTAGAGTTTTTTTTTTTTTTTTTTTTCCGTTGACAGACTATAGTTTTCCTCTCAAGTTTTGCAGTAGTGTAAAATTATTATGTGCAAACTGGCAATTATGGCTGCCTTGTATTACTATTGTTTTTTTTATTTGATTTTCAAACAATTTTATTGTTTTTTTTTATTAATTTGGTTTCTAAAAAAAATGTAGTGAACTTATTTTTTTAATTAACTTAACAAATTATTAAGTTTATTTATTTAAAAAAAGCATCGCCCGTGCGCGGAGCGCGGGAAAAAAATACTAGTTATGATAAAGCTCTGACGCATAGGGTTCTTTCTAATTCACGAATTGAGCAATTGGAATTTGGCTGTAGGTAATCTAAATTTCTAATAAATTATAGATTTACTATTTGTTTATTTTACATTTATATAATATATACTTCATATACACAAATATCAAGATATTCCTATAGAAAATACGGATAATATCCGCATGATATCGGATTTTTCTGGATATGGATGGATAAAATATCATATCCGGTCCCATATCCAATTTCTGATATCCGTATCCGTCTCTACCAAATATCCGCTCGGATAGAAAAATTCAAATTTGAATATAATTGAATACGCCATTGGATCAAATGAAAATTATCCGCCCCATTCTCCCCTAAATTTAGTTATTGAATTTTGTTAACAACCACTAACTAAATAATATTTTTTTTTCCAATAAATTTCAAAGTAAAATAAAAATAGAAGACCATTTTGATAATATTCGCGTCACACAGAAACCTAAAATGGTAAGTCATTAAGCCCACGTGAAAAATTGTGGAAAAATGATAGTAAAAGTTGCCCCACCTTATGGAATACGCAATTGATACTACTTACTACATGTATACAATCACTTGCAAGTGGGAAATCCACACATATGACCCCGCAGAAGAAGGACCATCTTTCAATACAGTTACAATATTACAACAATGGAATCCACAAAAAAGAAACTATATTCTATATCTTAAATGCACAATGGAATCACAAACCCAATCAGTGCAATGAAACATGAGGAGTACTCAGAAATCCACGTGTATAATAATAAGTCTAATTTCTAATCTCTCGGATTATTGTCATCGTCGAAACTAAAGCCGGGGAGTTGAAACATACGAGGACAGCTATAAATTTGACAAAACGCCTGCAACCCCATGAGCAGCACCACCAGAACCGCCCCCAGGAATGTCAGAAGCTTCCACGAACCGAACACGTATTTCGCCATGAAATTCTTACACTTCACCTTAAACCTCCCGTCGTAGTAACGGTTCACGTCCGCGATCATTCTGTCGAGGGAGGGAACCTTGGTGAGCCTGATGGACTTGCTCATCCCATTCCACATATCCGATACGTCTTTCTCGCTCTTCAAATGGTTGACGATGATCCCGCGCTTGCACAGAATATTCACGTCCTTCTCCGTGTCGATTATCCCGTTCATGAGCTCCGTGTATCGCGCCAGCACGAGCGGTCCTGGGGCGATGCATGCCTCGTACGCCACCAGGTTGCGGAGGACCACATCGGTGTTCACATCCAGCTCCACCGTGGGCATGGTTAGGGTTAGGGTTTTCGCGTCGAAATTGATGCCGGTGATGCCACAATTATTTGTTGGGATGAACTTGATGCCCACTTCAACGAGCTCCTCCACGCTAGGGATTTTTATCTCCTCCAGCAATGGTGGCTTGGGCAAAAGATTCCCATTTTCGTCGTTCATCTCCCCATTATTGTCTTCGGCAAAGTTGTTGAACATGTTCTCAATCGGTCCTTTTATCTTCCCCAAAATGGGGATTCTGGTCATGATCGCCCACGGAAGCTTGACGAGGAGTTTCATGGGTTTGGAGAATACCCTTTTGATCGTCACGGCTTTCTGCGAAAGGATTCGGCTAAACTTCTTGAACGATTTGCGATCTTCATCCTCGAACTCGGTCTCTTGCTCCTCTTCAAGAATATCGACTATTTGGGACACGGCTTCGGATTTAGGCACGATGAATTGGTACAGGAAGGCCAGGATGTGTGGGCATTCCTTCAAATTGAACTTCTTCGGACATTTCCCCATTTTGAAAGGCGATAATTCCTTGCTCAGACGTGTCAGCATGTCTAGGAAGATCTCATCTGCCAAATTCGCGTCGGCCAGTTGAAACTCCAGCAGCATCCTCATGACGAACAAGGGTATCTGATTCTCCAGCATCGTTATATCCCGGATGATATCGTTGTGAGCGATCCTATTCCCCGATAAATCGACCAAATTCGACAATCTAGATTGCAGTTTGTTCAAAGCCCTAGATTTCTTCACACCGGTGACTTGGAAGAACTCAAACAAGAAACACGAATCAATGGCCATCATCCAGGCCAGTGCTTCGCCACTATAGTTCAACGGCTTATGATAGCTTGCGCGAATCCTTACCTCAAAATTCGTCAAGTGCTCCACGAACCGTTCGAGGTCGAGATCTTCGAACTCCTTCAGACTTCTCCTCGCCGCAGAAACTTTGTATCTCTCCATATCGTAGAGGTTAGGCAGGAGATGGTGGTACGGGCCGATGGCAATTTGGTGGGGAGTATAGGAATTTGGGTGAATATCTTTTAGGGTTTTGGGCACGGCAAAGATTGTAACTGGAATATTATCGGTGCCCTCCTCGAGCTCCTCCTTTAAGATTTGTCGAATCTGATTGACCCATTGCTCCTCGTTGAAGGTCGAGCTTAGGCTTGTTATGCTGTTCTGATGGAAAAAGGCCATGGCTTGAGAGCTTATTTATATATGCAAAATTGCCAACAAAAATAATGAAGTTTGTGCAGAGGAAAAGGTTGGGGAAAGAGAACTAGGGATGAATGAACACAACAAGGATTATATTATGCGGGATTATTGGGATAAATTAAATACCCATGTGGCCTATATAGTCCTAACAATAATAATAATTTTGTCTATATTCCTTTTGGGATACATTCAGTCCTTCGTGCCACTAATTATGATTAGGAATAAATATAATACTCACTTGGTTCATAACTTATTCTTATTGTCAATTTAGAAAAATTTATTCCGTTGCTATTTCAGACATATTTTGCCACGTAACTATATTCTGTAGCAGATAGAGGCAGATTTGCGATGGAATAAATTTCTGTGCCAATTAAGATGAAATTTGTGACGACACTTTTTTCCATTACTATTTGAGACTTTTTTTTTTTTGCGACAAAATATATTTCTCTCACAATTTGAGACAATTTTATGTCAACATGTAACTATTACTATAGTTTATTTATTTTTATTATTTGAACTATTACGAAATTGGTGTTAGGGTTAATTAAGTTACTGGACTAAATGTATACTTATCCTAAATGTTTTGTCTCATATATATGTATATATTCTTAATTAATTTCGTTGGAGAAAATTGGTTTCCCGGCCTTTCGTTAAAGATAAGTATGTAAAATGTGCATTTTTCTTAGAGTAGCATATGGCGGCAAAAGTACAAAAGGGATGCCCACATTCTTGGAATATATCATACGTCCAACGACGGAATTGACATTATGTTTGATTATATGTATTCATGCGAGCGCATAGTGACGGGCTTGAATTTCTTTATATATCAATTTTTTCTTGATTTACACATCTACCCCTCCTCTTGTATTCTCCCACAAATTTTAGATGGGACTAGTTATGGTGCGACCAACTGATCCCGCAGCAAATTAAGACACCAATCTCAATCGTTCATTTAAATCCAATTGTTCAAAATGTAGAAGGGTAAAATTGTCCAAAAAATGTATAACAGTCAAGTCGCTGAAATACACGTAGGTTGTTATCGCTGAAAAATATTGCGGCATGTCGCTGAAATACACATACTCCCGTCGTTGAAATACACACATCCTGTCGCTGAAATACATACAGCTCGTCGCTGAAATATGTTAAACCAAATAATTGGAGTTTCAACTTTCATGAAATCGCTGAAATGAACATTATCAAGTCGCTGAATCATACTATGCATGTCGCTGAAATATACTATCATACGTCGCTGAAATATACTATTATATATAGTACGTCGCTGAAATACATAGAAGGCGCGCTGTAAATATTAGGCCCGTCGCTGAAATATATATAAGTTGTCGCTGAAATGTACTAAGTATATTTTGGAGTGATATGGCGAAATTACATTTTTACCTTTAAGTTAATCTCAACCGTCGATTTAAAAAGTGAATCAACGGTGGTGAAAGGCCGCAGTACATCAAGACAAATGTCTTGATTGCAACCTAACTTCTCTCATTTTAGATATATAATACTCCCTCTGTCCCACTTCAGACGTCATGTTTGACTTTTTGGCACTGTTCATTGTTTAACTTTGACTCAATAGTATTGCAAGTAAATATTTGAAAAAAAATAGTCGAGTTCGGTTTTGTTAGATTCGTCTAATCATGTAGTTTTAGAATATATATTTCATATAATTTTTACTTATATATATTTTGAGATATGATCGATCTAAAAAGTGTATTGGATTGTGTGCAGAAATCAAACAAGACATCTTAAATGGGACGGAGTGAGTATATGGTAATAAGGTTCTTCGTTTAACACCTTGATTGCCTGCTTTAATTCAACTTTTCTCATACTTCTCGAACCAATGTGGTTAGAGCACAAAATGACAACATTCTACAGGAAAAAAAATCCATATCGTCCCATAATTTTTTAAAAAAAATTCCAAAACTGTCCCACAAATATTAAATTAGACGAATTCGTCCCATAACTACCCTAATCATCCCCGAACCCGTCCATGAATCGGTTTCGCTAATCATCGCCGAACCCATCCATTAACTTCCCTAATGGAGGGTTCGGCGATAATTAGGGTAGTTAGGGGACGGATTTGGCGATGATTAGCGAAAAATCGAGTTCATGGACGGGTTCGGCGATGATTAGAGTAGTTATGGGACGGATTCGTCTAATTCGATATTGTGGAACTGTTTTGATTTCTTTTTTTAAAAATTATTGGACGATATGGGTTTTTTTTCCCACATTCTACATATGCAAAATGTTGAGAGTGGGATATATAATGTGAAAGTTAGATTATGTGATAGATTGAAAATGTCATCACAAAATTATATCTGGGCACCACCCAACACATTCTGTTGGTGAAGATTTTGCACCTTAACCGGTCTCTTCTGGAACTTGGTTGATCTTGTGCAATCTCTTACCATCTCGAAATCCCGGGCACATTAATTGTTCAACCAACGTCGTCTTCACTCGAATAGGGTTCGCCAATTGTCGACTGAATGAACGTCACAACCAAAATTGCTGTTGTTAGCGACACCTCCGAAAACAATGCTAAAAACGTCACTTTAGGTTGAGCAACTTTTGTTACACATTTTTTATTTTCTACATATTCTTTTGCACACTTTTCAACTCCACCATGGGCTCATAGCACATGTATACTGTTATGTGGATTAACAGTTGAGGGTATACGTATGGTGTAGAGTACAGGTGAGCTGTCGATTTTTGTTGTTTTAAGTAAGTACAAACATGCATAAATTAGTTCAGCTCTATCTGTTGTTTTAATGCTTGAATCACTTACTACACTCATTTTCTAGGACTTGGAGAACCTAAGGATTCAGTAAAAATTACATTGAACTATATGCGTATATAAAATTTGTCAATTTGCGCATACAACGAACGGTCAGTAGCCTTTGCTGAAAAAGAACACCATTCACACCGCCTGCTCTAAGTGCTGTGTTTTCTCCTAACCTGCAGTGTTTTTTCTTACAAAATAAAGGGTTTCACAGCACAGGCTAGGGTTTCACCTTACCTGAGATGGTCTGTGTAGGTTGTTTATTTGTGTTTTTGTGATTATGTCCCCTGCCATTACAAAGAAAACTCTTGATTAACAATGAAATTTACCTCACTGTTGTGGCCAAACAATATTAATGAGTTGAGTTGGGTCAGACAATTGGGCCAGGGAGGATGGGCTAAGAATAATATGGGAAAATTGACAGAGTCCAAGTCCAAAAGCCGAATAAAGGAAATCAGACCAGTGAGTTCGGCCGAAACAAGCAAAAGCAAGTTCGGCCGAAAGAGAGGAGTGTTGATCGGCTCAAGAGACAGTTATGGGGCGGTTATTAAGCTCCAGCTATAAATAAGGGGTGCCGGACACCGGGACAGGTGAGACCAATCTAACCCAAATTTCCTTTATGTCAATTTACTAAACTGTATCTTTACTGCGTTTCTTTACTAGCTTTCCTAGATTTTAGTCTAGCTTGTAGCGGTTACTTTCTCGAGTTCGCCGTTGTTTCTTAACAACAGGTAGACTTCGACCCTGATTTCGGGATAATCAACCGTTGTTTCTTAGCAATTGGTAGATTTCCCATTTTTTTCTGTTTTGCCGTTGTCTTGAATTCAAATTCAGTCAAGTTTAAGCGTATTATTGAATTCCGAACATGTAATCGGTTTGATCCTTTTCCGATATCCTGATTTGAGGAGAAAAAGGTCATTGTCACTAACCAGTGGCCAAACACTCACAAATCAAGAAATTTCCGTTACAGTACCCTATTTTAATTGTTGCGACGGAATTTTTTCATGACATAATTTATGTTTACCAATATTCATTTTTTTTTAAACTTCAATTTCAATTTTTCCCATCCCCCCAACTATGGTTCTTCTTTCATAAATCTAATAAATAATCCAACATGATGTCGGTCAACTGTTTTTACATTGACCATAAAATTAAATACTTTTTTTGTATTTTCAAATTTTTATTCCTATTATTTATTTAAGGGTTAATATTATTTTTTATTTAATATATTTTGATTTCATTGTTCAGATTTTATATTTATTTTCTCTTATTGAGTTTTACTAATATATAATTTAGTTATTTAATATGATTATTTTTTTATATTATTCAATTTCAATTTTTAAAAACCTTTAACATTATTTTATTTCTATTAATTTATTTAATTTTTTTTATTTTATATTTTTTATAGATATTTCTCCTTTTTTAAGAAAAATATAAAAAGAAAAGTCTAATGATAAAAATATATTATTTTGAAACTATTAATTGGGGCTAAAATGAAACTTTTTGAAGTTAATGAATTTTAAAAAGAAAATGTAGTTTTTTCTAATGTTATAAGTCTGAGTCTACTTTTGGCCAAAAAAATTAGTTTAGTTAATGATTTTAGAACTTTGATATGATTGGGGAATATTTTTGGAAAATTGTTCTTGAAAAATAGGACTAAAATGAAAATAAAATAAAAATTCATATTCTGGGTCTAAATATGATAAAATAAAAGTGTTGGTGCCATTTTAGATTAAAAAAACAGGTTAATATTACAAAAGTTAGGGTATTAAGTTGGTCATTAGGAAAAATGATTAAATTCGTAATAGACCATGCTTATCGGACTAAAAGAGTAATTATTCCCCTTAATTATTGCTTAATCATTTAATTAGGTTTAAATTACAATATTTGAAGGACAATTTTAGTAACAAACAATATGAAATTGATAATGATTAATGAAGCACGCTTACGGAACTAATAGGGTTATTATTCCCCAATTCAATCTAAATAAATATAAAATTAAAATATTAACAAAAATATGTCCATACTAATAATTTTTTTCCATTTGTTGTTTTAAAATTTAAAAAAAAAATCAAACTTATTATAATTTTTTAATGGAGAAATAATTAAATTAAAAATTAATGGTTAGATTTGCCTAATTGAAAGACAAAAGATTTTTTTAAAAAAAAGAAAGAAAAAAGGGGGAATTGGAGTTATATACCTCCAGTGAATTGGAGTTTTAATATCAGTACCCACAAAGATTAGGCATTTAAGAGTGACCCACCGAAAGGAATGAAACTTATTCTGCAGACACGATGTGAATGAAAGTATATTTTAATAAGTAAATGACAAAGATAACCTTTCCCCTTCTTTTAATAAGTAAATGACAAACATGACCTTTTCTTTTGTGGGGAAAGAGGGAAAGAAACACTAGCTTCTTGAGGAAGCTTCCCGAAAAAATCAGCGGTGGGAGTAGGGGAAACTTCATTCGGGAGGGGGACGCTCGTCGGGGACTGAAATTAAGGGTAGAGGGTAATCGCGGATTCAAGATGCGAGGGTAGAGACAGTGAGCGATTTAGGAAGGGGGTTCGCGAAATGGATGAATACGGGGAGAGTGGTAATGGGGTGGAGAAAATCCTGATAGGGTTTTGCAAATTGGAAGAGGAGATGCATTCGATAACGGTGAGGAAAGACAGCACGTTGGAAGAAATGCGCACTATTCTAATGGAGAAAAGAGCTGATTTCAGTGGCCATGAGCTATACTACGAACACCCTACTGAGAAATTTCCTGTTCTCATCACCAACGATGAAGACGTTGGGCACATGTTTGTTGTGCACGTAGTGATGAATAAGTTAATATGTCGAATGGAGGCAAGGAGAAATGAGAAAGAAAGGAAGAAGAGAACAAGGTGAGTAATCGGCACACCCTAATAGGGATGCATTTTTCGTTGGTTTAGGGTGATATAGGGGCATCTGAGATGCAGTGTTTGCTTGTTGTGGAGTTATGGTGTATGAAATTGCATGGTAAAGGTTATTAGGTTGAATATCCCTAGAATGGGGGAATAGCATATAACATATTGATGGACAATTGCACCACAGTTCACGACTCATATACTGCATTACTCTGTAAATTGTGCATAGATTGATATGTGAAATGACAGTGATACAGTGATGTTGTCTTTATGTAGGATTGTATATTCCTGTGCACGAAATGTGATGTTGAGTGTAATTTTTCTTTGTGAAAAACAGGGTTTGGTGTGATAACAGTACCGAGGATGGTGTGGGTGAGGAAGAAAGAGTACAAATTATGGAGAATACACCCATAACAGCATTGGTTTGGTCTAGGGCAATTCGTGGGGAAGGGCAAGAGTTTCATGATGCTGATCATTTTAGACGTGTGCTAAAGAATTACTGCATATCCCACAAAAGGAGATTTAAGTACGAAAGGAATGACGGAACGAAGATAAAAGCTATATGTGGTATGATAGGGTGTCAGTGGAGCGTGTATGCATCGTATCACAGATAGGTTGTTTTGTATTAGGCGGTGTAACATGGAGCACTCTTGTGGGCTGGATAATTTACCCAGCAGAGATCATCCTCAGGCGGATGCTTGTTGGGTGGCCACACAAATAAGGGAGAAAGTGCGTGCGGATCCGACTTATAGGCCGAAGCAAGCGATAGCATACATAAAAGCCGTATTTGGTATAGAAATAAACTATCACAAAGCATGGAATGGTCGGGAGATTGCGCTGCGCGAAATTCATGGCGGTGATTCCTTTGCATTTGATAAGTTGAGATGGTACTGTGATGCAGTGAAGAGTTCGAATCATGGGAGTGTTGCAGATATGGAAGTTAATGATACAACAAAGCAATTCGAAAGAGTGTTCATTTGTTTTGGCGCTTGTGTGGTGGGATTTGTACGAGGTTGCAGGCCTATCTTGTTTTTGGACGGAACCCACATCAAGTCAAAGTGGAAGGGTCATTTGTTAAGTGCAGTGACAATGGATGCAGAGGGCGGCTTCCTAACGCTTGCCTATGCGGGTATGTAAACTTTAATTTTATTAGTGTATTAGATACATATGGTGGTGTTGTGGAAGCTAGTTGTGCAAATGTATTAATGATGAGTTTGTTTTTGCTTAGCGGTGGATTCAGAGAACGACGACAATTGGGATTGGTTTTGTAAGAAATTTAAAAGCAGGTTGTTGAGTGAAACGGGGACTGACGTATGGGAGAGGTATACCATTTTCAGTGACAGGCACTCCGGACTGATGAAATCAATTCCCACGGTGTTCCAAGGCTGCCAACAAGCAATATGCCTAAGATATTTGGTAGACAATTTTAAGACACAGGTATGAAATACATATAAAGCAATAGTCTGTGTAATAAGGATGAAGTGTGGTATTCTGGTAGGTAAAAGATGAATGGGAAATTTTGATAGATTATTTGCATTGTGCAGAGCAGTGAAATGCTGGCCCTTACATAATGTGCGTTAGAAGTGATATATTGTCTCGCGTTTGCAGGTTTTTAAGAAGAACAAGTACAGGCAATCAAGGCAGTGGGAGAGTATGTTAAAGAAGGCTGCATATACTGAGACTTTTGCAGAATTCGAGAGGGTGATGAGTGACATTGTCACTGCGCTACCAGCGGCCGGACCCTATCTGGCCAGTTCCGAGCCGAAGCTATGGGCAAATGCTCTTTTTGATGGTAATAGGTGGGGAGTCATAAACAATAATTTAGCAGAGAGTTGGAACTCGTGGGTGAAAGAAGCTCGGACATTGCCGCCGCTTGCAATGCTTGATACCATCCGTGTCAAGACAATGAAAATGATGAACGAGAAAAGAGAAGCAGCAATGAAATGGATCGGTGATTTGTGTCCATCACCACTGAAAGATTTACGAGCCAATTATGAAGCTGCCCGTACTGTGTCAGTTGTAAAGGCATCAGGGAGTGTATTTGAAGTGCAAGATATGGAGAAGACAATGGCCGTTAATGTGGATGAGATGACATGCACATGTCGATGCTGGCAAGTGTACAGATTGCCATCCAAGCATGCATGCGCTTGTCTGGATAGCTTGAATAGAAGCGTTTACGACTATTGTGATCCATATTACCGTGTGGAGGGATACCGACTGACTTATTCCGGTTTGTTATTTCCCATTCCTAGAGAAAAAGAGGACTCACCTGATCCCGAAGATCCCAATTATGTGCGACCTCCTAATGTTAAAACACAACCAGGCCGACGGAAGAAGAAGAGGATTCCATCACAAATTCCGTCAAGTTATATAAAGTGCGGCGCTTGCAAGAAGTACGGCAATCACAACCGTCGGACATGCAAGGAGGCTCGTACGTATAACAAGTAATGCATACTGGAAGGTATGAAATTCGTAGTGTTTTGAGGCATGGATATGGGTGTGTAATTTAGGTAGCAGATGACGGTATTGTGTACTGATGGACTACCTTATTTTTTGGCCTTCCAATTCTGGGGTACTGTATTCAGGTACTAGCATTTTGGGCAACTGTTAATGTGATGGTGGTATGTAATTGGTATTGTTTTGTAAACTGTCATTTCATTGACCAATGTGGGTACAATTATATAGTACTGTTTTATATGACAGGTAGTGTGTGTCATAATAACTAATGACTTTATCATCAGCAGTATTATTTTGGATTAGAGGCTTGGAATTTCAACCAAGTAATGCACTATGTACATATGTACTAAACTTGGTACATTACCAGATTTGAGAGTAAGGTGGTACTATCTACAAAAGTGTATGGGGAGCCAATGGCAATATTTAACATTTTTAACAAATGGGTAGTAAATTCTGTCGCAATCGACCTTAAATCCGGTGTTTCTACCAAAATTACAAGAACGATATACAAGAGAATTCCCGTTTAGACACATGGAATTGAACTGCTAAAATTTTAAGAATGCAAGTCACGTACCAATCGGCAATATAGGGTGTTCCGATAGTAAAGAGATAACTGACTACACATGTCATATACTAACTGTGTATGGTTCGGACTAACTACATATGCCTTAGACTAAGTGCACGTGCCGCTTCAAATAAGCGTGACTTCCCAAAATTTCGAAAGGTGAACTATGTTTAGTGTGATATTACATTCCAAAAATCGGAAAATGTGGAATATGGTGTGTTCCAACTATGGGGGGTGGAACCGCATACGAACGTATTGACATTATGAAATATTGTATAGGTTGAGTGTACGCCGTCACAATCGAGATTGAATCATGTATACGTAGAGTATAGTCTGTCACAATCTAGTATGAATCCTGTATTTATTCCAACGGTGAATTTCGATGTTCCAATTGAAAGCTATTTTTCTTTACACCCGTGTGTTGGCAACGCAATTAGTCGTTTCAAGAGGACCGGAACACACATACTCTCAACATCTATAAGGGGAATTGGCCGGCCAAGTGCGTAGAGTATATGTAGTTTGTGAGTAACTGTAACACCCCCGTTTTCCTACTCTTAATTCCGCGGCGGAAGCCTCAACTAGGAATCCGGGGTTGTTACCGCCACGCCCCTTAATTAAGCTCGCTTAGGTCTAACCTTGGCTAACTTAATTAATTGGCGCTAAGGCTAATTAAATTAAATTGCTAACACATGCTTAAAACAATAACTTTATTATTTACAAAATATAATATATCAGAGTTCGCAAAATATGACGACTAAGGCTCGTCGCCCCCAAAAGTAACTTGACATAACATTAAAATATAAATGAAAGCTAATAATATGATATATATATATATGTATATATATATTTATTTATTTTACACAAAAGGTTTGATACCCATGCCCGTGCCCATGCATTTAGTCATCTCCACATATGTCAAATCCTGAAAAGAGTGCACATATAATTTATCAGCACACCGGCTGAGAAAATAAATTTGTACTCATGGGACAAAATTAAATATAATGACTCAAGCAGTAAATGACATGTCAAACCGTTAAAAATTCTGATTCTCTGTGTCATGTTGCTCGACTATGACGTCTACACCTGGGGTATCCCATAGGACCTAACATGCTTTCATAGTGACCATAATCAAGACTATGAGTATACAAGAGCGGCCCTCCCTTGCAACTATAACTGATTGTGAGACCCTTGGCCTAACACAATTCTATTTATAATGCTCTTACGAAGATAACCCCAATTGGAGTATATCCCGTATAATAATATCATCTCAATAATTTACATGCCATACACTGGAAATAAAATTTTTCACATGCATGGCTTAGCCCAAAAATAATTAAACTCATACTAGGGCATTTCCTCTGCATAAATCATTTGCATGAATAATTCTAAATTATTTAAAGCAATAAGGAATTAAACATGCAAAAATTAAATTTTGGGACAACGCCGGCAGAATATAAATTTACTTACTATCTCTCTGATGATAGCCTACCGAAATTCTGGACTGCTACTACTCCAACACTTCCCGTACTACTCCACTCACTATTACCTTCTACCACTATTAACTCTATCCCGATCTCTCTACTACTATTTTTCTCAAACACACACTCTCTCTATTACTGCGCACAACTCACACCCATGATTAGTCACTCAAAACTCATTATGCTCTCTACTGCATTTGCATTTGGTGTGAATAAATGAGATGCTTCATCCTCTATTTATAGGCAAGATGCCCACCTCCATTGCCATTATTTTATTATTTTCCAAGTTCACGGGTAGCTACTAACTCATCAAGCTTACAAGTCTGCTCATCTCTTTCGTCATGACTTGCTTATATATCAATTGTCCAACTAATATTTTAGTTTAGAATTCATAATCATTTGTCACACTTGATTAGCATCCTAATGGCACTCACACCGTGTGGTCCAAATTAATAGCTAGCTAAATAAAAAAATAAACTATGTACTAGTTGATTTATTAATATTATTATTATTGTTTTAAATAAATAAATAAAATCTATTTTAGTCATGCACCCTACTCTAGTGTGTGAATTTTATTACTGTCATGCACATTTAGCTTGTCTTTAGATTTTAATTTTTATTTGTCACTATTTTCTATTGCTTTCCCTACTCTATTTTATTTATTTTATCTTCTTCTATGAGTGTATTTCCTACTCCATTTGCAGGCTACTATCCATCATGTGAACTCATCTCTTGTAAATTTTTTTTTATTATTTACTTATTCATTTATTTGGCTCTTTGATAAAAATTTCAAAACAAGTAGGGTTTGAACACACAATCTTTAAATTATGAGTCTACTTGTCTAACCAATTGGTTATCAAAGTCTTTATATCATATCTTAATTCTAACTAAATTTATTTCAAAATATTAGAATACTTTTTGTTAGTAATTATTTTTACCCATCTATATCTTTAAATCAAATCTTATTTTTCTAAAATATTACTCTTCCAAATATTTAAACTTTTCCATACTAAAAAAAATATTCCCTATCATCTACTTTTAAACTTGGAAAAATAGTTCATTGTTTACAACATTCTTTTAATTAAAACCCACTTCCTATTAAATTTTAATTTATAGCAGACAATTAATTATTTTTTTATACTATATTTAAATTTAGCGGGTATTACAATCTATCCTCCTTAGAAACAAACTTCGTCCTCGAAGTTCATTTTAAGTCACATAATTACTAAGGAAAAGTAAGGCAAGGTATTGCATAACAAAAGTTTTCTAACCGTACTTGACTTGGGCTGTAACATTCTCTCCCACTTGATTTCACAGCTATGTCCCCATAGCTGTATCATGTTGAAGGAACAACTCTGGATACTTGCCCTGCATTTCGGCCTCAGTTTCCCACGTGGCATCATTCTCATCATGGTTTGACCATTGTACTTTGACCATGCGAATGACTTTGCGCCTTGTGGCTCGTTCTTTAGTATCAAAGATCTTGATCGGTCTTTCCTCATAAGTAAGGTCTTCGTCGAGTTCGATAAGGTCTGGTTGCACTACCCTTTTTTAATCATGCTGATATTTCTTAAGTTGCGACACATGGAATACGTTATGGACTCGAGACAACTCCTCTGGTAAGTCCAATCGGTATGCCAAGGTACCAACTCGGGCGATAATGTCAAAGGGTCCAATATAACGGGGACTTAGCTTACCTCGTTTTCCGAACCGCATTACGCCCTTCATGGGCGATACTTTGAGCAAAACTTTATCGCCGACTTCGTATTCACCATCACGCCTCTTTAGATCGGCATACGTCTTCTGTCGATCTTGAGCGGCTTTCATCTTTAGTCGAATTTGCTCCACTATTCCTATCGTTTCCTCGATTAATTGTGGCCCAACAGGAATCGGATTTTCGCTTTTAGTCCAACAGAGTGGACTCCGACATTTCCTACCATATAGTGCCTCAAATGGGGCCATGCCAATACTAGCATGATAGCTATTATTATAGCTAAATTCTATAAGTGGTAGGTAGTTTTCCCAACTACCCTTGAAATCCAAAACACAGGCTCTCAACATGTCTTCAAGTGTCTGGATCGTCCTTTCAGTTTGAACATCGGTTGTTGGATGAAATGCTGTGGTTATTTTTATTTTTGTTCCGAAAGCCTGTTGGAGTTTCGTCCAGAATGTAGAGACAAATCGACTATCTCTATCTGAGACGATATCTTGGGGAATTCCATGCCTTCGGACTACATTCTCAATATAAGATCTTGCCAACTGATCCATACTCCATGTTTCTTTCATCGGTATGAATATGGCTGTTTTAGTTAATCGATCAACGATTACCCAAATCTTATCATTGCCTTTTGGTGTTTTTGGCAATCCTGACACAAAGTCCATAGAAATGCTATCCCATTTCCATTCTGGAATTTCTAATGGTTTTACTAACCCAAGTGGTTTTCTTCGGTCAGGTTTGACCTTTTGGCACGTCGGACACGTTTCCACAAATTCCGCTACCTCTCGCTTCATTCGTGGCCACCAAAAGACTTTACTTAAGTCCTTGTATAACTTATCCCCACCAGGATGCACAGAATATGGAGTTTCGTGTCCTTCTTCTAATATGCGTCTTTTAAGATCCTCGCAGGCCTTTGGTATACACCATCGACCCTTAAATCGGATAGTGCCATCTTCGTGGATTTGGAACCCTATAGCTCCACCTTGAGCTATTTTTGTCTTAATCCTTTCTAATTTGACATCACCGGGTTGTCCATTTCGAATCTCGTCGAATATAGTCGGTTGTATTGTCATGGCACGAATCTGTTGAGCATGTGTATCTTTATGCACCAATTCAATACCTAACCGAGCCAATTCCATATATAATGTTGGTGGCAAGATTCGTGTATTATCTAAGGGTCTTGTCTTTTGACTTAGTGCATCTGCCACTTTATTAGCTTTACCCTCATGATAGGTGATACCTAAATCGTAGTCCTTCATCAACTCCAACCACCGTCTCTGTCGCATGTTGAGCTCTTTTTGAGTGTAGATGTACTTCAGGCTCTTATGGTCTGTGTATATGTTACATCTCCGTCCGTACAGGTAATGTCTCCATATTTTTAGGGCGAAGACAACTGCAGCCAATTCTAAATCATGAGTCGGGTAATTCTCCTCATATGGCTTTAGTTGTCGAGAAGCATATGCTATAACCTTCCCTTGTTGCATTAGCACGCATCCCAAGCCAAATTTGGAAGCGTCGCTATAAACTTCAAAATCGCCATCTTCAGTGGGTAAGGTAAGTATTGGTGCCGTGGTCAACATTTCTTTCAAAGTTTGGAATGCAATTTCGCATTCAGGTGTCCAAATCACCTTTGATCCCTTCTTAAGGTTCTGTGTCAGGGGTCGTGCAATTTTTGAGAAATCCTTAACAAACCTCCTATAATAGCCAGCTAGACCGAGAAAACTCCTTATCTCTGTTTGCGATGTTGGTACAGGCCAGTCTTTTACTGCGGATACCTTGGCTGGGTCAACTGAAATTCCTTCGGCTGAGACGATATGACCAAGGAATGCGACTTTGTCTAGCCAGAAATCACATTTTGACAATTTAGCGTATAACTTGTGATTCCTCAGAGTTTGCAATACTTGATGTAGATGTTGTTCATGCCTCTCCTTGTCTATGGAATACACCAATATGTCGTCAATGAAGACTACTACGCATTTATCCAACAGTTCTCGAAAAACATTATTCATGAGACTCATGAATACTGCTGGGGCGTTGGTCAGCCCAAACGACATCACGGTGAACTCGTAATGTCCATACCGTGTTCTAAATGCCGTTTTTGGGATATCTTCTTTAGCTATCCTTAGCTGGTGATATCCGGACCTTAGATCAATCTTTGAAAACACATTTGCTCCCTTTAGTTGATCAAATAAGTCATCTATTCGTGGCAAGGGATATTTATTCTTGATGGTTACTTGGTTGAGACCTCTATAATCGATACAGAGTCTTGGTCCTCCATCTTTCTTTCATACAAATAGTACAGGTGCTCCCCACGGAGATGTACTAGGACGAATGTATCCTTTTTCTAAAAGATCTTCAAGTTGTTCCCGTAACTCGTTCATCTCTGTTGGTGCCATCCGGTATGGAGCCTTTGATACAGGTTCGGTACCCGGAATCAAATCAATCGTGAATTCTATCTCACGTTCGGGTGGCATTCCCGGAATATCATCTGGGATACATCAGGATACTCACGTACTACTGGAATATTGTTTATGTCTATCTCTTCTGCTTGAAGGTTCATAAGGTAGCAAATGTAAAGGGGATTTCCTTTTCTCATCAATGTTGCTAACTGCACCCTTGACACAATTTTCGTGGTTGGCTTCTTTGGCTCAGCATAGAAAGACACACGCTTCCTGTTATCCCCATAAATTGTTATCTTTTGCTGAGAACAATTGATATTGGCTTGGTAACGCGTTAGCCAATCCATTCCTAAGATAATATCAAAATCTTGTTATTCAAATTCTACTAGATTTGCAAGGAACTCGACGTCACAAATACGAATGGGAACTTTTTTGTGACGCTTTGAGCAGCTAACTATCGTTCCGTTGGGCAACGAGATTCTTAGTGTTATCTCCTGAGGGTTATCGAGTCCTAACTCGGGCAATTTACTACGAGATATGAATGAACATGTGGCTCCAGAATCAAATAGAATGCGCACTTTATACCCATTAATTTCGAAAGTACCTTCGATCACCTCTCCAGCACCCGGCATGTCAGCTTGGTTTACCACGTTCAACCTTCCTTGATTTGGCCCACCTGGATTCTGTGGGTTTCTACCAGTTGTCCTTTGATTGTTGGGAAATGGAGGTCGTTGTCCTTGCTTATTTCCACCAATGCGGGGTCCTTGGGGACAATAATCCTCCTTTCGTAAGTCTGCTCGAATTCGGCTAGGATCGAGTCTTATGCGACAGTCCACTGCCTTGTGCCCCTTCATTCCACAGCGATAACATTCATCATCTTGAGGACACTGTTGCATAGTGTGTTTCTTATTACAGCGACGACATGGGGCTGGTATTGGTTCTCCGTTCCGATTGGTGCGAAACACCGTACTATTCCAGTTATTCCTTGGGAAATTCCTCCTTTGGTTTGGATGATTATCCTTACTCTCTTCAATTTTTCTTTTTCCCTTATCATGTGGTGCAGATTTGGAGTTTTCTCCTTTATGCTCGTGTCCTTCTACCATCTCGACTGTCATAGCTCGATTATAGACTTTTTGCAAGCTAGTGAATTGCTTCCCTCCAAATGCCTTTCGTATGTTTTTATTCAAGCCAAGCTCAAATTTTTGGGCTTTAGTTTGCTCAGTTGCCACCAGGTCTGGGGCGAACCTCAAGAGTTCTGTAAACTTAGCATAGTATTGTTGAACCGACCGATTACCTTGTTGAAGAGAAATGAATTCTCCATACTTGGCATTCTTGAGGCTAAGTGGATAAAACTGCTCCCTCAAGCTTTTCTGAAACTCTTCCCAAGTTACTTGGCGGTTCTCTTGTGACCTCCACCAAGTGTTTGCAATACCAGTTAGGAAAAAGGTAGCCACTCCCACCTTTCTTTCATCTGGACACTCAACTGCTTCGAGCAGTTTCTCAAATGACTCAATCCAACCTTCCAGCTTGGCTGGATCTTCTTGTCCAGCATATCGAGGCGGTTGAAACTTATTAACAGCTTCAATAAAATCTCCTTGGGTCTCTCCCTGGCTTTCCCCTTTCTCCGCCTGTTGCTGAACTACTGCTCCAAGGGTGATTAGCAGTTGTTCTATTCGTTGTTGACGATTGTCGTCATCGGCCATACTTGTCTTAGCGTTATCGCTATCCCTTCCGCCCCTAGTCGATATATGTTAGTTAGTTAGTCACTTTAAAAATCAATATAACACACCATACTAGTTTATTCAAAGTCTAGATAATAATAAGGCAAACTTTATTTCATAATACCGAGTTGGAGTACAACATTGAAATTTTCCAAGGTTTAAGATAGTCATAATTCTTAATACCGACTTGGGTACAACATTTAAAATTTCCAAGTTTTAAAATAGTTATAACTTTTACTAGTAGTAAACAAACGATAAGCTAGTACTGGGCACCGCGAGGAGGGCTGGCAGGATGGTACACTGGAGATGGGGTTCGCTGGCGCAAGCAGACAACATCTTCATCGGGATCACTTTCTTCGGCACGTGCACCCTGGGCGGATGATCCTGGGAGGCGTCGGAGATCAACAGTAAGGTCTCTATAGAACTTCTTAACTTTGTGCCCCCTTTCTCTATATATACGCAATCTCCTTATTCAGGCGTACTATGGTATCCAGGTGAAGGCTGACTTGCTCCTTGGTATCCTTCAGCTCCTCCTTCAGTTCGTCTATCTCCTCCACCTGCTCAGCACACAAGTGATCTAGTTCCTCCTTTTCTGTTTCGGCCAAGACCCTTCTATCGTATTCATCTTTATACTTATTTTCGAGTATTAGCTCCTCGTTTATATGTGTCGTAGCCTCTAACGCCAGTCGGTTCCTTAACTGATCATTCTTTGTGCTAAGGTGCTCGGCTCTAGCCCTCTCTCGCTTGCTGGTTTTTATTAATTCTCGAACCAACTCTGGAACTAGTTCGGCTATCCTATTGTTATCTCCCATCTAACAAACAAAATAATCATAAATATTTGCAAATATTAAAAATGATAATAGCATGAACTGCGCCTAATGTCAGTGCATCGTGTCCGCCGAAAATATGCAACAATTCTATTTTAAACCGATAAGAAAACATATTTTACTTTTCATTTTTTTTAAAAAAAAAACATCTTTTTTTTTTCAAATGGGCTCTGATACCACTCTATAACACCCCCGTTTTCCTACTCTTAATTCCGCGGCGGAAGCCTCAACTAGGAATCCGGAGTTGTTACCGCCACGCCCCTTAATTAAGCTCGCTTAGGTCTAACCTTGGCTAACTTAATTAATTGGCGCTAAGGCTAATTAAATTAAATTGCTAACACATGCTTAAAACAATAACTTTATTATTTACAAAATATAATATATCAGAGTTCGCAAAATATGACGACTAAGTCTCGTCGCCCCCAAAAGTAACTTGACATAACATTAAAATATAAATGAAAGCTAATAATATGATATATATATATGTATATATATATTTATTTATTTTGCACAAAAGGTTTGATACCCATGCCCGTGCCCATGCATTTAGTCATCTCCACATATGTCAAATCCTGAAAAGAGTGCACATATAATTTATGAGCACACCGGCTGAGTAAATAAATTTGTACTCATGGGACAAAATTAAATATAATGACTCAAGCAGTAAATGACATGTCAAACCGTTAAAAATTCTGATTCTCTGTGTCATGTTGCTCGACTATGACGTCTACACCCGGGGTATCCCATAGGACCTAACATGCTTTCATAGTGACCGTAATCAAGACTATGAGTATACAAGGGCGGCCCTCCCTTGCAACTAGAACTGATTGTGAGACCCTTGGCCTAACACAATTCTTTTTATAATGCTCTTACGAAGATAACCCCAATTGGAGTATATCCCGTATAATAATATCATCTCAATAATTTACATGCCATACACTGGAAATAAAATTTTTCACATGCATGGCTTAGCCCAAAAATAATTAAACTCATACTAGGGCATTTCCTCTGCATAAATCATTTGCATGAATAATTCTAAATTATTTAAAGCAATAAGGAATTAAACATGCAAAAATTAAATTTTGGGACAACGCCCGCAGAATATAAATTTACTTACTATCTCTCTGATGATAGCCTACCGAAATTCTGGACTGCTACTACTCCAACACTTCCCGTACTACTCCACTCACTATTACCTTCTACCACTATTAACTCTATCCCGATCTCTCTACTACTATTTTTCTCAAACACACACTCTCTCTATTACTGCGCACAACTCACACCCATGATTAGTCACTCAAAACTCACTATGCTCTCTACTGCATTTGCATTTGGTGTGAATAAATGAGATGCTTCATCCTCTATTTATAGGCAAGATGCCCACCTCCATTGCCATTATTTTATTATTTTCCAAGTTCACGGGTAGCTACTAACTCATCAAGCTTACAAGTCTGCTCATCTCTTTCGTCATGACTTGCTTATATATCAATTATCCAACTAACATTTTAGTTTAGAATTCATAATCATTTGTCACACTTGATTAGCATCCTAATGGCACTCACACCGTGTGGTCCAAATTAATAGCTAGCTAAATAAAAAAATAAACTATGTACTAGTTGATTTATTAATATTATTATTATTGTTTTAAATAAATAAATAAAATCTATTTTAGTCATGCACCCTACTCTAGTGTGTGAATTTTATTACTGTCATGCACATTTAGCTTGTCTTTAGATTTTAATTTTTATTTGTCACTATTTCCTATTGCTTTCCCTACTCTATTTTATTTATTTTATCTTCTTCTATGAGTGTATTTCCTACTCCATTTGCAGGCTACTATCCATCATGTGAACTCATCTCTTGTAAATTTTTTTTTATTATTTACTTATTCATTTATTTGGCTCTTTGATAAAAATTTCAAAACAAGTAGGGTTTGAACACACAACCTTTAAATTATGAGTCTACTTGTCTAACCAATTGGTTATCAAAGTCTTTATGTCATATCTTAATTCTAACTAAATTTATTTCAAAATATTAGAATACTTTTTGTTAGTAATTATTTTTACCAATCTATATCTTTAAATCAAATCTTATTTTTCTAAAATATTACTCTTCCAAATATTTAAACTTTTCCATACTAAAGAAAATGTTCCCTATCATCTACTTTTAAACTTGGAAAAATAGTTCATTGTTTACAACATTCTTTTAATTAAAACCCACTTGCTATTAAATTTTAATTTATAGCAGACAATTAATTATTTTTTTTATACTATATTTAAATTTAGCGGGTATTACAGTAACGATAGTAAAGAGATAACTGACTACACATGTCATATACTAACTGTGTATGGTTCGGACTAACTACATATGCCTTAGACTAAGTGCACGTGCCGCTTCAAATAAGCGTGACTTCCCAAAATTTCGAAAGGTGAACTGTGTTTAGTGTGTTATTACATTCCAAAAATCGGAAAATGTGGAATATGGGGTGTTCCAACTATGGGGGGTGGAACCGCATACGAACGTATTGACATTATGAAATATTGTATAGGTTGAGTGTACGCCGTCACAATCGAGATTGAATCATGTATACGTAGAGTATAGTCTGTCACAATCGAGTATGAATCCTGTATTTATTCCAACGGTGAATTTTGACGTTCCAATTGAAAGCTATTTTTCTTTACACCCGTGTGTTGGCAACGCAATTAGTCGTTTCAAGAGGACCGGAACACACATACTCTCAACATCTATAAGGGGAATTGGCCGGCCAAGTGCGTAGAGTATATGTAGTTTGTGAGTAACGATAGTAAAGAGATAACTGACTACACATGTCATATACTAACTGTGTATGGTTCGGACTAACTACATATGCCTTAGACAAAGTGCACGTGCCGCTTCAAATAAGCGTGACTTCCCAAAATTTCGAAAGGTGAACTGTGTTTAGTGTGATATTACATTCCAAAAATCGGAAAATGTGGAATATGGGGTGTTCCAACTATCGGGGGTGGAACTGCATACGAACGTATTGACATTATGAAATATTGTATATGTTGAGTGTACGCCATCACAATCGAGATTGAATCATGTATACGTAGAGTATAGTCTGTCACAATCGAGTATGAATCCTGTATTTATTCCAACGGTGAATTTCGACGTTCCAATTGAAAGCTATTTTTCTTTACACCCGTGTGTTGGCAACGCAATTAGTCGTTTCAAGAGGACCGGAACACACATACTCTCAACATCTATAAGGGGAATTTGCCGGCCAAGTGCGTAGAGTATATGTAGTTTGTGAGTAACGATAGTAAAGAGATAACTGACTACACATGTCATATACTAACTGTGTATGGTTCGGACTAACTACATATGCCTTAGACTAAGTGCACGTGCCGCTTCAAATAAGCGTGACTTCCCAAAATTTCGAAAGGTGAACTGTGTTTAGTGTGATATTACATTCCAAAAATCGGAAAATGTGGAATATGGGGTGTTCCAACTATCGGGGGTGGAACCGCATACGAACGTATTGACATTATGAAATATTGTATAGGTTAAGTGTACGCCGTCACAATCGAGATTGAATCATGTATACGTAGAGTATAATCTGTCACAATCGAGTATGAATCCTGTATTTATTCCAACGGTGAATTTCGACGTTCCAATTGAAAGCTATTTTTCTTTACACCCGTGTGTTGGCAACGCAATTAGTCGTTTCAAGAGGACTGGAACACACATACTCTCAACATCTACGATTCCGATCAAAGTCTACGATTCAAACCAAAGTCTATGATGATTCCGATCAAAGTCTACGATTCAGACCAAAGTCTACAATGATTCTGATCCCAAGCATCGGATTAGTGTTCCAATAATTCGATTCTACGATTCCAATCGTCCCATTGGAGAAATGAGCTGAAATAAGATCCGGGTCGTAGCAAACATATTTTTCATCACATATTTTTGGTTTCGTCTAGACTGCACAATCGAGAAGTTCTATGTGGTATTTTATTACATTGTGTCTGTCATAATTGAAGGCAAGCCAAGTATTTGAATTATAATTTGCGGTGGGCCCCAAATGTTCCCCAACCCATTCGCAGGAAGCCCTCTTCAACCTTAGGTATTTTTGATTCTTCGCGGGCATTACTGTTCTTATTTGTGCTTCCAAACACCACTGACACCGTACACAATATCCAAAGCGTGTAATCCCCCTTTCTGATTCCCTAATGATATCAATCACTTCAGACACCCTATTTTCTTCCCACCCTATACATTTCTCCATTCCCCTATTTTTACCTCTTCACCGCAGCTTGCTCCCCAAGCCAAGAGAAATTGATCCTCACCCTTCTAAAAAAAAACCCCATGGCCACTATACGGAGTGGAATTTGCCCACATTGCGTCCGGGAAGTTACCATCCACGAGCCGGAATCGAGCAACCCAGACCGCAGAATCGAAGGGCTACAGTGTGACGTTGCTGTTTTGAAAGAGCAGATGAAGGAGGTGAAGAAGGCAGTGACGAAGAACCCGTTAGCTTCGATTCTTAATGGGATAGCAGCACTGATTGTTACTGGGTTCATTGCCACTTCCTATTTCCGCCGATCGTCGCCGGGTAAAGAAAAGAAGGGACTCCAATTGAAGGCGAATTGGGGATGGTTCAACGGTGATCTCAGTAAGTAGTGCATTTGGACATTTTAAGTATCTAAACATCTTTTGCTAACATAAATGGGCGAAGCATCTTTTGGGTTAAGTTTTTAATTACCTGCTTCGAAGATGGTAAATATGATGGCTGACTTGGGTGTTCAATGTTGGTGTTGACAATTTTTGGGTCTATGTTAACCGATGGGTCTGTGTATTTGGTTATTAGTTCTTGTTGAATGATTTTGTGGTGGGGGTTGGAGTGTTGCTAGTAGTAGTGGTCCACAAAGGTGTGGGGGTTTTGCTGGAGCATGGAACTGTGTATATTTTCCCCTAGTACTGCTCACCCTTTTTGCTACGTATCTATGAATGTAAAGTAAAGTTGAAGTTCTATGGTGTTATATTGATATGAATGTGTCATAATTGAAGTGGATTGGTGTTATATTGATATGAATGTGTAGAATTGTATGCCCTGTTACTTTTGCTATGAATGTCAAGAAGATGAGTGTGATATGAATTTGGTTTGGACACATCAAGTATGTCCAAATTCTCACGCCCAATTCATAAGTTTTGAAACTGATTATGTCCACATCAAGCCTAAAGATTATGAAAGGGGAAACTCTTAAGTCGGATTGCCTTCTACAAAATTAACCCGACTTCAGACATAGTTTACAAAATGGCTACAATATTTCCCAACATGAACAGTCAAATGTTCGTCAACCCATTGCACATAGTCCACATTCGAAGCCAAATCCGGTGTCTCAAGTCAGTAACAAATACATATTCTCAATCTACTCATTCTGCTCATTACGCTCATCCTGGAAGAATCTGACAGCCACACGGGCTCGAAATGCTTTTATGTCAATCTCCTTCTCTTCATTCCAAAACTCCGGTGTGTCCCGTAGATATGCTTCACACCATAACATGACGAAGACGCCACAGTCATGGGACAGTGCATCCTGCTGTCGACAGCTTTCCACGATGCGGTGTCTCTTATCTATTTTATAGCCATTGTGCTCCAACCAACCACCTATAAATCGAGTCTGATAACAAAAAAAATTATTACAAAAAATGGGCAGTGAAAAGCTCATACAATGTAGCTTATTGAAAGTGGAACTTGGAACTCACCACAAGCCGCAGCCCATTACTGGCACGCGCCCCTCGCATAGAGTTTCGTGTGAACATCTTCATCGAATTCATGTCAATGATGAGCAGGTGCCAATGGAAATACTCCCCATCGTTAATCGGTACCACAATGTACCTGACTCCTCTTTTAATGGCATCAATCAAACCGGTAAGGTTGCCCTGTGCAACTGGCCTCATGGCTGCCACGTAGTCTGCGATCTTCGCAGTTGTGATTTTTGGCGGAGCCCCTTTCATCTTGCTCAAGATACAACCCTAAAACACATTAGGAAAGCATTTGTCAGCCGTTTGAACCCTAATATCAGAAATGTGTACAATAAATAAAACTAACCACAGAGTAAGTGCACACAAATGTCATTTTTTCTGCCAAATCATCGGCCGCTCGAAACTCGTCAGATACCAAAATGTCAAGGAACCCGTCGATCACATCCCCTCCAACAGGCTCGTCAAACAATAAAGAGATTAAACTGCAAGGCCGAATGCCATTCGGACCTCTTGTCCACACATACTCACTACAGCAAGCAAACAATACGCAAGAATCATTTTTTTAAATTTTTGGTAGCAACTGCAAATAAACACGTATACTGAGGTTAAATACCACTACATCACTTCTCACACCGCACATACCTGAACAGGCCACAGTCAATGAAATGATCTATGGTTTCCCTCTCGACATCACTCAATGCTTCGCGACCAACATAGTCACGCTTACCAACGTAGTCCTCCACATAAATCACTCCTTTCCTCCGTTTTTTCTTCCCGTCCATTAAATACATATCATCATCTGATTCACCCGACTCAAGCATTACCTGGTACACCCAACATAGAAACACATGTTACTAAAAAATAAGGATAAAGCAAAGAATCCAGTTAGTCTGTATATGCAGGATGATATCTGTCATGTCTAAACATATTACAGGTATTTGGAAAGCCAAAATTGTTATATTGTACATACCTGTGCGGCATATTCATGTCCATCACCGTCTTCTCTTTCGTTCACCTTCCTCTTCATAATATTGACCGATGACACCGGAGTAATATGATCAACGTCCTTCGGCTTTGGCTTACGGTCAGTTCTTTGCCTCACATTCCTCGCAATGGATGAATCGGGAATGGATTTCACCCTCCCCTTTTCTGCCCCCTTGCTACCAGCCACCTTCCTATTTCCTACAACATCATCCATTGTGTTCGCCTCCTCCTGTCCATACCCCATGTCTCCTACATGCTCCTCATTTGTGAGTCCATCACAGCCATCGTCCTGCTCATCATCAGCCTCTGTTGGGCGTTCATCATCAGCCTCCTTTCGAGCTTCATCAACAACATCTGCTGCACCCTCATTTTCCAGTCCACCGTCCATAATTCTGTCATCATTCACCTCCACACCCTCATTCTTACCAACCTCCTCAGCTTGAGCATCACCCTCAGATTCTGCTTCTGCAACACCACCATTTTCATGCCCCATGTCTCCTACATGCTCCTCATTTGTGAGTCCACCACAGCCATCGTCCTGCTCATCATTTACAGCCGTATTTTTACACCCCGAATCGGGTTCATCCACGGCCTCCATCCCACCTTCTCCACCAATATTAATTCTCTTGCTAGGGCGATCATGGCAGGCTTTCGTCCTTAATTCATTGGTTCTATCTGTGCAATGCACATACACCATCAATCATATCTTACTCAGTCAATATATATTAAATACCCACAAATTCAATTATCCAATAAAAAAAGACACACCTTCTTCTTCAGGCATATCACCATCTACGACACCGTCACTTTCCTGGACATTCATGCTCCCAAAATTGTCAGCTTCACTAACAATTTCTACAGTTATTCTCTGATCGCTTTTATCTTCCGCTCGACCATCGTTCGGCACTCGACTCCAGCGTGGATGTGGTATTCGTGGACCATCAACCCTAACCTGTTATATCCCAATAAATATCAGTTCCACACAGTTCCATCCACAAATTGGAAATTTAAAAGGGCAACACACTTGTTCCTAGTACTCCTCCATTTCATTACCTCAATCAACTGCCGGGGTTTGGCTCGCAAATACTTTCGCTCGGCCTCCAAAGGGATGAATGGTCTAACCTCATCCTCTTTCAATGATCTTAACATTGCTGCACATGCCTCCACTTTTGGATGTGGAATCTGCCACCGTATGAATCGCGGGACTCTTGCTCTTGTCATTGGTTTCGCAAACCGAGGGACTCGTTCGAAAAACCACCCCTGCACAGCAACAATTTTAATACCACTAACAGAAATTCATATTAGTTTATTCAAGCATGTAAATGCAAATATTGCAAAATTTTTCACTTACCAAAAGCCCGACAGTGCAGCCATCTATGTATCGTTTCCCCTGGCCTGACCGTTTTGCCAAAGACCGCACCAAAAACTCATGAGCTGCTTTCCCCCAAGCATAATCACCAATCGTCTCCAACTCATCCACGTAATGCACAACATATGCTGGTAGGTACAGGTGGGATGTAGGAAACATGATGGAATTGAACACAAATAAAATGTAAAGCCGTGCAAAATCTTCAGGATCTTGCTTCCCTTGTATCCACTCCTCATTCCTAGCAGCCTTCCGCAACGCTTCTATTATATCTCCTCTCTTTATGTTCCTCGCATTTCCTTTAAAAAATTTCCCCACCGTTTCTGACTCCTCCTCCAACTTGGGGTGCACATCCAACCCCATTTTCATGTAGTCCTAACACACAAGAAAACTCCGGTGATGGAAACTTCAAACTCATGTTCTCCCCAAACACAAAGCCTTCGAACTCCGCCTCGTAGCAATCCGCTAAAGCCTCCAGCCATACAATGCTGCTATACCCTTTCTGACAGCTTAAGAAATGAGAGAAAGGTGTCCTCATTATCGCAGCTCTTTGATTTTCTGTGATTCTCTCGGCAAGTTCATTCATCACTGCAATAAACTTCTGTGTTGCACACCGTGCAACTGGCCCGTCCCCATTTTTACTATGTCCCTCCCCCTTATCCTCCTTACTGCCTTCTTCCTTCCTCTTACCCTTATCCCCCTTCGCTACCTTCTCCTTTTCCCCCCTTTTACCCTTATCCCCCTTCACTACCTTCTCCTTCTCCACCCTTTTACCCTTATCCCCCTTCACTACCTTCTTCTTTTCCCCCCTTTTATCAACCTCCTTTGTTGCTACTTTCTTCCCTTTACCGCTCGCTACTTTCGGCGCCATTCACCCTCAACCTACAAAAAAGCAAACAATTCTTCAACAGTCATCCAAAGTCCAAAACAACTAAATACTGCCAATAACTTGCATACACCTTGTCCATTTCCACTTTCTTCTATTAACAACCAACTGCCACCGCCATCACTACTATGTACATCCGACTAACAATCAAAGGAATAAAATTTACACATTTTCATTTCAGACTCAGCAATTCTGCCATCACTACTACATGCATCCGACTAACAATCAAAGGAATAAAATTTACTCAATTTCATTTCACACTCAGCAATTCTTCTCAAATACCTATTCTTTTCTCTATCGTCGACATTCCAGATTTTTTTTTATGAAATTCAAGCGCTACTGACAATTATAGCTTGCACACAAAAAAACTTCATTTCTCAATCAAAATCTTCCAAATACCAAGTGTAATCTAAAGGCAAACCATTTCCATATCAAATTCGCAACTAATATTCTCAATCAATTCTGTAATTACGACGCCCACACACCACCACTTCTATCAAATTGAGACACTCACCTTTTGGGTCGATGTTTTCCTCCGCCTGCTGTTACACTTCGCGCAATACGGCCTTCCTTCCTCGCTTTGCCCTTCCTCGCGCTGCACTGTCAATTTCCCCCTTTCTCGGCGCTCGCACACAAAAAACCCTAAACCCCAACACCGTTAATACCTCCGCCTCCTTTCTCGCCGTTGTCACCGCACTCCCTTACTACCTCCGCCTCCGCCTTCGCCCTTCCAATTTCCTCCGTCGTGCTGCAAAAACCTCCCCTTACTACCCACCCCTTTCGCAATACTGGACGCCTAATGGTGGAAGAAAGAGTAAAGGGGAAATGGTGGACGGGAAAGAGTAAAGTGGAAATGGTGGAAGAAAGGGAATTGCAAATAATAATATGGGGGACCCACCGAACGTTTCCCACCTTTTGTTTTTCAATTTATTTCATTTTATGTATTTTAAAATAAATTCTGGTTTATTTGGTGTAGTTGACCCAAAGATAAAAAGTGTTGTGGGGTGCAGTATAAGTCTCCATCTAAGGGTGGGTTTATGTTGCATTTGCCGAAGAAAAAAAAAGGAAATATTAATATGATATGAAAAAAGGAAATATTAGAATTTTAAAATAATTTATTGGGGTCTCTTTTAAATATGGTTCTGGGGCAATTGCACTTTTTGGCACTCTCTCCGCCGTAGCGCCACCAGCCATTCGCTGGCCGTCCAGACGCGCCTGCTCACGTGGTTTGTCTGTTGTCTGTCTGCGGTCGCCGGTGTTACAGAGGACTGCCGGCGCCGAGTGCCAGGGATGCATCCCCAAGATCTAATTATCCGTAAAGCACCACCCATTTCCCGATTTGCGCATCTGAATTAGTATGTTTTTAGGGTGCGACTGGATTGG
The DNA here is from genome assembly GCA_030278955.1 of Hygrophila difformis. Lineage (NCBI taxonomy): Eukaryota > Viridiplantae > Streptophyta > Magnoliopsida > Lamiales > Acanthaceae > Hygrophila > Hygrophila difformis. The sequence continues at coordinate 15,053,048 of JAOANR010000010.1, read as the reverse complement.
AGAGGGTAAACAAAATTCACGCATCGTATTATTTTTAAAAATTGAAGTATTTTCTACCCTAGCTAGGAACACCCAAAATTGTACTCTTATTTTTCTACCTTATTTCTATCCGTGACGTGTGAGATCACTGCTGTCAATCTAAATAGAAATCTAATAAAACAAAAAAACGAAAAACGAAAAAAGAAAAATAAAAAAAGAAAAGAAAAGAAAAAAAGAAAGGGGAAAAAAAAAGAATTTTGGTAATACGGAATTGAAAAATACGGAAAATTGAAAAATACGGAGATCTAATACTTCCTCCGTTCCCAAATGTTTGAGACATTTGGTTTTTGAGCACTATTCACCCATGCACTTTGATTTAAAGTTTTATCATAGTTATACAAGTTAAAATATAGTCAAGAGGGATCTTGTTAGATTCGTCTCGTCATGTAGTTTTTAAATATCGAACTTTTAGAATTTTTACATATACCGAACTTGAGTTATTATTGATTCAAAATGTGCATTGGACTACGTGCGCAGTGGGTCCGTAAGAAATATTTGAGAAGTATATGGAGATCTTATTATCTAATTTCATTTGTCCCACTCATTCATTTTTCGACTTAAAGTTTGACTTCAATGCTTTTAATGGCTTCTTTGATAATGTATTGGTTTTATTTTGTTGGAAATGCTTTGACATTTAAAAACATGTTTGTAGATTTTCCCCTGCAAAATTTTGGTCAAAAAATTTGATTGGATGAGTTTGTGATGGTGAATGCATTTGATGTGGACATTTTAAATTGTAAGAGTTGATTTTAAACTTGTTCAATTCCTCTTACTTTTTAAATTTTTGAATTAGGTTACATATATATTTCTAAAATTTGAATTAGTCTTGACTCTTAAAGACTTACATATGATGGTTTGAATATTATCCTTAAGATGGACTTACATTATGGATGCCTTTCTTAATTTTGTTCATGTTCTAAACAAGGTTCCAGTATATTCCCAGATTTTCTATGATATATCTCAGTTAAAGGGAACTCAAAAATTTCCCAATAATTTATTTCAAAGTCAAATGACAAATTATTTGAAATGCACATGTAGTGCCAAAGAAAATGGGAAAATTGGACCCCACATCCACTGAGTCAATTAATCATCTCTTTCACGTTGAGACTTGACGAGGGTAGATTTGAAATAGAAATCCATATTAAAATTTAACATAAACTCTACTCTACAGTCTACATATATACCCAAATTTAAGAGATGAGCAGTATCTTACAGAGCTCTGTGGAAACTCTCACCAAATGCTTCTCATCGCTAGCTCATTACACAAATTGGCTCACCTTATTGATTAATTAATCCTTTATAATTCAGGTACAATCTCTTTAAGAGTGCATGTGCAGACATTACGAAAAAACATATCTCGCATTACAGAAAATATCTCTCCCATCACATATTTTTCCATCACACAAAATATATCTTTCATCACACACAACACACACTATTTCATATATCGATCACACAACGCAACTCCGATACTATATACTTGTTCAATCTTCATGTGTATATATATATATATATATATTGGTGGCTCGCTCTCTCTTAATTAGTGCAACATAAGTTTTGATCATATATTTTAGCTGGTTGTTGTCTGTTAGCTGAGCTGATGAGGATTACATTACAGTATTAATGAAGCATAAATGTTTTGGTATCAGTATCCATAAAAATCATACTCCATGTTTTTGTTAGGTGGGGGTGCAACTTTGGTGATGGTAGGTGGAATGGTGGATACATTCTCTCCCTTCCTATACACTCTAGACATTGAATTAAACAACAAATAAGACAAGCAACTTTAGTTTTCAGTTTTCACTTGTTAGCCATTTTTTTGTCAGTATGTAGTACTCCGTAGTTACTACATTTTCTTTTTCTTTTCTTGCAAAGCCGAGCTAAAGAAATGATATTGGGAGTTCATGTCATACAAATTACACAGTGGTAAGAAAGGAATGGAAAGCTGGCTCTGGCATCCTTAAGGTTGGAAGACAAGGATTTGGCCACTTAAACAAGTCATCATCCTCACTCTGTAGTTATTAGAACCCTCATAAAATGATTGAAATAAATATAGTATGATTGTATGACCCAAGTATGGACTTTAGTGTATACGAACTGAGGTGAATTTATATTTAATATTGTTATTTAATTAATATTTGTTGTATTCAAACCGAAGCATATAATTAACAGAACATAGTTACGTAAGGTGTTTTTATAGTAAAAAATTTGTGGGAATGCGATGAAAATAAAGACGGATCGATGTCGCCTAGAATTTTGTCTCCTTGGTTGTCTTTTTTATCGCTTCATGCGCCAAGTGACGAATAAGACAAAATATATATATATATACATATATATATATATATATATACTGGGGCTTCCAGCAGAGTCCTATTGAAACAATTTGTGTATACAAAATTTAATTTCTCTGCTGATTCACACATTAAAAATAATAAATAAATAAAAGTAAAGACGTCTATATATTACCAAAAAAAATGCTAAACATTTTACATATTTGTCAGCAATTATAACAAATTAAAAAGCGAAAACTCAAATATTCTCCACCATATATACACCACCAACTATAACCCTTATCTAAAAGAACAAAAAAAAATAAAAAATAAAAAATACTAACAATCATGCCACCATTGCATACATTCGGCAAGAAATTCATGTAATGAAACACATGGTCTATTCCATTCTTTGTCTTGTATATACTCCAATAATTTACAAGAGAAGTAGGCATGTGTCCTTTTTCAATTTTTACCATATACTCCTTTAATATACTGTACTTTATTTTTCTAAAAATAATACTATATACTGTACTTCCTTCCCTTTCGCAAAACTCATCTTTGAATCATACACTACTATTAAGAATCACATTTTACATACTTATCTTTGACAAAATGAATGGGAAAACAATCCCCCCCTCCATTTTTAAAATAAAATAAAATACTATATACAGAATATGACACTTATGTCATCCATTCATCTTAACTCGTTCCATTTCTTTCACAAAATCCCTTCAATTTGTATGTATACTTATCCTCATTAGCCATGGCTTTCTTCCACCAGAACAGCATAACAAAATTGAGCCCCAATTTCAACGAGGAGCAATGGGTCGAACAGGTCCGACAAACCCTAATGGAGGAGATGGAGGAGGACACCGATTTCCCGGTCACAATTTTCGCCGTCCCCAAACAGCTGAAGGACATCCATCCCAATTCCTACACTCCCCATCAAGTCGCAATCGGGCCTTACCACCATCTCCAGCGCGGCCTCTACGATATGGAGAGGTACAAGGTTTCCGCGGCCCGGAGAAGCCAGAAGGAGTTCCAGGACCTCAACCTCGAGCTCTTCGTGGAACACTTGATCCAGTTTGATGTCAGGATCCGCGCGTGTTATCATAGGCCGTTGAATTATGCGAAAGAAACCCTGGCCTGGATGATGGCCATCGATACGTGTTTCTTGTTCGACTTCTTCCAGGTCTCCGGCGTGAAGAAAGGTAGGGTTTTGAACAAGGTGTCGTCCAGATTGTCGCAGCTGATCGATCTATCCGGGAATAGGATCACGCACAACGATATTTTACGGGATATAATGATGCTGGAGAATCAGATACCCTTGTTCGTCATGAGGATGCTCCTGGAATTTCAATTCTCCAGCACCGATTTGGCGGACGAAACCCTACTGGACATGTTGATGCGCCTCAGCAGAGAGCTCTCGCCTTTCAAAATGGGGAAACTGACGAGGACGCTGGACGTCAGGGACTGTCCGCACATCCTCGCCTTCCTGTACCAATTCATCGTGCCTAAATCTGAAGTCGCGTCGGAAATAATCATCGAGATCATCGAAGAGGAGCAGGAGAATGAATTGGAGGATTCGGATTCGGATTCGTTCACAAAACCTAGCCAATTGGGGCAGGCTGCGGACATGCTCTGCCAGATGTTCCTGAGCATCGGCGAGGTCAAAAGAGTAATCTTTTCGAAACCTATGGAGCTCCTCTCCAAGCTGCCGTGGACGATCATCTCCCGGATCCCAATCCTGAAAGTGTTCAAAGGCCCCATCGAGAGGATGTTCAACAATTTGGGCCCCGACTGCAACGGCGACGACGAAGACGACGAAAATCATAATATTCCCAAGCCGCCTTTGCTGGAAGAGATCACGATCCCCTGCGTCACGGAGCTGTCACAAGTTGGGGTCAAATTCGTTCCGACCAATGGAGGCATCACGACGATCAATTTCGACCGGAAAACCCTAACCCTATCCATCCCCAAAATCCTGCTGGATGTGAACTCGGAGGTCGTCCTCCGGAACTTGGTGGCGTTCGAGGCCTGCACGGCCTCGGGGCCGCTCGTCCTGACGCGGTACACGGAGCTGATGAACGGGATAATCGATACGGAGATGGATGTCCGGATTCTGTGCAGGCGGGGGATCATTGTGAACCATTTGAAGAGCGAGAAGGAAGTGCTGGACCTGTGGAACGGGATGAGCAAGTCGATAAGGCTGACGAAGGTGCCGTCTTTGGACAAGATGATTGCGGATGTGAATGAGTTTTACGACGGGAGGTTGAAGGTGAAGTGCCGGAATTTCATGAAGAGATACGTGTTTGGGTCGTGGAAGATTCTGACATTCCTGGGGGCGATTCTGCTAATGCTGCTCATGAGTTTGCAGGCCTTCTGCCAAGTGTATAGCTGCGCCAGTGTTTTTCGCATTCAGGGCCTTCAACCGAATCTACCAAATGTCGATCATAACAATCTTGGAAATTAGAAATTAGAATTGTATCTATTTATTTATGTTGGCCTAGGTAGCTATGGAGAACAAGAACAGCGAGTAAATCATAGTCCTTCTGTATTATTGATTTATTCTGTAATTGTATTATGGACATATAATATAATTAACTCAAATCAACTGATTCTATATGTATTGATAATTATCAATTTTATCATTTAATAGCGCTAGCTAATTATCAAAACAGTCGAGCAAATATTCTATTGTGATCAATTTCGTTCCGACGGCATTTCAATAAATTACTTTTAGGTTCATTGAACTTTTAAATTGTTCGTTTTTTAGAAATGATGAAATTGATAATTATCAATACATAAAAGAAAGGAGTTTCTGGTTCTTATTCTTTTCTTGCAATATATGGTAGTAAATGGTAAATGTGATTAAAAATAAATAAATTCAAAAAAAAAGTAAAGAAATAAGAAGATATTATTATCGTTGTCTGTAGTCATGCATGTTGGTGATTGGCTTTGAGTGCAGCTAGCTGTAGGGTTTCATATTGTGGTGTGGCTGTTGCCTGTTAGTGTAGAAAAAGAGAGGTAGATTTGTAAGTAGGCAATGGCACAATAATACTATAGGGACTATGGGAAAATATCAAAATATGCCCAATGTTTGATGGGACCTCTGGAATTAATTACTTGTCTACCATGTTGAACAATGCAAAGCAACGTTTGCGTCGTATTCTAATTATTACCACTACAATAAAAAAAATCGCTTCCACAGACCGCACACACCGACCGACCAAACACGGGTCGGATTTACCAACCGGCCCACCGACCGCACGCTACGGTCAGTGCCAAAGAGCCGTTGCCCCCCCCCCCCCCAATCTTGTGGCAACCAACACACCGACTAATTTTATTTTGGTCGGTGTAACCGACCGCGTCACCGACCAATTTTATTTTGGTCGGTGAGACCGACCGCACCTAGCGGTTGGTAAGTTTTTTTTCAAATTTATTTATTTGAATTATTTTTTTTAAAAAATAGTCTACCGACCGAATTTGCGGTCTCTAAAAGTTTTTTCATTTATTTTATATTTTTATAAAATATTTCTTTATTTGAGCTATTAAATTATTTATTTTTTATAATTTAATTATTTTATATTTTAATTATTTATTTATTTATTTTATTATTTAATTCAAATTTATCTTACTTTTGAAATGATCTTATTATTTTATTTAATTCATTTATTTTAATTAATTATTTAATTAATTTTATTTTATATATTATTTAGTTAATTTAATTGTTTTTATTTAATTAATATAATTTTAGTTTTTATTTTATATTTTAAATACACATATATATGTATATATGTATTTAAATAGGTTATATATAAGGCATTTCATAGAATAATATGAAACATTGGTTACACAGATGGTACGCGCGCGAGGGGAACTTGGGGAAGAGTCGGGTTCGAGTCCTCTCTTTAACAAAACCTTTCAAATATATTTGAGATGTTATACTAAAATAGGACACCTGGCGGAAAATGATTTAGAGAGCTGGTTAGGGTTGTGGTTGGGTGTTGTTGAGGTGCTCGATTCGAGCCCTCCCGAGAATAATTTTTTCATGGAAGAGAATTACCGACCACACCAGTGGTCGGTAGTGCGGTCGGTGGGGGGATTCCCGGACCTTTTGGGACCAGGCTGTACCGACCCCAAATGTGGTCGGTACAGCGGTCGGTGCATTCCGCCGACCACATTTGATTGCTTCTCGGCCGCCTACCAGATATTTACCTACCGACCCATTCGGTCGGTCGGGCGGTCGGTGAGCCCGGAGACGACCCGTCTCTTTGGGCTACTGACCGGATTTTTCGGTGGTGCACGAGATTTTTCTTGAAGTGTACCACCCCACCAATAACATTTACTATTTCCCAATTAATTACGTATTACTATATTTTCGATTAAATTTCCACAACAATTTGAAGGATTGCAGCAAATTAAAGAGCGTGCGTTCATAGCCATTAGGATCTAATCAGAAGGATATCATATTGATTCCAATATCTTGCTAAATGCCCACGCACGAGGCGATGCATATTTTCCATTTCTGAGGACGTACGATTACTAGTGTGTTTGATTAGAAGCCAACTCTCCTTTCTCGATGGTTTCCATATGTTTAAGATATCACATGTTCATTAATTATTAAAGCTCCCGAGTGCTTTCATTAATTTATTTCTTTTATTCTTTAAGTAGTATTTCTCAAACTTTTTTTATTGTATATGGACTAAATCCACCTGTTGAGTTCATACAGTAATTCTTATTGAGTGCCTTAAGGGAGCATCATCAAACTCGAGTACTTGGACAGTGCCCTAATGTCAATGAATTAGATATTATGCCAAGAATATTATTTGTCCAATCGATAGGATATATTGAATCAGATATGATTCTCATTCATGCAAAGTAAAGCAAACAATAATTATTCCATGCATCTAATAGTGAGAATCGAAGATTTCGTCTCATTGGAAGCGCACTAGTATAAACTACTAATAGTTAAGATAAACTATTTACAAGTTTATACAACTTAAATCAATAGCACTGTCACATACTATCTCGATTGTATAAACTTTTTAAATCTTATAAGGAACCAATAATATAATCTTTTGTATCACTCCAAACACACTATATGTGTTGTTTACAATATAAAATAATTAGACAAAAGCAATTATATTTAAAGAATACAAGCAACCATATAAAAGCAAGAACAACAATTGTGTCAATCAATTATTGAATTGGGTTATCCAAAAAAAAAATTGTGTCAATCAATTAAGAAATTGAATAAATAGATAAAAGTGCACTAAAATTGTGTTTTGCGCCGTTGTTCAATATTCAAATCCCCACCAACGGCTAGTAATCTTCAAAAATAAAAATTTTTCATATTTTTTTCTATCAAAATTTTCTATATTTTGTAATAATACTATTGTCCATGGCAATAATATATCATGGAAATGAACCTGTAAGGTCAAGTCACAATAAGAACTGTTGCAATGATATACAGTACTTCAGTTAGTCCCTGGTCCCATATGTTTGGTTATTCATATTTTTCAACCAAACTTCTTGTTTTTATTTTGGGCTTCATTTTTTATTGTCATCTTTATATATAGTCCATGAATTTTTATGACCCAATAGCCTCTCAATTTCTTTTGTGCCCATACTTCCTTTTTTGTTTTTGTTTTTTTTTTTTTTTTCGGAGTTCTTAGACCTCACACCCTCCCCAAAAACATTTATAATGGTCAAAACCCCCATATTCAAAAAGTTTGAGTTAAGGCCCCATAGTTTTTAAAACATAACTAATAAACCAATCTACTAATTAAAACAATTGAGTGAAAGTACAAAAATACCCTTGTCCCATTTTTATATAGAAATGAGGTACCTATTATCACATTATTATGGTAACGATTTATGTATTAAAATGGTAACTATTATTTAATCAATGTGTTAAGATTAATCGAATAAATTGTGGTAATTGCCACTTTATATTTGTGGTAACCACCCAAGCACATATGTGGTATGAAAAGATTGAGTACGAAATAGTATGTGGTAACAAAATCAAGAATAGTGGTAAACCACATACCATGAACTTGGTAAATACCATATGGTGTCTGTGGTAAACTATATTGGTACAGCGTGGTAAACCACATACGAAGAACTTGGTAAAGACCATATAGTATCTGTGGTAAATCATATTGGTGTAATGTGGTAAACTACATATCAAGACCTTAATAAATACCATATGAAGATATGATATAGTATGTGGTAAAGCACATACCAATACAATAGTAATCTACATACCAGTAAGTTGGTAAAGACCAAATGATTTATGTGGTAAAGCATATACCAATAGCGTGGTAATTAAACCACATACCATGAACTTGGTAAACACTATATTGTATTCATGGTAAACCATATTGGTATAAGGGAAAATCCACTTTTTTTTTGTCCCATATAATTTTTTCTCACCCACTTTTGATCACAAGTTTTGGAAATTTCTACTTTTGGTCCCATTTAACAACTATTTTTTCCATTTTGGTCCATGGTCTATTTTTTAGTAATAAAAAATGGGTCAACATGCAATTTTTCTTTTTAAAAAAAATTATTTGTAAAATACCCAAAATCCAATTAATAATTCATAACTCATTTAACTAATTCCAAATTTATTTATCTTTAACAAAGTTCTAGAATATGTTTATTAAAAAATTTAAAATTTTATTATTTAATGAATATTACTTATTTTTTTATTAAATTTAAAAAAAAAATTATTTGCTACGAATAAATAAATTTGGATTTAATTGTGGTCATTTTGCAAATAAAAGTTTTTTAAAAAATACGCATTGACCCCTATAAATATTTTTTTATTAAAAAATAGGCTTATGGATCAAAAGTGGAAAAAATAATTATTTAACGGGACAAAAAGTGGAAATTTTCAAAACGTGATACCAAAAGTGGATGAGAGAAAATCCTACGGGCAAAAGGTGAATTTTTCCCATTGATATAGCGTGGTAAACCACATACCAAAAACTTGGTAAAGACCATATAGTATCTATGGTAAGCCATATTGGTGTAGCGTGGTAAACTACATACCAAGAACTTCGTAAACACCATATGATATTTAAAGTACACACCTATACAATGGTAATTCAAGTACTAATAACTTGGTAAAGACCAAATAATTTATGTGGTAAAGCACATACCAATAGCGTGGTAAACCATATACCACGAACTTGGTAATACCATATGGTATCTGTGGTAAACCATATTGGTATAACGTTGTAAACCACATACCAAGAACTTGGTAAAGATCATATAGTATATGTGGTAAATCATATTGGTGTAACGTGGTAAACTACATACTAAGAACTTTGTCACATGATAGGATTTTAGGGTTTAGGGTTTTTTAGGGTTTGCATGGTAACTCGTCCAACTAGAATCTGGTAACCAGATATTAACCATGTGGTAAGCAGCATAATATATCTGTGGTAAGTAATATTCAACAGAAGTGGCAAGTATATTTCTTTTTATGCGGTAACCATGTACAGAACATTTAATACTACAGACGTAGTTTGAATCCAATGTCGATCAAACCTTAAATGAAATATACAATGTTATACCAATTCACGTGATGTATTTTGTTACACATGTGTGTTAATCCAATAAATGAGGACCTAATGTATACTAACTATGTAGTTCGTATACAAACTATGTAGTTCATATACAAAACCGAAGTCATTATTATATCAAAATGAATATGTATTGTCATATTATCTTAATTCATTAAAATTATGACCACAAGTATAATTACCATGAATCCAAATATATGTATATACTTAAAAGAAGTATATAGGTTCACATCTCGCATTGCCTTCATTAGAAGAATCATCTAAGCATTCATAATAAAGTTCCAGATGTGTATTTAACCATCAATATATTCATCCAATTGTATTTTACAATCGTAATGGCGACTACAAATCGTAAATTATAAGTACTTCCATAGTTACAAGTTCAACGTCACTTCGAACTCGTTCTTATTTCCTAATAATGTTATATGTTTTACTAAATTCTTCGGTTGAGATTCAATGTTGTAGATTTTATGTTGTTTTCAAGCTTTATTCCCTCATGGTAAGCTTTTGTTTGAGTTGTTCGGCATGGTGTTTACCAGGTTATTAGTAAGTATTTTACCATGGTATTGGTATGTGCTTTACCACGCTGTCCTTATGTATTTTACCACATGTCCCACATGGTGTTTACCACGATATGTACATGTACTTTACAACAAATAACATATGGTGGGCACGGTTAAGAGGATGCTCGTTTTTTACCATCCAACAGCCGTCCTAAACTTTTTGAAGGATTCATATCACTTAGGACGGTCCACGGAGGTTTTATAGACCGTCTTACTCACTGTGGGTTCTTGATAGACAATGTTTAGTTTTACCATGTTATTGTTATATCGTTTACCAAGCACAATATTTGGTTTTACATGCTATTGCAATATTGTTTACCAAGCACCATATTTGGTTTTACCATATCATTGCAATATCCTTTACCAAGCAAAGTGTTTGGTTTTACCATGCTATTGCTATATCGTTTACCAAGTACAACCAGTGACGTAAGGACGGTGGGTCCTTAGGCTTCTAGGACCGTCCTACGTGATGGCATCAATCTGTGTGGTTGGGATGGTGAAGGGACAGTCCGTTCAACACACTCCAGGACCGTCCCAACTACAATGTCTAATTCATGTTTAAATGGCACGACCATATGTATGGTTTTACCATCTTCTACCATTATCTTTTACCAAAGACAATATTGGGTTTTACCATATTGTTGCTATATCATTTACCAGTAACAGTGTTGGGGTTTATCATGTTATTATTATATCATTTACCATCACCATGTTTGGTTTTACTATGTTTTACTTATAACGTTTACCACGCACAATGGGTCGTTTTACAAACATATGTATTATGTGATAAGCCCTGTGCGTATATTATGGTAACTAACATAATTGAAACGTGATAACCAACACATGAGAATTGTGGTAATCGGCTTCAATTGTGCGTGGGACGGTCCTGGGAAGGAAGGGACGGTCGTTTATGACCATCCCATGGACCGTCCTTTACATTTTTTATTGCACAAATGATCTTATTACCACATTTCTTCAACCTTCATTACCATATTATACGAAAACACTTGACCACAAATTAATCTAACAATTTACCATGTTTCATGAACCATTCTTACCAAACCTACATAACAAATTCCATCAATAAAACAAAAAATACAATAACATCCTTATACATAGACAAACCATCATCCAAATAAACAACATACGAAATACCAAAACATCAAGTTTTCAATAGACGAATGATTCAAGGAATTGTCCTTATACATAGACAAACCATCATCCTTATAGTTTGTCTTTGTCTTTCTGTCCACCGGACCTCTACCTTGTCCACAAGATCCCTTAGCTATTTCGCAGAGCACCCGGGAGCTTGGATTTGCTTCTCATTCGTCACATCTATCAACAAACAAAACAAAGATCATTCAACACCTAGTACACTACTACAAATCCTTTCAGATGTTAAATTTTCTTGAATTAGTATGCTGTAGGAATAGAATTCTCCACAAAGCTTATTCTTTGGGTGAAAAACAGCTCAGGGAAATACAGTAGTTATAAAATTAATTTAAAGTTCTATTTTTATTAGTCGACCATACATAAATAGGCAATACAAGATACTTACAAAACCACACATATGTAGAGTATTAACTCAAATATGCTATTGATACCATAAATGAAAAAAAAAATGAAAACTTGTTATGTCATTCACATAATCGAACACTAGATTTATTCAATTTAAATTTAAATAAGAATATTTATTTCTCTTGATTGTATCCAATAGCAGCAGCATGAAGGCATTTTGATGATTCCCCCCCCCCCCCTCCCCCCAAAAAAAAAAGAAGGCTTTTTGATGATACTAAAAATCAATACCTTTTCAAGCTTAAATTTAATCCTTACAATATAAAGGCTATGATGCTAAATAATACAAGAAATACAAAAGCAATCCAAAGAGCCAAGAATTAGGTCCATCCCAGGTTTTTATAAATGAATAGGCAATCATTGTATCATGTTTCTACATCAGTAAGCACTGCCAAACTCTAATTTTAAAAGGGAAACGAACGGTTGATCACAAAAACATAGGCCAGAATTAAGGGATCAAAATCACTACCGACACCTAATCTAAATGCAATACTAAGCCATAAAAACAGAAAAATCCAAGTATCCAACGCCCAAGGATAAAAGTAACCCGGTGTTTTTCCAGATCCTGTCTTGGCAATGGCAACTATGTCACGGCCTTGTAGAGCAATTGGCCATGACTGAGCCTGAATTGGAGTAGGGGCAGAAAATTCATCAATTAACACAACGTTGTACCTTCAATTTGGGGGTTCTAAAAAATATAAACCATTGTAACATTTCATCAAACACATTGCATGCAAATACATTTTCAATCATCATCAAAATCACCTCACCACAAAGTCACCAAATCAAAAACAAATCAAACTAATCCCACATAAATCAATTCAACCTTCCAATTTCTCCGATCACACAAGCCAATATAGTCCCACAACCAGTAATGCAACTAACAATCTTCATCCAAAAATCACATTTAAAAAAAATAAAAAATTGAAATTTACCCATACCCGTAGTCCCTTACTCCGTCTCTTTCAACACCTCGAGTTTTCTCTTCGGTGGCATTGTTGCTTCAAAATGTGTGGTTAGGCCGAAATACTCTTCACCAAATAATGGGCTTCCCATCGTTCTCCACCGTCTCTTACACAACCCTCTCCCAGCGCTTTCTGTCAAATAATTATTTTATTGACATTAGGGCTAATCTCGACTATGTTTGGATCAACCCACAGTCTTATTCTCCTCTCTGCTCCGGTAATCTCCCTCGGCCCTTCTTTTTTCTCAATTTCTCTCATTTCTTCCGCCGTGGTGCTTTCTCGGGGGTGTTTGTTGTTTGAATTAATGGCAAGTTTATTTGTTAATTGAATTAGGGAAATAATAGAGGAATGATGGGGGGCCTAATTAGAAGGTCAAACTATGTAGAGGTCCTTTTTTACAATAATATGGGATGGGGTATTTTAAAATGGCAAACTAATTCAAAGAGGTCCTTGACCCTAATTTTCCCTTTTTTCATATTTGTTTCTCCCCACATATTCATTACTGAATTTGGGTTGGGGGGGGGGGGGGGGGGGGGGGGGGGGGGGGGAATCTCTATGATATGTATAATTTGTGCTGACAATATTTGAGCCCGCCTCAGATAGGAAGAGGACCCTCATCTAAGTAGGAGTGGAATAGGGCAGGCTACCCAACAACCAACAGGTGTCTACGATCTAGCCTACTTAAGGTCAGACATGTTAAACTTTTTTTTATAAATAGACTAAACTTAAGCCATTTACAAAGCTTATTTAGCTAAATAAATTCGTGTCATGCTTTATAAAGAGCCCTAGTAGGCCTACATTTATTAGTGTATTGCTTATGTTTATTGCATAAGAATATGTATATTAATTTGATCTTATTTAAGTTTTTAAAATATTTATAAGCATTTTCCCCTTATGTGAAGACTTGCTTTAGTGCACAAATTCTTGTCTTCCAACCCTAAGATTACATCAAACATATATAAAAGAAAATTTAGTAGATTGTGTATTTGAGCAGCATATATAAAAAGTTTTAGCATGCAGATAGTAATAACGTATTTCATTGTACGTGTATGGTAGATAAGTATATAGCAATCAACCGATACCTTATTTAATATATGAAATGACATATAAGAATGAAAATTATTTTTATTAAATAATATTATAGTTTTATAAATAATAAATAAAATTAAGATTTCCTCATAAATCTCTATCACCCACTGTTGAACTTATAATTATTAAAAAAAAATGCAAACATTCTAATAATTTAGAAATATATTTCGCAAAAATACTTTAGAAATATGAATTATTTGTATTATTGGCAAATACTCCCTCTGTCTCATTTAACTTGTCTTGTTTGACTTCTACACACAATCCAATGCACTTTTTTCAATCGTTAATCTCTCAAAATATATACAATGAAAATTTATGTAAAATATATTTTCTAAAACTACGTGACCATACGATTCTAACAAAACCCAACTCGACTATTTTTTTCAAATATATACATATAATATAATTGAGTCAAAATTGAATAATGAACAGTTTCAAAAAGTCAAACAAGACACGTTAGGCGAGACGGAGGGAGTACATTTTGCTAGCATGATGAGTATTTTATTATTTTTTTTTATAGAAAATATTATAAAAATAAATTATGAGTGCTAATTTGATTTTCAAATCAATGGATATTTAAGGCCCGTTTGGAATGGCTTTTACAAAGGTGCTTTTGGCTTTTACTTCTTTCAAAAGCACTTTTGATGAAAAACTGCAAAAATGCTTCTGGGAGAAGCAGAAAATCAGAAGTCAAAAACACCTAGTGATGTATGCAAAGTCTTAAATGTCTCCACTAATATATTTAAATTACACTATAAATATGTACTATTCTCATAAGTAGCGTGTACTTTTTAATAATTATAACATTCCAAAAGCATTTTTCATCTTTACACATCCAAACACATTTTTGAAAAAAAAAATGTTTTTCAAACATTCCATCCAAACACAAAAGTTACATACTTCTGCTTTTGACTTTCGCTTCTGCTTCTATTTTTGCCTTCTATTTTTTTCAAAAGTCAATCCAAACGGGCCCTAAGTCTAATGGGAAAACTACAAATCTACTGCCAAATTTGCTTCAAATATTAGAATTTTTGGTAAACATTGACACTATGTTATTGGCAATGTGGTGTGAAAGTTCAAGTTACACAAATTATAAAGGGATAAATGGGAGGGATTGGGGCCAAATGGGGAATGACATCCCAACCATATATTTGGAACTGGCCCAAGTCCTTATTCTCAAATATTTAGCATATTTGATTTGAGCATATTAAGGTCATAGAATATGCTCCTTACCAAACAATGTGAAAGAACATATTCATTGGTCAAATATATTGATACTAGAGCTGTCAAAATAGGTTTGGCCCGTTGGGCTGAATAAATAGAGACCCGTTTAGAAGCGAGCCTAAATAGGCTTAGCCTGCCTAACCCGCCGTCGCTTGGGCTGGCCCACGGCGAGGGTGGGCTAGCCCACGGCGAGGGTGGGCTAGCCCGCGGGCCAAGAGAACTTTTTAATTTTTTATGTTTGTTATGAATATCTAAATTATTATAAGATGTTTGTTAGTTGAATATTATTTGAAATATTATTAAAAATATTATTATATAATTTAATAATTTTATATATTATTGTGTAAAATATTATTAAAAATATAAAATAAAATTAATATCAATTAAATTTAATGAAATAATTTTAATGTTCATTATATATGACGTCAGCTACTTAACATTACTTTTTATATTACTTTCATGTTATTTTTTAAAAAAGAACTTTACAAAATTTAACTAAGTGATTTTATAGAAGTATTTTTTATAAAGTATTTTTTATTTTAAAATTAAACAATATATTTAATTTTGGATAAATAATGATATTACATAATTAAAAAAATTAAATTTATTAACTAAATAAAAAAACCGCGGGCTAGTCCGCCTGGTCCGCAATCCGCCAGTGGGTTGAGCTGGGCTGAGGTAATTCAAGCCCGCCCCCGCCGTGGGCCAACCCGTCTTAACCCCCAAATGGTGGGTTGGAGTGGGTTTTGCCCGTGTCGCCCCGCCAGTCCGTCTTGATACCTCTAATTTAGGGGTGGGCACGATTCGGTTAACCTGAATTTTTCAGGTATTTGTATTTGTATTTGAACCGGGCAAATACTTCATTTCAGTATTTGTATTTGTAACCGGAGTCCTCGGTTAACCGGGGGTTCGGTTTTGATTCGATTCAGCGGTTAAGCTATTCGGTTCGAATATTTTTTCCGACCCTCTAAAAATGTATAATCAAGTTTTCATTTCTTAATTTTTAAGTTTCATAAATTTTATTTTTGAGGTTAATACACTATAAAAAAGAATATATATATATATATATATATATATATATAACTATGTAATTCAGTGGTTCCTCAGTGTTATCAAAATATGTTAGTATAAGTAACAAATCTTAGTGTAGTAGTATATTTCAATAATGGGGTATTCTTAAACACAAAAAATCAATATAGTCTCATTATGGTGATATATTTTGATAATTAACTCTTTAATTTTTTGTATTTATTTATTATATACTAAATAATTAAATAAATAATGATTATATATTATATATAATTTTATACCATCAAATGCCTATAATATATACAATATATATAACTTCTAAAATAAAATAATTATATTCGGTTCGGTTAATCGGGGAAAAAACTAAAGTATTTGTATTTGTATTTGAACCAGACGAATACTGAAATGTGATATTTGTATTTGTTCCGGGGTCCTCGGTTAACCGGAAATTCAGTTCGATTTCGGTTCGACTCAGCGGTTCAACGAATCGGTTCGAATATTTTGTCCACCCCTACTCTAATTGATACCCAACAACCTCTAGAGTAGTATAAACAAGACGCGGTAATGAATTACAATTTCCCGAAAAAGGGTCTTTTTACCAATTGATGAAAGAGGCAAATTTAATTAATGAGACGGTGAAATCCGATGGAAGTAAAATTAAATTGGAGAATGATATGATGATGATGATGATAGTAGTAGTAATTGATGAAAGGAGAAATTATTAGCAATAACGTCATTTACCAAATACTACTACCAATAGAAAAAACTTCACCGGATTTGGACGGCGTCATCACTCGTTAATGTATGTAAGGTAACGAGTACTAATAGTTTTTAAAAGAGAGAGTGGAATTAATTGGGACAAGGAAATCTGGGGACCGCGGCGTCCCCCAAGTCACCGCCTCATCCCACACGCACACGCACACGCTCCTCCGTCCCTTAATTTTCCCTTTCTCAGCCTGCTTGTCCCTCTCCTCATTCACCATTTTTATTATCCACACACCACAGCCCCCATTGGACCACGTTCCAGGCGACCTTCCAACATTCACCACTCACTTCATATAATTTCAGACTGACAGCTTAATCAGACGTACAGATTGGCATTTCTATATATACTTCATATTAATTGACATAGGGAATCAAGAAATGCTTCGTCTCAACGATAAACCCAGCTCTACGGTTTTGATTCTGACGACAACGTTAATTCTCGTTATTCTGTTCCTCATTTCGTCTCCAGGTGAAGGCTTTTCATTTTCAATTCTTGATTTTTTTTTTCCGGTTCTTATTTATTGATTTATTTTTATTTATTTATTTATTTTTTTTTTTGTTGTAACTTAGTAGGAGTGGCGGATGCATCGGGCTTCACACTGATGGCTGGTGCGGGAGGAAGAAACAATAACGGTAATGTAACGTCGTTAGTTTTAGCAGAGGAGAGAACTCGCAGAAAAGATCCGACAGATAGTCTCAATTATTATACCGGCGGATGGAACATCAGCGATCAACACTACTTATCGGTAACAGAGTTTAATTGATTCCACGAATTCAACATCATCCTGTACAATTGGTGCCAAGTTTGTTTTTTTTTGAATAATTACCATATACTAATTGATTGAAAATTAAAGCTTCAATATACCATGTAAGAACAGAGAGGGCCTCTGTTTCATTATGTGAAGAAGCCTATTGTTTTCAACAACTGCTTTTTCTGAATTCAACAATGCTCAATAGCTCTGAAGCTTTACGAGAATGTCCTTCATGATCAATACATGTTAATGGCAAGTTGCATCTCAATTGTAATGAAATGCTGGTTTTATGTCTAAAATCTTGTAATGTTGGAAATTGGATGCAGTCTGTGGTTTATACTGGATTCCCCTTTTTCCTCATCGCCTTCATATGGTTGGCCGTATTCGGTGTATTCTTGCTGTTGGGTTGCATATGCTCTTGTTGTTGCAAGAGTAATCGCGGCTATGGATATTCCCGATTTGCCTACACCTTGTCACTGATTTTCCTCGTCCTATTCACAGTGGCTGCAATGTAAGCCTCCCTCGATTCTGTTTTCGTGCATGAGGTCGATTAAGTTACAGCACTCAATCTCATTTACTGTCTTTTGATCATCAGAGCTGGTTCCATTGTTCTCTACACCGGACAGGAAAATTTTAATCGTAGTACAATAGAAACGATGGACTACGTTATCTGGACAGCAGATTCCACGTCCGTTAAGCTCAGGAACGTGTCCAATTATCTGACCGATGCCAGGAATGTTACAGTCAATTCGACAATCCTTCCTCCAGATTTGCAGCACAAAATCGACCAAGTCAATGTAATGATTTCTCAAGCTTCCGACATGCTTGCAAACGCTACAAGGAATAATGAAGACAAAATATTCGACACTTTGAATGCTGTGTAAGTGATGCTCATCTCAATTTGCGCGTTTTGTTTCCTTACTTGCTGCTTATATATATGTCGCGACTTGCAGGCGGCTGACTCTCATTATAGTTGCAGCAGTGATGCTTCTTCTGGCTCTTTTGGGATTTTGTAAGCATGCTTGTGTTATATATTCTCCTATTTCTGTCGAACCTAGTAAAATTCGTCCAGCTTCGATTAGTTGATTGATCTTGTAAGATTTTTGGTGCAGTGCTTTCGATCATTGGCCTTCAGTGTCTCGTCCACGTGTAAGTAGCATTCCCCATCGTTTTAGCCTTTGTTTCATTGCTGGTATTCATAATTCCATTCGAGCAACTCTGAGTTCTTGACTTGATCGATTGCAGGTTGGTGGTTTTAGGTTGGTTCCTTGTCGCGATAACTTTCATCCTAGGCGGGATTTTTGTAGTTCTTCATAAGTAAGTGGCGAGTTCATCGTTTATCATGCTATACCGCAGTTTTTTATTCCGTTTCCTATCCAATAACGTTTGTTTTGATCAGTGTGATGGGAGATTCGTGTGTGGCGATGAATGAGTGGGTTGTCAATCCAACGGCCAACACAGCACTAGACGATATTATCCCTTGTGTCGACCCGGTGACTGCTCAGAGCGCTCTTGCCGAGAGCAAGAATGTCACCTATAAAATTGTCGAATTTCTGAATGCCCTCATCACCAACTCCGCAAACCTTGATCCACCACCGAATCTGCCTCCTCTTTCGCCCGATAACCTCGCCTGGCTTATATTCTACAATCAATCCGGTCCAATGGTGCCTCTCCTCTGCAATCCATATAACGCTGACCTCACAAACCGAACATGCCCTGCCGGCCAAGTTGACTTGAGCAACGCCACGCAGGCAAGTTGGAAATTCGAACCCAAAACCTCATCTTCTTAAATAATTAAAGCGAAGAACGCCTTTTTTTAACATGTGTATGTTTTTTGTTTTTTGCTGAATGGTTTATACAGACTAGGAAATTAACATATCTATGTTGTGAAGCAGGTGTGGATGAACTACGAGTGCCAAGTTTCGAACAATCAATGCACAACGGTGGGTCGACTAACGCCTTCCCAGTACAGTCATATGATCGGAGCAGTGGCGGTGGGCTATGGCCTGCATCAGTACAGCCCGTTCCTGACCGGGCTGGTCGACTGCACGTTTGTCCGGGACACGTTCACGAGCATACACAAGGATCACTGCCCGGACCTAACACTTTACAGCAAATGGGTGTATATCGGTTTGGTGTTAGTATCGGTTGCAGTCATGCTTTCGCTGGTACTCTGGATCTTGTACGCCCGGGAAAGGCGCCATCGGAAATATGCCAAACTTGAGGAGGCCACCTCGAGTCGATCATCTTTCCAGGATAAAGGTTCGTAGAGGGGATTGATTGATCAAAGCTTTTATTACATAAACTATGTAGTATTGAGACAGATTGTGGCATTAATCTGGAGCTTTTGCCTTTTGGTTTCTTAGTAATTATGTGACAACAATGATATTGTGTTAGTGTAGACAACAAACAGTGTATCAATCAGTCTACTAATGAATACTATATGAATTATGAAATTTATCAGCGCTATGAATATGTTCCATTGAAATATTTTTTCAGCGGTTTATTTAGAGGTAATAAATTTTTTAGGCCATTACAAGGCACCATTTTCACATTTGGGCCATGATTAAATCCATTTTCAATTTTAGGCTATTAGAAACCATCTTTTATCAAATTAAGGCCATTTAGACTATTTTGACTTTTTCAAACTTCAATTAACCCTACCAACTTTTGCTTTATTACACTTTGACCCCAAATTTTAGTTTCTTCATTACCTTTAGTCCAATAACAGCCCCATCATGCTTTCGATAATAAAATTAAGTACTAAACTCCATACCTTGGGTTTGACCGCCTTGCTGCCGGGTTTTTCAAGCTCCGGGATTTTACGGACTTCTTCCAACCACGCAGCCGCGACCGATGGTTCACCGATTCTTGTCTCCTTCATCAGCAAACAGCACAATCCTATTTCGTTTCGTATCTTAGGATGTATCAAGGTTTGGGGTAAAGGGTTTTAACTATATATCGGAGTATTTGGAATATTTGGAAGCCTGGATTTTATTGAAGAAATATTAAAAATATTATTCAAACATAATTTCCCCTAATGGAGAAGACAGACACTTAACTCCTCATGGAGGAAGCAAGACTCTTGGGGATGCACCCCATACTATTACAAACACAAAGGAAATTTGCAGAAAGAGAAAAATTACAAATGTTTTGAAGAGTTGGGAGGATTTTTCGATGTCTTTCATCTGCTTCAAACTTCTTTATTTATAGGCGCCCGCGGACTTCAATCCCGGATTCCAATCTTCCTCTAAATCCTTGTGAC
This sequence comes from Hygrophila difformis, assembly GCA_030278955.1. Classification (NCBI taxonomy): domain Eukaryota; kingdom Viridiplantae; phylum Streptophyta; class Magnoliopsida; order Lamiales; family Acanthaceae; genus Hygrophila; species Hygrophila difformis. The sequence continues at coordinate 15,031,914 of JAOANR010000010.1, read as the reverse complement.
GTCACTGCGTTCGTCACTTGGCCTTAACTTCCACCAGCTACATTATTGTCCTTTTGGAATTATTGCGTTAGGTGGCTTCTTTGACAACTTCTCCACATTCTCTTGTCGGCCACTTACTGCCAACTAATCTACCCTTCTTTATCAGCTTTTAATTATGGGTGTTGCCTACACCTCTTTTTCCTTTACATCCAGCTAATCTTACTTTAGCTTGTGAAAGTTTTTTGGACGTTTCTTTCCCTTGTCCTGTTCGGGTCCGGATTTTTTCTGGGTTACCCGGATCTTTGTACCGAATAGAGATTTTTCCTGTTCTGCACAATATGGGAATATGTGGTTATCCCATGGCCAACATGCATCATGTTGCATGCCTTCTTTCTGGTAGACTAGGTTGATGGCAACTTGTTTTCCCAGATGAGTAACCTCTTCTTTTCGAAAGAGGTTTCCGCAAACTCTGTGCTTTTCCCTGTTAAAGAATTAACCAGGAACGATCCATTTAAATTGTTTGAGAATATTTTAAACGGATATTTAACCTTTTCCATCTCGGTGAGGCAAACCCAGAATCCTCATGCTCGTCGGGTGGAGATTTCGTCTTCGCTGATTGAAGATACCAATGGTGTCTTCTCATCCATAGACTTAACTCTGTTGAAGACAATCATATCAGGTCTTTGTAATTTAATAAAATGAAAGACCGGATAAGAACCTTTCCCGACTATTTCTGGTGCTGCTGAAATGAACTTAAGCTCCAGAATATCTTCTATCTGCAGGTGGGGTTGTTCTGCCATGATTCGTGCACTGCGCTACTTATCCATCCCGGAAGTTTTTCGATTTCCGGAAACCCTGGTGATGTAGTATGAATCGATGCTAATGCTCCAAAGTCATACCACTTTCGAACCTCTTCTGGCTTCGATCCTTCGAGCATCCATACCCTGTTGTATCTCCCGGATGTCTCGATTACTGTTTTGCTCGGGTTAATTCCCCTTTTGGAAACCAGCTGTTCCCATTTTCCTTGGTAGTCAAGCCAGACTGTAGATAGGATCTTCTCGTCTGAATTAACCTTAGAGGTACCTGTCATTGGCCTAAGGTTAATTTCTTCCTCTTTTACCCCAGAGGCAGTGGGTTGACTTGAACTTTCGGAAACGTGACTTTCGTCTTGCTCAACATTTTTGTCGGTATCCGACAATGGTTCCTTTGAAGCAGTGCTTGAATCTACTTCTTCATATGTGACCACTTTAGCTTTTCGGGCACCTTTCTCTTTGTTTACCAAGGAAACTGACGCTTTCCTGATTGGCTCTAATACTGTTTCCCATAATGCTGTCATTGCTATATGGGAGGCTCGTATATTGTTGCGGACCATGTCCACATCGCTCTTTGATGAACTCCTTCCCTTTATATGCCATAATTCTATCTTCCGAAAATGACATGCGGCTTGCGTACCCAATTCTAGCACTCGTAGATCTGTCTAGGATTGGATGATCTCTTATCTGTATGTCTACTCCTCCTAACCTTGGAATCTGGGTAGGATTTGGAGTCATGACTTTAGCAAATTCCTTGAAAATTCTAGGAATTTCTATATATTCTTTCCTGAGAAATAAGTCAGAATGATGACTATTGGAAAATGCATAAGAGATTCTATAAGTTATAGAATATGGCATGTTCCCTTCTTTCATCAGGTCTTTTCTTTTAAAATCCTGATGAAGGGTTAGAACTCTACTAAAATCTTGGTCAGCTAAGTTATAGGAAATTCTGGGATGTATGTCAAACATTAACTTCCCAGCATATAAATTTCCTTCCATAGTTCATAGAAGACCATCTCTAAGGTTATTGATTCTTCTATCAGTGACTGATAGATGTAATTCAGAATCAATGCCTTCTTTGAAGGTTGCCTTAATTACTACTTCAATGGCTCCTATGTGGATCCATTTCATAGTAATGGCGATTTCCTCCTTCATTCTGCTCAATTCCTCAAGAATTTCTTCTTTAGGAATTAATTGCATATCCATAACATTACAAGTAAGTTCCATAGGAATTGCAAACTCACCTGCACTTACCTTGTAGATGATGTTATGTCTTCTCTGGTTGAGTCCCATCTGGTTAAGAACTCGTCCAATCCCGCCAATTCTGAATCTGTCATATGGGCTGAGGTTGGAATCTTGTCGCATTATTCTTTCCATGGTTCGATTCGAGATCGTCATCCTTGAAAAGAATCCAGACAGGTTTTCAGTGGTCTGAATCCTGTCCTCTTCAGTCAGACTCGGTTGAAGATCCACCTGAATATGAGTCTGAGTCACTTCTTAATTCTTCCTCGTAGATGCTTTCATCTGAGGGGATGTCTTCAAACTGATAGACTGGTACCAGCTTTCCATGGTAGACCGCTTCCACGATATCTTCTGTGGCTTCATACATTCGTATCTCACGATTCTGGGGGCAATCGGGTGAGATATGACCTCTGGCTCCACACTTCCAACAGTTGCAGTTCTTGAAGCTTTCGTTGGCTCGGGTATGGGCTCGTCTGAACGTTCTCTTGGACGTCGTTCTCCCCGTGCTCCTTGCTGCTGAGCTAGTTGAGCCTTGGGATGAACTCTTCGTCGTTCCCGTTCTTTGTCCAGTTTTGTATGTTCTGGCCTTGCTCTTGGACCACCATGCTCTTCTTCTTCGGAATGGAGGTCTTCTGAAACTCTTACTGTATGAGCCTCGACTCTTTTTCTTTCTTTTATTTTCTTCTGATTCTCCTATAATTGTTGGAAAATCGTTATTTTCACAGCAAAGAGGGGTTCTTTTTATTTTACCTCTTAGTCTCTTGATGTTCTTTTGGGCTGCTGCCTATTGACACCATTCTCTGAGCTTATCCTTTAAAAAGGACATTCTTCGGGCTATTGAGTCCACTGTACCAGGGGTTACTGTACGACTGGATCAACATCTCTCTCCATGGGCTGCAGATTTTTGCAAAGAACATGGGACATGCTACTTCAGCTGTCATTTTACTCCGAAAATAGTATTTACGAAACCAGTAGATATATTCGTCTACTGCGCAAATACTTCTTAACTCCATACCCAATAGTGCTTGGGTATAGACCTTAATTTTTTCGGTTCTCTGTTCTTCAAAATAATCATCTCCTACAAAATGGGTTTTGAATAAGAGGCCAAATCTTTCACAGATTGTGCTTTTGGATTCTCCTTCGAGTATCTGTTCCTTTAAAGCCGTCGTGAAGTTTTTCCAGCCCAGCTTTGCCGATCCTTCGAGACTTAGCTCTATTAATCTGACAAAGTTTTCTTTATCGAGATCCAGGGTGGTTGCTGCAATCTTCATTGAAGCTACCCATTCGTCAATCAGATCTTCGATATTTCGGAAGTCGATAACATCGAGGTTCAGTGTTATGCCATATGGATTTAATGGTTGTAACATCGTCTTGGCCCACGGTGTGGATTCTGGTGCTCTACTTGGGTTCCGTCCTGGGTTTCGTCTTGCATTGAGATGTACCTCAGGATACCTGTTCATGTGGAAATCTGTACTTTCTCTCATTGGGACGTCAGGTGGTCCATCGTGGGTTACGTTGGATCCCGATTCTTCCGAATAACCCAATTGAAGAACTTTATTGGGTTTTACATTAACCAGATCCATAGTCCCAAGTTGGGAAAATGATTCTGCTAATTCTTGTAGATCTGATAGATCTGCCCTGGAAACACTCATTCGACTGTTTTCAGTAGATCGATCATAAGCTCTTCTTGTGATTTCTGCTTTGGAACCATAGTTGCTTTACCCTTTTGATGTAAAGCTTGTACGGGTCCGAATGCATCTCTAATATTGGCTTGGTTATTCTTGGAAGATCCAGTAATATCCTTCTGCCTTTTCTTGATATCCGAAATATCAAATTTCAGATTTAAAGTCTCTTTCTTTAGATCTTGAAATAATTTCAAGATCTCCTCTGTTGATTGATTCAAGTTATCTATTTTTCCAGGTAAAATTAATACCCGGCTACCATAATCTTGAATCGTCTTTTGGATTTCTCTTAAGTCTTGTGAGAACTTAGAGCTATCCGGATCAATTTCTTTCCAGTCAGTTACTCTCATTTTCATGAAAGAAATTTCTTTTAATAAAATCTTGTCTTGTGGACAAGTTCAAGAATTTCCTTTGGAAATTTCTATTTTTTATTTCTAAAATTTGGAAATAACTCATTGGTTTCAAATTAATTGAATCCATTAAATAATTAAATCTTCTTCATTAAGAAATAAAATATTATAAATAATAGAAGTATAATTAATACGTTCTTCAATAAAACCTAGGCTCTGATACCAATTTTATGCGCTTGGGTCTCATGTGTATAGAAAACTTTTGAAATAAGACTAAAGTATATAAATTCAAACTTTTGGGGTTTTAAAGAAGATAAAGGAAAAGTTGTTGGGTTATTAATTAATTTCAAATTGGTCCTTATGGCTTAATTTCATTCAACATGTGTTTGTAATGGTCTAATTCTGGAAATTCAACTTATAATGACCTAAAAGTGGAATAGGCTCCTTGTAATGGCCCTTTTTATTCATTTCCCCATTTATTTATTATAAAAATAAGTACTATAATTTTTAATTGTTAGAAATTGGATGGGCTGGCTGGATTACTCGCCCTCACTTTTCATAGAATAGTTTGAGGCCTAACATTTTTTCGAAGGCTACTTCCATGGATCCTAAAAAACAATAATTGGGTCGCACAAAATATTTACATGGTCCAATCGTATAAAGCTGATTTATCCCAGCCCAGGCCTGGAGGTGCAGCCTGCAGCAAATTTATATACAGAATGTTTCTAACCTTTGAAAAGATTATAGTAACTCAACAACTACACCTGCTAAATTAAACAACTAGGATGATATTTTCGATATACTATAATTTTACTATAAAATTAACAACCATCAACCATCAGATAAATTAAAAATTACATTCCATCTATCCACTTTAAAGTATCACCTTGTCATTCTCAATCAAATCCAATATATTTGTTAAATGATTAATATATTAAATCGTTTACAATTAAAAATTACACTGCAATAAAATATATATTTTCTTAAACTATGTAATTTAATGGATCAATTTTTTTTTTGGAAGAGTCATTGAAGGCCTGGAAAGGGGTGGTGGGAGCCCATGTCACACAATTACATTTAATGAATCAATTTGTTAATGTGTCATTTTAAAGTTGATTATGCATTTTCTATTACTTCATCCACTTTTTAAATGTTCGCTACATTGGTAAATAAGCTACTGTTTATACAAACACTTTGACTTGAAGTTTTACCATAGTTATATATGTTAAAATATAGACAAGTGAGATCTTGTTAGATTCGTTTTAAAATATCAAAGTTTTATGATTTTCACATATACCGAACTTGAGTTATTTATAGTTTAAAATGTGCATTGGAGTATGTGCTGAATGGGTCGTAGAATTAAAAAAATACAGAGGAAGCATAATTTTACATTCAATTTTAAGTGTTTGATAACATTAATGCTATAAACCTTTTTCAACAATAAGCCTACTACTTCCAACAACAACAACAATAATAATAATAATAATATATTTAGTACTATAAATCAAGCAATCTATATATATATATATATATATATATATATATATATATTAAAGCATTAGTGAACAATCCATCCTACACTTAATGTGGTGTCTCCATTTCAAATTTCTAATTTTTATAGATTTTTGTATTTTTTTAATTTATTAATTTTAGGTTTTTGCATTCATTTATTTATTTATTCATTATAAATTTTTAGTTTTTGAAATATATGGAATCCCCATAATGTTCACTTTCAAATACATTTGAAAGATTTGAAATTTGAAATTTTGAATTTTTTATTTTATCTATATTATTTCATATTTTTTAATTTACTAATTTTATATTTTTACATTTATTTATTTATTCATTAGAAATTTTAAGTTTTTGAAATATATGAAATCCTCACAATATCACTTTTAAAAAGATTTGAATTATTTATTTATTCATTAATATATTTTCAGTTTTTGAAATATATGAATTTTTAAATTTTTATGGTATTCCCACAACATTCACTTTTAAAAAGATTTTAAAGATTTGAAATTTGAAATTTGAAATTTTTTATTTTATCTATATTATTTTGCATTTTTGAATTTACTAATTTTATATTTTTGCATTTATTTATTTGAATATAATTCGGCTTGCATAGCTCAATTAAAAGGGGGTTATATAAAAGGAGATAGGACTAAACACATTTCACCAAAATTTTTCTATACCCATGATCTTCAAAAGAAGGTGAAATTGATGTACAACAAATTCGACCAGATGAGAACTTAGCGGATCTATTGACCAAGGCATTGCCGACTGCAACGTTCGAGAAGCTCGTGAAGAAAATTGGAATGAGACGGCTTCGAGATATAAAGTGATGTCCAAATCAGGGGAAGAAATAAATATAAGAATATTGTACTCTTTTTCCTTCACTATGATTTTTATTCCCATAGGATTTTTTCCTAGTAAGATTTTAACGAGGCATATTCATTGTGGGAGTGTCGTGGAAGCTTAATGAATGTCCAAGTGGCAACTTACGAAGGAGATTAGTGTCTATTACTTGGGATTATTACACGTAGTAGAGTGGTGACTAATCACCCATGTACTTGCCTATAAATATGGTTAATGGAATAATGCATGAACCATGATTTAGCACTCTACTTTTGTCCTCCGTTCCTATATGCATTATACACAAATACTACCGCATATAATAGCTAATAGCTAACAGAAAGATATTATTATAACATCGACAACAACAGTGTTCGATGTCGAAATATGGTTTTGAAGACAGATAATAAAAGATGGAAGCCAGCCATACAACCAGACACGTGCCATCACACACGTGGCAGCACATACGTGGCCCATTACTTAAATTATAAATTTTCAAAAAAAAAAAATGTGATCACGGTCGGGCAGCGGGTTTCACTAGCTTGGATTCACTCCTGACTCCACAAGTGTAATCACCTGCAGGATTCACAAATTCAAATCTTCTGATTCTATATGAATAATGACTGAATCATTAAGATTAAGATAAAATTTTCGCAAGGATTAAACATATAGTGTGTATAGAAGTAGAACAACACCCCGCCGTTAAAACAGTTGATCATGTCATCTTCCAGGCACAGTTGGATCCCACGCCACGCAGGGTCCTTTATTAGGACAGTTTTCCAGACATTCTCAGCCGACACTTATTATCCACCAATTCTACACTAGTGCCTAGCTGGCAAATGGATGCCAATTATGGGCCTGTATGTTCCGGGACCCACCTGGAAAACAATAGTACTAACTAAATTGTCATCCATAATCCATCCATGCACCTTAGCTTCTTTTCCATTAATAATAATAATTGAAGAGCATATGCCGAAGCATATTATACTTTTCTCAATGTTGGAGACTAGTGCGACGAATTATTCAAACAAATAAAACGAAATCCTTATTATTACATTAGTATACTGTAATAATCAATAATAATGCTTACTGACTTGGGAGTTATTATCAATGAAATAGTAATTAACTTAATTATAACCAAAAATCCCACTTGCAGTGCAATCTTTATCTACCCATATATAGTCGTCTTCATTGTCCGTTGTCTTTTAAAGAAAAATAAGGACTAAACACAGCTACTACTAATACTACTATGTTATACAATTATTGATGACAATTATTGATGAAATTTGGATGTATACCACTTTTTCAAAGAAATGCTCCATTAGTCATGATACCTATTCTAGTGAAGGCAATTAATTATGATGCCATTAGCCTTGTATTATGTCTATAAATATGGGTTCTTAAGTGAGAAATACACACCAATATTTGTTCAAAAAACTCTTATACTTGAGCATATATTTTCCTTACTTTTGGTCTTAATTACACTACAATAGTTGCACTATTGAATACACTAATACTATTTCTTTTCTTTCTTCCATTGTCTTTCATTCAAATATATCCATTACTAATATATCATCATTAGAATTCCATATTATCATATAGCTAATAGGCATATACTTGTAATAATTTCACAACACGTTATCAGCACGAAGCTCTATTAGAGTTTGCCAATTCTACCAAGGTTTTGTTGGAGTTCTGTTGAAAATTTAATTCATACCGGGGTTCTGCCAAAATTTTTCAAATCCGGAAGAAAATCACTTGAGGTAATATATTACAACTATTTTCAATATCAATTATGACTAACTTTTCAAAACAGGAATCTATGCCGTTGGAAAGATCCGGGGATTAATTATTTATCTTGAAATATGGATATTAAGATTTATTTGGAAACAATGGATCTAGAAAAGACCATTATAAAAGAAAATACGGCCACAGGCCTAGACCGCAGAGAAAGAAAAAAAAATACGGCCACAGGCCAAGACCTAGAAAAACAAAACGGTCAAAAGATCATATTGGTCTATATATGGGAAATAAGCATTTTGCCAATTCTTATTTTTGATAAGAGATAGTGACAGTTCCCTTAATGTGGGGGCAAATGGCAGCTCTTTGATAAAATAAAGATTTTTGGCTGAAATCCCAAATGCGAGGCATCATAATGACTGCAAGACTATAAGTCTGTAAATGATATAAATCAGTCATGTTCAGAATAATGTCACGATTGAGATATGTGACAATATATTAATAAAAATGACATTAATACCAACAGAGTCCATAAATCTTAGTTCGGTTATACCAACAGATTTCGTGGGTCTTTAGTTTGGTGTGCACTGACAGAGTCAGATTTTTAAATGGCAAAATAATTGCCAGAAATTGTGCCTCTAAAAGGCGAAGCAATTGAAGAAAATGCTATCAATATGGCAGGAGGACATAGTCCCACGACTAATGAATTGGTACTAGTTACCGAGAATTATTGATACAATAAAGCAAATAAAGGTTGAAATAAACCTTGCTAAAGTACGATAATATAAATATTACAAAGGCCATTATTGATATGCTAAATATATCAATGAAAGATATACAAATTTCTTCAATGATACAATATTATTTAAATACTGCATTACATTTTATTATATTATTTTTATTACGCTTTGAATTTTTTTATTTTCTGCTATATTATTATGCATTGTGTTATTTCACTTATATTTAATCTTGTTTTAGTATTAATTATATCTTGTTTTAATTACAGCAAAATGAGGAATTATAAAAGTGATAATATATGTCTTATTGATAGTGCTTCAACGCACACAATACTAAAAGACATAAGGTATTTTTCCAATTTAAAAATGGGAGATACAAACATAAACACAATATGTGGTAGTGCAAATATTATAAAAGGAATTGGCACAGCCAACCTTATTTTCCCAGATGAAACAAAATTAATTGTGAAAAATGCACTCCTATCTCCCAAGTCTCGAAGAAATTTATTGAGTTTTAAAGATATCCGAGAAATGGGTATCATCTCGAGACATCGACTTCAGAGAATGTCGAATATTTATTAATTACAAATACCACTCATGGTAAGAAATATATATTGGAAAAATTGCCAGCTCTGTCTTCTGGATTGTATTTTTCAAAGATAAATACAATTGAAAATTATCACTTAGACCACAGGTCTAATATTCCCCAAATAAACCAGAGGTTTATTGATGGCCAGAGGCCCACTAATATATATCATCCCAAAATAGACCAGAGGTCTATTGGAAGCCATAGGCTTACTGATGAATATATGATATGGCATGATCGCCTAGGCCATCCCGGCTCTACAATGATGAGGCGAATTATTACAAATAGTCATGGCCATTCATTAAAGGGACAAAAATTGCTGCAACATAATGAATATATATGTGTTGCTTGCTCCCAAGGAAAATTAATTTCCAAACATTCACCAACAAAAGTGGGAACTGAAAGCCCCAGTTTTCTTGAAAGAATTCAGGGTGATATATGTGGACCTATAGATCCACCATGTGGACCATTTAAATATTTTATGGTGCTAATTGATGCTTCAACACGATGGTCCAATGTATCATTATTATCATCTCGCAACCATGCGTTTGCAAAATTACTTGCTCAAATTATTAAATTACGAGCACAGTTCCCTGATTATACAATAAAAAATATCCGATTGGATAATGCTGGTGAATATTCATCCCAGAGGTTTGATGAATACTGCATGTCAATTGGCATAACAGTTGAGCATCCTGTTGCTCATGTCCATACACAGAATGGACTTGCTGAATCGCTTATAAAGCGTTTACAATTAATTGCCAGACCATTATTAATGAGATCTGGATTGCCATTGACAGCTTGGGGGCATGCAATATTACATGCAGCAAAATTGGTGCGGTTAAGGCCGACACATTATCATGAATACTCCCCTATACAATTAACATTTGGGCATGAACCCAATATATCCCATCTCAGAATATTTGGTTGCGCTGTGTATGTCCCGATTGCACCACCTCAGCGCACAAAGATGGGTCCCCAACGTAGATTGGGAATATATGTCGGGTATGAATCACCATCGATTATTCGATATCTCGAACCATTAACTGGTGATTTATTTACTGCGAAATTCAAAGATTGTCATTTTGACGAATCTCATTTCCCGACATTAGGGGGAGACAGAAATCAACCAAAGAAAGAAATCAACTGGAAAACACCGTTAGATTTCTTCGATCCTCGTACAAATGATTGTGAACTAGAAGTACAAAGAATTGTACATTTGCAGAGTATTGCAAATCAATTGCCGGATGCATTATGCGACTCTAAAAGAGTAACAAAATCTCTTATACCGGCAGCAAATGTTCCAATCAAAATTAATATCCCAGAGGGACCAATTACAAGTGCCAAAGATGAATCTACTGCACGCTTGAAGCGTGGTAGACCACCAGGTTCAAAAGATAAAAATCCTCGAAAGAAAAGAGGATCACAAATAATTGAAAGTGACAAAATTACAGAAAAGATTGGCCAATATGGAAAGATGCAATCCAATCTGAATTGGATTCCCTGGCTAGACGAAATGTGTTTGGACCGATTGTCAAAACACCAGAAAATATAAAGCCAGTTGGATACAGATGGGTTTTTGTAAGAAAAAGAAATGACAAAAATGAAATTGTCAGATACAAAGCGAGATTAGTCGCCCAAGGGTTTTCACAGAGACCCGGATTTGATTATGATGAAACATATTCCCCCGTAATGGATGGAATAACATTTAGATATCTTATCAGTTTAGCAGTCCATCAAAATCTTGAAATGAGATTGATGGATGTTATTACTGCGTATCTATATGGAAATTTAGATACAGATATCTATATGAAGATCCCAGATGGATTAAAGATGTCAGAGACATATGAATCAAATCCTAAACATATGTATTCCATCAAATTACAAAAATACCTATATGGACTGAAACAGTCCGGGCGAATGTGGTATAACCGACTCAGTGAGTCTTTGTTATAAGAGGGTTATACAAATGACCCGATCTGTCCATGTATTTTCATTAAGAAAAATGGACAAGGGTTTGTAATCATTGCAGTTTATGTTGATGATCTCAACTTGATTGGAACTCCAGAGGAGCTCCAAAAGGCTGTTGAATACCTAAAAAAGAGTTTGAAATCAAAGATTTTGGTAAAACCAAATCATGCCTTGGTTTGCAAATTGAATATTTAAATAATGGAACATTTGTCCATCAAACAGCATATACTCAGAGAGTATTAAAGCGATTTTATATGGATAAAGCACATCCATTGAGTACTCCAATGGTCGTAAGGTCACTTGATGTAAAAAAGGATCCGTTTAGACCACAAGAGGAAGGTGAACAAATTCTTGGACCAGAGGTCCCATATTTAAGTGTCATAGGTGCTTTAATGTATCTCGCAAACTGCACTAGACCAGATATATCATTTGCAGTAAATTTATTAGCGAGATTTAGTTCATCTCCTACTAGACGACATTGGAATGGAATTAAACACATATTTCGCTATCTCCAAGGAACTATTGATCTTGGGTTATTTTACCCAAATGATTCTCGACATGAAATAATAGGCTTTGCTGATGCCGGATATTTATCAGATCCACATAAAGCTAAATCTCAAACTGGCTATGTTTTTACATGTGGTGGTACTGCAATTTCATGGAGACCAATGAAGCAGACTTTGACAGCTACTTCGTCAAATCATGCTGAAATTTTAGCAATCCATGAAGCCAGTCGAGAATGTGTATGGTTGCGATCTTTGATGCTCCATATATTGAAAAATTGTGGCATGACTACTAAAGAAAAAATATCCTCAACAGTTTTATATGAAGATAATGCAGCTTGTATAGCACAATTGAAGGGAGGGTATATTAAAGGAGATAGAACGAAACATATTTCACCAAAATTTTTCTTCACTCATGATTTACAGAAAAATGGTGAAATAGATGTGTAGCAAATCCGTTCAGCTGATAATCTTACAGATTTATTTACCAAGGCACTACCAACAGCAACATTCGAAAAGTTGGTGAAAAGCATTGGGATGCGCCAACTAAAGAATCTCAACTGATGCTTTGATCAGAGGGAGAAATTAATATATAAGAATTATGTACTCTTTTTCCTTCACTAGATTTTTCTCCCAGAGGGTTTTTATCTAGTAAGGTTTTAACGAGGCATATTCTTTTATACATAGTACATCCAAGAGGGAGTGTTATACAATTATTGATGACAATTATTGATGAAATTTGGATGTATACCACTTTTTCAAAGAAATGCTCCATTAGTCATGATACCTATTCTAGTGAAGGCAATTAATTATGATGCCATTAGCCTTGTATTATGTCTATAAATATGGGTTCTTAAGTGAGAAATACACACCAATATTTGTTCAAAAAACTCTTATACTTGAGCATATATTTTCCTTACTTTTGGTCTTAATTACACTACAATAGTTGCACTATTGAATACACTAATACTATTTCTTTTCTTTCTTCCATTGTCTTTCATTCAAATATATCCATTACTAATATATCATCATTAGAATTCCATATTATCATATAGCTAATAGGCATATACTTGTAATAATTTCACAACAACTTATATATATATAGTTGTTGGCCAGTGCAGTGAGGGGTCTGATCTCGTGGAAGGAAAGATTTTGATTTTTCATTCACATGCTTTAATATTTACTATTCAAATGGTTAAATAATAACGAAACTGTAAAGGTGGTGAATAATAGTATAATAATATTAGTAGAATTAAAACAAATGATCAGCTCCAAATTAAAAACCCAAAATGCAATCATGACTACTGGACGACCCTGTTGGGCCCTGTTTGGAATAAGCGGTCCAAACGCTAAAAGCCCATTTCCAATTCTAAGAAATTTATATCTGTTTGTTTTTCCGGAAATACAAGATTTGGAATCGCTGATTTTCTCCACAAATTGTGGTCTTGGGAACTCTAATCTCTGAAGCTAAACTCTAATATCTGAAACCAAACTCTAAACTCTAAACTCTATTTATTTACCAAACGAAGCCTTGATGATGCCAAGCTAGGGTTTTACAACTTTGAATATATATATATATATATGATTTGAAGTAGTCATGTAATTATTCTACTAATATTATTCACCACTTTATTCTACTAATAGTACCCTGTTGATGCCAAGCTAGGGTTTTACAACTTTAAACCTTAGTGGTTTTATATATGATTTGAATATATATGGAGCTTTAATTTGAAATTGGAACATGTACAATATCATGTAATTATTCTTAAATCTTTTTATAAATAAATAAATTATATAGTACTCTAAGCTACTATATACGCATGATCCATCATATCATTGAGCTGAGGTTGCATTATTATCTTAGTCCACTATCTAAGCAAGTGTGGTAACTTTATGCAGTGGTTCACTGTATGTGTTTGAACACCAACAATGAACAAACAGATTACGGTGTCAAGTGTAAAATAAGCACAACGGAATAAAATGAAGCATAAAGTAAACAAACAACACAAAGAGTTGTTGACCCAGTTCGGCCTTCGGCCTACATCTAGGGGATACCAATCTAGGAGATTATTTCACTATGTGTATCAACAATGGTTTACAACCACACACGGTAGATGAAATAACTTGAATGCCTTCACTCCAAACTCCAGGCGGATAGTTGTGATGACCAGCCGCTTTCTCCAGCTCTGGTATAGGTTTCCCACCTATTTCAACTCCTCAAAGCATCCCACTCTGAGTTTCCCCTGAAGTAGCCTGTGAAGCACTCCTCCTTTGATGTTCTGATAAAAGCGATGTAAGTTTCCTCCTGTTTCGCCTTAAGCACTCCTCTTTGAAGTGTCTCAGATTCAGTAACTGAACAGAGAACAATAAGAGAACAATAGAAGTGCTCAGGGCTAGCTCGATCTTCCAGCAACAGATAGCTTCTGTGCACACAAGGCAGGTGATCGAAAATCCTTCTCAAACAATGTTTCCAAGAGCTCTAGAGAGTTTCAGAGTAATTTCAAAATGAAGATAGTGAGAAGTGTTTGAACCAATCCTCCAAAACTAACCCTGCAGGTTCAAACGGTCTAGTGCTAAATGGGGAAAGAGTCGTTGTGGTTAGGGTAAATCTTGTTCAAATCTTCTTTCTCTAATTCAGGAAGGGCTCCTGCAAGCAAATATTAGTATTTACCCTCCCTGATTAGGAAAGACCCGTTGGGCTTAAGCTCAGTCTCCAAGGAAGTTCTTCATTACGCACAGGTAGACTGGTGCTGAGGATGTTCTTCTATCGTGTTCAAGCATCGGCTGTGAACTTTCATCAAACCTTGACTCAACAATCTCCCCTTTTTTGACAGGAAGTGAGCCAGTACATCAAATCCAACCGATGATGAACTATTACAAAGGCTAACTAAGAACATACAGCTAAACCAATAGCCCAACCACCAATTACATCCCAAAAGGCAAACCAGAACAAGATTACAACAAAAACATAACAGAGCTGCACAAACGAACATATGAAAAAGGCAATAACATGAAACATCAAATACTAGATAAAAACCATAATCATGTCCATCCAACAGAGTATCATCAGAAACAGTAGCAGTCAACCAAGGATGATGCTGCCTTGAAACAGAGAAAGAAGGCCAAGGATGATCCTAAGGCGAAATCTGCCTTGAAAGACAAGCAACTTCCACTTCATCAGGGAAAGGCTTCTGGGTTCAAGTTTTACTATCCTGCCAGTCGTTCATACTATGATTCTGTCTTAAAGATCAACAAGTTGAGGATCAAGAACAGGTTCTGTGGAAGGAAGTTCCAAGAGTTAGGATGGACTATCTATCTTGAAGAGAGGTCTCTGTCTGAGTGGGCTTCCAAATGGAATAGGTTGAGGCCTGATCTAGTCAGGGAATTCTTTGCCAACTTGCAAAAGGATTTTGTTTGGACTTCATGTCTCTGAGAAAGCGAGCTAGTTTCTTGGTAAGCAGGGCTAGATCCTCCTCATCCAGATCATCCTCTTCATCATCAAGAACTGAACTGTAAACTTTGGTGGGAACTGACTGAGGCTTGGTTTCCACCTTCAAGGCAGTTGATTTCCCTTTGAAGTTCTGCAGTGAGTCATTTTCCATGATTGTAGGATCCCCATAAGTTCATCAACACCCATGGTTGCAAAGTTGCTTGTCTTTCAAGGCAGATTTCGCCTCAGGATCATTCTTGGCCTTCTTTCTCCTCTCATGTTCATCTTCATCATCACGAACCCTTTTTGAGGACCTGGTAGACTTGGGCACAGAGACTGGAACCTTCTCAGGTGACTTATCAACAGGCTGAAAGAGAGAAAGAAGGCCAAGGATGATCCTAAGGCGAAATCTGCCTTGAAAGACAAGCAACTTCCACTTCATCCGGGAAATGCTTATGGGTTCAAGTTTTATTATCCTGCCAGTCGTTCATACTATGATTTTGTCTTAAAGATCAACAAGTTGAGGATCGAGAACAGGTTCTGTGGAAGGAAGTTCCAAGAGTTAGGATGGACTATCTATCTTGAAGAGAGGTCTCTGTCTGAGTGGGTTTCCAAATGGAATAGGTTGAGGCCTGATCTAGTCAGGGAATTCTTTGCCAACTTGCAAAACGATTTCCTCAAGGAAGGCAAGCCTTGGTTCTGCAAGAACTATACAAGGGGGATCATCTATGATGTCACTTCTGAGAAAATCAACAATCTAATTGGTGTCCCTGAAGTCTCATTCGAAAGTGTATATGCTCCTTGCACAACCTTCGATAGTGATAGAATTGCTCAAGCACTTACCAAGAGTGAAATTTTGAAGATGCCAGGAAAAGGACTCTTTCTAAGATTTCTGACCCAGAAGTTCCACTTGCTGTATAAGTTCTGTTCATCCAATGTGCTGCCTACTTCCAACCATTTCTTGGTCACAAAAGAGATGTGCCATCTCATTTATGCTATAAATGAAATGGAGCCAATCAATTATGGATATCTAGTTCTCATTTAGCTGGGGAAGTTGGCTCAATCGATCAAGAATGATGGAAAAACTCTTCTTCCATATCCTGCTATAAGCACTACCCTTCTGGAATCTGAGAACCTCTTTGGAGAGAAAAAGGAGGCCACTGAACCTGTAAATGAGTTTGCCATTTCTCAAGCCTTCCAGAAGAAAACTCCTGACCTCCCTGGCATAGATGGATCCTTGAGCCGGCAGAGTGCACTTCATCGAGCAAATGACATCTTTGCCAATGCTATTGATGAGATCAGAATGATGAAAGAGGCCCATGAGGCTCTAGAAAGAAAGCTGGAACAAGGTCTTGCTCTTCTCCCTGATTACTGGTCTGATGAACCTAATGCCATTTCAAGATCTCATGCTGAGGAAGAGGGGTCTGAAGAGGGTTAAGAAGAGGAATCTGAATAGTCTTTGCCAGCAATTGTTCCAGAGAGGGAGTAAAAATTCAAAATATTTTGTTGCTGATAAACTCTCCCATGCTGCTGCTGATTGGGTAACATCTTTCTAACTCTGAAACTCTTACCTTATTGAGTTCTTTGTCTTTAAGAAACACTGATATTTTGTTTGGTTTTGTTGGTTGACTGCTACTGTTTCTGATGATGCTCTGTTGGATGGACATGATTATGGTTTTTATGACCATAGGTCCTACAGTAAGCACATTCAAGGGGTTCACCTACAGAGACCTGCTTTTTGTTCTTCTTCCTCTTGGGGGCTTTGCTGGTGCTGGCTTCATCAACAGAGTTCTCAGAAGAACTATGACCTTCTTTGACAAAGACTCTTTGAGAAGACGAAGTACACCCCTTCACATACCCAATTCATCTCCTGTCTCCATGAGCTTTGGAAGAAGCAAGTATCTCTTCAAGGACATCCTTTCCTTTGTTCAGTCTGCTAGTCAGTTCCTCTGACTTAGAGACTTTGGCAGAGAGTTCTTGGACTTGATTAGTCAACTCAGTCACTTGTTGTTGGAGATCATCCTTCTGACTTGTAAGATCTGTGACTTGATCAACAAGGGCTCCATTGACTGTGGTGAGGTTATGAACTTGCTCAGACAGCCCAATTACTTCTTGTTGAAAGTTGTCCCTTTCAGTACTGAGTTGCTCCACTTGTTCTGTCAGCTCTCTTTTGGCAGTCATGAGTTCACCAGCTTGAACTGAGAGTTCATCCATTGACTGAGATAGATCGTAGTTCGAGGGTTGAAGTAGTGCATTCATGTACTCCAGTTCATCACGCCTAACTTCAACTTTGTGAAGTTCCTCTCTTTGAGAGTAATATCTGCATCTCAGTTCTTCATGTTTTTCACATAGATCCTTGTGTTCCTTCCTCAGCTCAGCAAGATCAACACTGATAGCAAACACATCCTCTTCAGCCGGGTCAAGCTTTTGACAGGTTTCATCATATAGTTTGCTAAGTGCCTCAACACCTTGACTCTCATTCCTGTTATAAGAGGTAGAAGCCTCATTAGTAATAAACGTATTGACTTGAGCAGGAGTATTACTTTCATCATGTTCAGTCTCAGAGTCTGAATCCCATGATCCAACAAAGGCAACTCCATCTTCCTCTTCTCCATCACTGGATTCAGGGCTGTCATCCTCACTAAAGGTGGCACAGTAGGTCTTCTTGACATCAGACCCCTTATTTTTTAGATTAGCACATTCAGCACGAACATGGCCAAACCCTTTGCATTCAAAACATTGAGGGCCTTTAGAATTAGAGGTTTCCTTGGGCGACCTCTTGACAGGTTTCTCAGACCTTCTCTTGTCTGGTCTCCTGCTGGATGAGCTTTCTCCTTTTCTATTATCAAATTGTTTGGACTTCTTGTCTCTGAGAAAGCGAGCTAGTTTCTTGGTAAGCAGGGCCAGATCCTCCTCATTCAGATCATCCTCTTCATCATCAAGAACTGAATTGGAAACTTTGGTGGGAACTGACTGAGGCTTGGTTTCCACCTTGAAGGCATTTGATTTCCCTTTGAAGTTCTTGCAGTGAGTCATTTCCCGTGATTGTAGGATCCCCATAAGTTCATCAACATCCATGGTTGCAAAGTTGGCTTGAAGTTCAAGGGCAGCAATCTTAGGATAGAACCTCTCTGGAAGTGTACCTACAATCTTAGTGACTATCTCCTCATTGGAGTAGGTTTTCCCAAGCTGTTGAGCTTGGTTGGTTATTGTACGAATCCTACCAAAAAAGTTATTCACAGACTCATGCTCATCCATACACATTTTATGAAACTCAGCATCAACAAAAATAAGTTTAGATCTCCTTACAGAGGTGGTTCCCTCATAAGAGTTTACCAAAATCTCCCAAGCTTCAAATGCAGTGGTGCAGTTTAAGATGAGGAAATATTGATTATCTGACACAGCACTGAAGAGAGCATGAAGAGCTTTGGAGTTCATGTTGGACAGGGTCTTCTCCTCTTTGCTCCAGTCATTCATGTCTTTGGGAGTGGTCACACCATCCTTAGAGACACTGGGAACAACATACTTGATAAGAACAACATTCCAAGCCAGATCATCTATGGACATCAGGAATGACGGCATCTTGTTTTTCCAGAAAGCAAAGTTAGTCCCATCCAGTAGAGGGGGGTGATTGTAGTTCCACCTTTGACTCATCTTGCTTCAAAAGATCTCTCTCGCAAGAGTGTGGCTCTGATACCACTTGTTAGGTCCACTATCTAAGCAAGTGTGGTAACTTTATGCAGTGGTTCACTGTATGTGTTTGAACACCAACAATGAACAAACAGATTACGGTATCAAGTGTAAAATAAGCACAACGGAATAAAATGAAGCATAAAGTAAACAAACAACACAAAGAGTTGTTGACCCAGTTCGGTCTTCGGCCTACGTCTGGGGATACCAATCCAGGAGATTATTTCACTATGTGTATCAACAATGGTTTACAACCACACACAGTAGATGAAATAACTTGAATGCCTTCACTCCAAACTCCAGGCGGATAGTTGTGATGACCAGCCGCTTTCTCCAGCTCTGGTATAGGCTTCCCACCTATTTCAACTCCTCAAAGCATCCCACTCTGAGTTTCCCCTGAAGTAGCCTGTGAAAGACTCCTCCTTTGATGTTTTGATAAAAGCGATGTAAGTTTCCTCCTGTTTCGCCTTAAGCACTCCTCTTTGAAGTGTCTCAGATTCAGTAACTGAACAGAGAACAATAAGAGAACAATAGAAGTGCTCAAGGCTAGCTCGATCTTCCAGCAACAGATAGTTTCTGTGCACACAAGGCTGGTGATCGAAAATCCTTCTCAAACAATGTTTCCGAGAGCTCTAGAGAGTTTCAGAGTAATTTCAAAATGAAGATAGTGAGAAGTGTTTGAACCAATCCTCTAAAACTAACCCTGCAGGTTCAAACGGTCTAGTGCAAAATGGGGAAAGAGCCGTTGTGGTTAGGGTAAATCTTGTTCAAATCTTCTTTCTCTAATTCAGGAAGGGTTCCTGCAAGCAAATATTAGTATTTACCCTCCCTGATTAGGAAAGACCCGTTGGGCTTAAGCTCAGTCTCCAAGGAAGTTCATTACGCGCAGGTAGACTGGTGCTGAGGATGTTCTTCTATCGTGTTCAAGCATCTGTAACGCCCCAAAAATTTAAAACCAATTTTTGGGGACGTCACTGCCGTGTTATCTCCCTTAAACTGTTGGCCAATCAATTTAAGTTTGATAACACGAAGCCTGGTAATCAGAAAATCCAACACAATATAATATCAGAGCAACAGAGTAAGCAACAGAACAAGTCCGTCACATAATCATAATATCTCGGCTACAAGCCTCATACAGTACCTCACCTCGGTACTCACATCAACCTGTCCAAAATACCAAATACAAGGAGGAATGACAACAACAGTTCTCAAATCAAGTCCAACTGTCAAGATAATCAGGAAATAAAAGCAGTCACGATAAAAGCAACGTATTCCAAATACAGCATCTCAGACATGACATAACAATGCAATCCTACTAGATCACTCAGCCCCAAACCCATCACCATGATCATGCTCTGCGTCCTCCTCGAGAGTATCTATAAGAAAGACAAAATGCAAGGTGTCAGTACATAAAGTACTGAGCAAGAGTAGGAAAAGCTGGGAAACAGGGAATAAAGTTTTAGAGGTTAACTAACAGTTTATAATGGCATAACTAAATAATTAAATAAACACCACGCCGTCCCATACCGGTGCTTCAACCACGTCATACACTGCAAAACAATTATAAGATGAATGATGGATGATGAGATGAAATGTTATGACCTAAAGTGTCTATCTACCCTAAATGCAGCACAGAAGTATGCCTAGCGCGCTACCTAAGTACCATGGTCGGTATTCCTCTCCAAATAGGGTCCACTCCCCTAATGGTCAGAAGAGATACCCACAGTGCCCCCGCCGCGGACACTAACAACTGAAATAAGTGGCTTACGGTCATGGCGGGTACTAGCCCAGAGCATCTCGCTCTCGAAGGCCAACATGCCAGGATAAGATACTAACTATGCCCAGTCGGATACCGACTCGTAAACATAGTTAGGATATCTGATATCCTTGAATGCATAAATCATTACAGATCACAATCATCTTACACAATGTCTAGTCGGATACCGACTCGTAAACATTTAGTGTAAATTATCAGTCCGCAGACTACACACAATATTCGGGTTGCCAACCCCATATATCGGCTCACAACAGTACCACATGAGTTAGACATGTTCTAGGGTGTGCCACGTCCCACATATCGGCACTCGACTCACAAACATAGTGATAGAAGCAACGCAAGATTCCATTCTAGATTAAGGCTCAGTGAATCTTCTAAGTTCAATCAATACTCATGATAGGCACTAACATATTCTAGATCATTTTTAAGCATATTTCGAGACCTAGAAATGAGTGAGAAATGATAAAATACGAAAAGGGGACGAAAAACGGAAGAAAACAGCGAATCGGCACGCCGTAGAGACCCTCGGGTTATAAATTCCTATTTTAAATTTTTGAAGGATTCATTATCTCTGAATTCCGATTGCATATTTGAAATCCTTGTTCCGAGTAGGGTCAGATTCATATATGGTTTGCGAAAATCGGATTAGAAACGAGTAAGTTAGAGCCGATTCAAGTTTGTGGGTTTTTGGGTGTACAGGAGGCGCCAATTGTGGCGCTCCAAGCCCCTTTTGGGCGCCGCAAAGGCATTGCGGCGCCCAAAACTGGGCACCAACCCAGCAGAGGCGCCACAGTGGCGCTCCGGGCTAGTTTTAGGCGCCACCAAGGTATTGTGGCGCCTGAACTGAAGGCTTCAAGGGCTGGGGCGCCGCAGTGGCGCTCCGGACCACTTTTAGGCGCCACATAGCCTATGTGGCGCCTCTGAAACTTCAACAGAGTCAGAATTTCGCGAAATTCACCATTTTGTTCCAATCTTCCCCCACAATAAGCTAAATCATACTCTTGCCTTGTGTTTATGAAGTCCAAACACTCCTATATCAGGTCTCAAGCTTCTCCAACACCAATTGCAAGCTTCATAACACTTTAAGAACACTACAAGGCAAGGATTGAGATCCAAAATCAACATCAACTCAACATAAGTGCTCAAAACCAACATGCACAATAATGAGCTGAAATCCCCCAAAATTATCAACCAAAAAGAGTCTCAAAACTTACCTCCAGGTCCTCAACACAAATCCAAGCTCCGATTGAAGTCCTAACACCAAAATCCAAGCCAAGCTACAAAATCTTCCAACACAACACCCAAATTCGTCACCCTCAAAACATCCCCATAAACTTGCTTCCACAACCATGGAATTGAGAAATTATTCAAGGAAAAAGCTTACCTTAGGTAGTACAAGGGATCCCCAACCGATTTGAGCAAGAAAGCACCAATTTCTCTCCAAAATGAGGAACCCTAGCTCCACCTAGAGAGAGTGACGGGAATGGAGAGTGTTTGGGTGAGAAATGGGTCTCTCCACCCAACTGTCTGATTTTTAAGAGTCAAAATGGATCCGGGTCGGGTCTTAAGTGGGTTAGTGGATTGCATCACTTGTCTTGACCACATTGCACCCATTTGAGCACTTGAGCTCTTATTCTCTTGTGGGTTTGAACCCACTTATTCTTCCACTTCATTAAAATTGTACCTACAAAATATCCATATAATAAATCCTTTGTTAATTAACCACAATTAATTAAATTAATCATATGTTAATTAAATCGGGGTGTTACAACATCGGCTGTGAACTTCATCAAAACCTTGACTCAACATATTATTGTCTTATTAAGCTAAAAGGAATATACCAATTAGTTGACCAACCAATTTTTTAGCTTACTACCCCAAATTTAATTTGCAATATAATCGTAGTACGTCTACTACTTGGTTCAACACAGCCCAATCATTCTACTTCCTCCGTCTCTTTATGTTTTAACGGATCCACTTCTTACGTTGTTCAATATACATTTTAAATTATTAATAAATCAAGTTAGATATGATTAAAAATTCTAAAAGTTGGATATTTAAAAACCGCACGATGAGACGAATCTAATAAGACCGCACTTGACTATATTTTAACTTGTACAACTATGATAAAACTTTAAGTGACAGTCTGCATGTGAATAATAACACATTACCAAACGTCGAATAAATAACGAGCTGAAGGTAGTATACTACTACTCTTTTATTTTCTCACATTATGTTATGTCAAATTTTCGATTAAAAATCTGAAAATTTTCTTCGTATTCTAAATGATTTTGAACGAAAATTGCGATGAAACAATATTCTAAATGAGGAGGAGTAGAGTATCATTATTATTGATTCATGTATGAGGGATTCATTCCAATTGATGAATACCTACCGAGTAGTATTAAAGATGAAGACTTTCATATACTTCACATGAGTGATGTGACCTATTATAATAATAATAATAATAATAATAATAATAATAATAATAATAATAATAATAATAATAATAATAATGTGTACGTATTAATTAAATTATGACCGCCACTTGCCTTCCATCGGCCTCCATCTCATTTTGACCGTAATTCATTTTTTATTTTTTTTCTAAACCTTATACAGACTAGACTAGGAAAATAGTAGTGGGAGCTTATGCTATATAAATTACAAAGGAGAATAAACGGGAGGGATAGGAGGCGATGGGGAATCGAACTTCCAACCTTTCATTGAAAGTCGGAGAACTTAACCTATTATCTCCCTTATTCCCATTTTTTTATTATATCATTCATTCCCTTCCGCTCTTTTAAATTATTACTCCTATTATTGCAACTTTAACCTCATAATAATTAAATATAAAAATTAAACTAACCAAAACAGATCCACCCCGTTAAGTTTAAAAACTAACAAATATAGGCTGGCCAGCCAACTGCCAACGTGGCCAAACCTAAGAAGATACACTACATACTACTGTACAAATTAAGAATCAACCAAACTCGGTCGGTCGGAATTGGGACTTCACCCCAGTGGTCCCAATTCCAATTCGGCTTATATCCCTCCTTTTTATTGCTCTTTGTAATTTGTAAGGTTTGAACTCAATATTAATAAAAAAAAAAAAAAAAAACTCGGTCGGTTTATCCGTCAAAACACACCTCCAACAAGAAACTGTCCTCACGTGTCATCAAATCATGTAAAGAAAAATCAGACATAGGGTGGACAGCATGCCACGCGTCAATGGCCTTCAAATTTTAAAATTCCCAAAAAATTATGACCGTCAGGCGTCGAGGAACAAGACCGCAGTTGGGCAGTCGATATGATGTAGCACTTGCATGGATAAGGATGTTCTAGGAATAGGGGTGAAAGCGGTACGGTAAATATCCGACCGATCCGATGCCGTATCCGATTATATTCGAATCCGAATCCGTTTTTGACTATCCGGACGGATATTTAAATATTCGTATCCGAATCCGAATCCGTATTTTAATATTCGCATTCGTATCCGTATCCGAAAATATCTAACCGTATCCGAGAATATCCGACCGTATCCGAAAATTGATAGGATATTATCCGGATTTTAAATATGGATATCCGAATATATTAATATATTATTATTTAATAATTAAAAATGATTAATAATTAAAAAAAATATCAAATTTTCAAAAAAGATTATAAAAAATTATCCGATAATATGTATCCGATTGAATCCGTATCCGTCATATATCCGTCCCTATCCGTACCATATCCGTAATCCGAAATATACGAAACCGTATTCGTATCCGGCCCATCCGTATTCGATACCGAATTCGACAAAAAAAATATAGATAATATCCGTATCCGACACTATCCGACCGTATCCGTACCGTTTTCATCCCTATCTAGGAATGATGTATAACTGAATTTTAATTTATTATTCGAGAAAATCTGAATTTTAATTTATCATTGTTCGAAAATAAATTAACATGTCATGGTGTATTTTACACCTAAAAGGTGTGTTAACCAAAAAATTCCTTGAGGAAGAAACCTTTTTTTTTATTGATGAGTATCAAAAGCATTATAAAAATTGTAGAAATGAATTATATGAAAATAAGAAAGCTGTGAAGGATTTAAAGTGCGGAATGAAAAAATACGAAAGAAAACTTGCAGAAAGGAAATGGCAGAAAGTAAAGATAATAAAAGTGCGATTCCTCAAGGGGTGTGTGGATGTTCCTCTGCTTCCATGCCTCTTCATCCTTTTATAGAGAGTGTGTCGCCGCCCTGATGCATTAATGAGATGCAATCCTTGACTTCTGGTGACACCACGGGCGCCTGGCGGCTTGAGGAGACATGGCGGCTGGGAGAGGATTGGTGGCCTTGATGGCGCACGCAATCTTCTCCTTGCGCCGTCCTGTCGCTGCCTTGCTGCATTAATGAGACGCAATTCTTGACTTCTGGTGACACCACGGGCGCCTGTCATGGCGGCTTGAGGATACGGCTGGGAGAGGGTTGGCGGCCTGGGGTCACTTCCATGTCTCCCATGATGATGCATGCATTGATCGGATGCCCCATAATTTCCTCCAAGGGTCGTGCCTGTCATGATTCCTCTCCTCACGAATTATAGTGCAGCTTTTCCCCACTTGCTCATCATCCGGATAAATTTTGAATTGGACCGGACCGGACCTTGAAAATGGATTGGACTAATTTTACTGGGCCAAATAAATTAATTCATTGGGCCTAATAAATTATTGGGGTTAACACCTACTGACTTAAGAATCACGTAGTCCTTCTACCGGATATATTTTTATAGAGTGGACCGAGCAATCAGACAAAAAATGGATGAGCCTTAATATTCATTTTTATTGGGTTAACAGATGCCCCCCTTGCGCTTTCAGTCGATGGAACTGAGACTGAAAATGCGCATATTTTTTGTTAATGCCACTTTCGACATTCGAAATTGAGAACACGTGCATTATCACTCTTGATTTATTTTACTTTTTTTTTTTAATGATGATGGCTTGTCCCCGTTTGCAAATTCAATGGCGGCATGTGCTCCGCCACGTGCACACTTTTTTTTTTATTATGCCGCCAAGCACTTTACCTCTTTTTTTTTTTTAAATGACAGCTGCAATTTTGTAAATGCATGCCGCCACATGCACACTTTTTTCTTTTTTCTTTTTTCCTTTAAATGCCGCCAAGCATTTTACCTCTATTTTTTTTTTAATGACGGCTGCAATTTGTAAAATTTGCAATTGCAATGGCATGGCGGCTTGTGCTCCGCCACTTGCCACTTGCCCTTTTTTGTTTTTGTGTTTTTTTTAAATCTTACTAAATGGCCGCCACTTACATATATATGTCATGAGCCGCCATTAATTATTTGCCACTTATATGAATGTAATGGCGGCAGCTTACATATATATATACTTTCTTTTTTTTTTTGGTTAACTTGGCGGCTTCCACTCTTTTTTTTTTTATCTAAGCCGCCACATGCATAACGACTGGCATCATTCACCTCCTTCCAGACAACATTTGTATCCCTCCAAGCACCTTTCACATCAAGGCACCACACATCACCAGGCACCATTTGGAGTGTCTCAACCGCCATCTTTCCGGCCGCCAATCAGCCTTGCTCCTAACGCCGTTCGCACTCCCTGTTCAGCCGCCTTTGGAGTGAGCAGCCGTCATCAACGCCCGCTGCTTCATCATTCGTCCTTTCCAAGGTCACGCTGTCATCCCTCGTGAAGCATCCGCCGTTCAAGCTCCTTAGTGTGCCAACACCTTTCCAGCCGCCAACATCTTGCGGGCCGCCATCGCGGAGCACCGCCAACCACCTCCTGAGCTGCCAACCTCGAACACAGCCGCCAGCATCCCGGAGGCCGCCATCGCGAGGAGCGCCGCCAGCAGCTCCCTGAGTGCCGCCAACGAGGGACGCCACCAACCCGAGGGACACGCCGCCAACCTGACCAAGCGCCGCCAGCCTTCAGTTGGGCCTCCATCGTCTTCGTCCGCCGCCAGCTCCCCCATGGGCCGCCAACCTTGCCAGCCACCAGCCATGATCGCGAGCGCCGCCAGCTTCGGTCCCAAGAACCGCCAGCCAGCCCGTAGTGCCGCCATCACTGTTGCGACGCCATCCAAGAGCATCCGGGAGCCGCCTTCATCATCGAGCAGAGGTGCCGCCACCTTGGTCTAGGGTTGCCAGTCAACACGAATGCCGCCATCACCCTCGGCCACTACTCACTTGCAGGCCGCCACCATCACCAAGCAGCGTCACCACCTATCTTGTTGAAGGCCGCCACCTCAGCCATGAACTGGGCCGCCACTCACTGGTCAGGCCGCCGTCCTCATTCGCCAACTACTCGGCCTCCAAGGCCGCTGTTGATGGCGTTCCAGGGCCACTATCTAGGGTTTTTACCACCCAAGGTTATTGCATTGGCCACCACGGTTGGTTCGTCTTCCTCTTTATCATGTTTTAATTTCTCAAAAGACGCTTCTCGTTTTGTTCCTCAATGAACTTTTCCAATCGGGCCGCTTTCTCGGCCAGCTGGGCAAGATCAGTGGAATCCTGCACAATTAAATGCTCTTTCAATTTTGGCAATATGTTAGCCACTGCGATATTGGCTATCCCCCTATCAGAGACTACCATTGTACATCGGCCCTTAAGCCGCTGTAATCTATTGATAAAGTGCTCGCCGCTTCATCAACAAATTGTTTAGCATTAGTTAACTCTGCTAAACTAACACGTTTCAAGGGAGTGTAGAACCTGTCGTGGAAGGCTCTCTCCAGATCAGCCCAACCCTGAATTGAATTAGGCCGCAAAGATGCGTACCAAGCGAAGGCGGGTCCAGTAAGGGATGCACTGAACAACCTCAGCTTCAGCCAATCATTGGTCGCCGCTTCGCCACATTGAGCAGTGAATCTGCCCACATGTTCCTCAGTGGACTTGCCGTCGTCCCCTGAGAATGTGGTGAACTCGGGCATCTTGAAGCCCCTAGGGTAAGGCTGCATGGTGTCTACCCAATCAGGATACGGTTTCGTGTAAGTGGGCCGTCCCATCGTCCTTAGTTGAATCCCGAAGTGTTGCTGCATCATATCTGCCAACAACTCGGGTGATATCGCGGGCGCCTGTGTAGGAGGCATGGTGGCTAAAGGAGGCACGACAGCTTGAACGACAGGTGCTGCGGGCACTCGACATGGTTGTGGCGCCTGCCCTCCTATGGCGGCTAGAGTAGGTATGGCGGCTGGTGTGATGGGTACCGCCGCCACTCCACATGGCTGTGGCATCTGCCCTCCTATGGCGGCTAGAGTAGGTATGGTGGGCTGGTGTGATGGGTACCGCCGCCACTCCACATGGTTGTAGCGCCTGCCCCCTAGGGTTGGTGGCATCCAATCAGGGTTTAGAGGCGCCGCCACATAGGGTGTGGTCGGAACGTTCGGGATATGAGTTGCCGCTTGATGTGGCGCCATGCTAGATCCGCCCGTACAGCCCGGCGTAGTGCTGGCCGCCATCAAGGGACTCGAAGGAGCATAGACAAGCACATGAGGTACTGCCTATCTTGAGTTTGGCATGCTAGGTGCCGCAGGAGCAAAGGCATAAGCAGCTTGATATGAGAATTGGAACATACTGGCCACGCCTCCGGACTCCTGAAGTGGCGGCTGGTCAAGTGTGGTTCCCCAAGTCCGCTGTTGGCCTCCTGACAGCCCCGGATCTGGGATGCTAAGCGTCGTATTCACGCCGTTCATATGAGTAGTTCCATCCCGCTGGAGACGTATGGAACTACACACTCTCTCGATCTGATCGGTCATAGCAGGCCGCATTGCTTCCATTAAGTGCCTCGTGAGTAAAGGCATAAACTCGGCCATCGAGTCTGTCATCGATATCCGTATTTGTTCAGACAGGGTAGGAATCTGTGTTGTTTCCTGTCGCGGTTGAGAAGTGCCCGCCGCATCATCGGCGTTCTTAAAAGGTGTTCTAATCGGTGTGTCCTCGTCCAGATCTAAATAGCATACACTCTAAGCGGATATGGTTTCCATTCGTGTCCCACTGAGCGTGTCAATTTGTTAACCAAAAAATTCTTTGAGAAAGAAACCTCTTTTTTTGATTGATGAGTATTAAAAGGATTACAAGAATTGCATAAAGGAATTACATGGAAATAAGAAAGCTGTAAAGGATTTAAAGTGCGGAATGGAAAAATACGAAAGAAAACTTGCAGAAAGGAAATGGCATAAAGTAAAGATAATAAAAGTGCGATTCCTCAAGGGATGTGTGGATGTTCCTCTGCTTCCATGCCTCTTCATCCTTTTATAGAGAGTGTGTCGCCGCCCTGCTGCATTAATGAGACGCAATCCTTGACTTCTGGTGACACCACGGGCGCCTGGCGGCTTGAGGAGACATGGCGGCTGGGAGAGGATTGGTGGCCTTGATGGCGCACGCGATCTTCTCCTTGCGCCGTCCTGTCGCCGCCTTGCTGCATTAATGAGACGCAATCCTTGACTTCTGGTGACACCACGGGCGCCTGTCATGGTGGCTTGAGGATACCACTGGGAGAGGGTTGGCGGCCTGGGGTCACTTCCATGTCTCCCATGATGATGCATGCATTGATAGGATGCCCCATAATTTCCTCCAAGGGTCGTGCCTGTCATGATTCCTCTCCTCACGAATTATGGTGCAGCTTTGCCCCACTAGGTCATCATCCGGATAAATTTTGAATTGGACCGGACCGGACCTTGAAAATGGATTGGACTAATTTTACTGGGCCAAATAAATTAATTCATTGGGCCTAATAAATTATTGGGGTTAACACCTACTGACTTGAGAATCACGTAGTCCTTCTACCGGATATATTTTTACAGAGTGGACCGAGCAATCAGACAAAAAATGGATGGGCCTTAATATTCATTTTTATTGGGTTTACAATGTGGAAAAGAAAAGAGTTCATTTCTTGGCCCTTAGAAATGAGTAGGAGCCACATGCATAGCAGTATAGGATTGGATGTCATTTTAATTTCTGGCTTATTTTGTCTTCCATTTTGTGTTTGTTGATGATGAGCACTCCACCATAAGAAAATTTTCTACTTCGAAAGCAAAAACTCTAGTGATTTACAAAATACTCATTACTGTATGGTACTCCCTCCCTTCTTATGTCTTATTTTGATTTTTGACACTGTAATCAACTTTGATTGAAAATTATTATAATTATATAATCGAAAAATATTGTCATGTTTGGTCTTGTTGAATTCGTCTAATCGTATAATTTTAGAATGTATATATATATTTTTAATAATTTTTAAATCTCTATATTTTAAGATATTAACTGCTAAATAAATGATTACACTGCGTGTCTAAAAATTTTGAGACATTTAAATGGAACATTAATTAATGTTTCTTATATGATGTGAAGTACTATGCAGATAATGAAATTCAATTGTCAAAAAAATTGTGTTAGTTACAAGCTACAGAATATTTTTTTTTTAGGGGAACGAGATTTTATTCAATAGAGTAAAAGCCAAGGACGAAATGTCCCTTACAACAAACACTCAACCAAATATACCACACCTCCTTCTGGAGCCAGATTAGTACATTCAAGATCTCAACACATTCGAAATGAAATAATAGTAAAACTCAAACCTCCGGATCCCTCTACAGCCACACTTCAAACCTGGTACCATCCGATACGCCCTTCTTAGCCCATAAATCCGCCAAACTACTGCGTTCCCTAAGGATATGCCGAACCTGGACATCTCTTCCTGCCTTCATGACTGCCAGAATAGGTTTCAACAGTTTGTTAAGCCTCCATGGAACGCTCGGCGGGTCGAGGAGCCATCTTACTACATTAATCGAGTCGTACTCGAAAATTAGTCTTTGAAGAGGAAAACCTTGGTCGCGAATTAGAGCATCGCACACTCGATGCACCGCCGTCATCTCCGCCATTGTTGAGTCTTCAACGCCAATGAAGTCTGATAATATATATATATATAATCTCTCCCACATCATTTCTAATAACTCCCCCGATGCCTGCCGGTCCTGGATTTCCAAAAGATGATCCATCGGTATTTATCTTTAGCCACCCTCTTTCCGGTCTTTCCCACACAAGATTCCCCCGAGCAGTCTTAAAATTCCTCGTTCGCTTTATCACCAAGTTAACAGGAAAATTAACATCCAAGCTTAGACCTTGTACATCTTCATCAACCACCCCAGCCTTCCACCAAGACCCGACCCTCCATTTAATCTCCTTCAAAACAGTCCCACACTCGAAACTGCCCCCCTGAAAAACCACCTTGTTCCTCTAGCTCCAAATAGACCAAATAGTTGCCATACACGAGAGAGCCCAAACCACCCCCACGGCCTCTATGCAGGTCGCAACCCAACCACCAATACACCAGTGTCTTGGCATCCCCAGGTATTGCCCACATAACATTAAAGCATGCAATCACAGAGTACCATAACTGACTAACCCTCTCACAATTACAGATTAAGTGATCAATAGTTTCAGCCTCAAGACCACATAAAGGACACTCATCATTCGTTACCTGTGCACAATGTCTCAAGGCTAGGAGTCTGCGAACAGGGAGTGCATCATGTAACATTTTCCATGCAACAAGCTTCACCTTCATAGGGCATTTAATCCTCCATAACCATTTCCACAAGTCATCCCTTGTTCCATCCCTGCGACCTTCAATCATCTTCCAAACTGAACTTGTAGAGAACTGCCCATTCCCCTCCCTATTCCACCTAACTCTGTCTTCCAGTTGCCTACACAAAGTGTGTCCGCTGATCGTCCCCAACAGTTCATTTCACACCTCCAACTCCCAATCAAAGGGTAGCCTTCTTAATTCAATTTTCCACACCCAATCAAAGCCTTCCCAGTACCCATAGTCTGTTATCACCCCCCCTTTGTTGCGTGCCAGAGAATATATTCTTGGAAACATTTCTCTAAGTGACCTCCCTCCAGCGACCCATTTGTCTGTCCAGAACCTCGTCAATGTCCCATTTCCTACCTGAATGATGAAGCTATCCCCCGAGTCCACCATCCATGAGGTTTCCCATATCTTACTGATGTTGCCCCACATGGAATTTCCCGAGACGCTAGAAGGAATCAGTGGTTTTAATCCCTCATAATATTTGGAGCAGAGGACATCTTTCCAAAGTGAATGCTCATTGCCAAATCTTCACTTCCACTTTAAAAGTAATGCCGCGTTGAACTTCTGCACCTGCCATATGTGCAACCCTCCATTATCCGTATGAGAACACACCTTATCCCAACTAATTGTATGCAATTTCCTGTCTGCTTCCCACTCATTCCAAAAAAACCTCCTTTTTAACTTCTCTAAATGGTCTGCCACTCCTTTCGGTACCCTAAAATGAGACATATAATAAACCGGCAAGCTGTTTAAAACCGATTTAATCAAACATAATCTACCCGCTTGAGACAACATACGCCATTTCCATCCGGCAAGCCTCCTTTCCACCTTATCTATAACCGGACGCCATATCCCTACACCGTTACCTCTGCCCCCTATTGGAACCCCGAGGTAATTCATAGGCCATGCACCAACCCCACACCCTAAGATGTTAGCAGCCTCCCTGGTGAGATCCTTTTCACAATTTATCCCAAGTAAGCAGCTCTTCTTAAAATTAATCTTCAAGCCCGTTGCAAGAGATAAGCAAGTCAGGATCCTTTTCAAATTAACAATATTGTTTAAGTCTCCTTCACATAATAGCAGTGTATCATCTGCATATTGTAGATGAGAAATTCTATGACCTCTCTCCCCCACGGACAGACCTGAAAAGATCCCCAAATCGACAGCCTTTCCCATCATCCTGTTCAGTACTTCTACTACTAAAATAAACAAACACGGGGAGATGGGATCCCCTTGTCTCAATCCTTTTTGGAGCTTAAAAAACTTGGTCGGAGTACCATTAATAAGCACAGCAGCTGTGGTCGTCCTCACACATGCTTTCATCCAACTAATCCACTTTTCACCAAACCCCATTGCTTCTAAAATCTGAAATAGGGAAATCCATGAGATGTTGTCATATGCTTTCGCGAAATCAATTTTTACCACAAACCCCTTTTTCCCCGCTGTCCGATTTGAGTGTACCAGCTCAGAAGCAATAAGGATCCCGTCTAAGATCTGTCGACCCTTCACAAAGGCCATTTGGGCCGACCCAACCAATTTTCCTATTACCTCCTTCAATCTCCATGCCAGAGCCTTAGTGACTATCCTATGGATACTCCCAATCAGAGAAACTGGCCTGTATTCCCCAAAATCTGTTGGCGCGTTAACTTTTGGTATTAGCGATATAAAAGAACCACTTGTCTCTCGGGGGAGCTCACACCTGGTTTCAAATTCACGAACAACCGCCATTATATCCCCCTTTATCACATTCCAAAATCTCTTGAAAAATTCCATGTTGTATCCGTCCGGTCCCGATGCCTTATTACCGTCATAGCTCCATATTATTGCCCGGATTTTCTCCTTTGCAAAACTTTGCTCCAGGATCCTGTTCTCCTCTTCATTCAACCTGACCAACCCCATATTCCCTACACCAAACAGCGCATCCTCTTTAATTGAAAACAGGTCCTGAAAATAACGGAACACCTCCTCTTTGATCCTTCTCGGGTTATCTACCATCACACCATCCACCTTGATAGCTCCAATAAAGTTCCTGCATCTGTTGATAGCAGCCACAGTATGGAAGAATTTTGTGTTCAAATCCCCCTCCCTCAACCACTTCACCTGAGACTTTTGAGCCCACCTCCTCTCTTCGGCCAGTAACACCATTTTCAGTTCCTGTTTCTTACACACCCACGTGTTTCTGACTACATCATCCCGCGAGCCCTCTTGAAACTGCCCTTCAATCTCCTGAATTTCCTCCGACAACCTTTGAATCCTCTTCTCCAAAACCACTGCCTCAAACCCATCCCATTTCCGAATACAATTTTTCAGATTTTTCAGTTTGCCAACCAGACCTCCCCCACTCCCGCCCCCCCTATTCAACCACACCCCCCTCACCATCTCATAAAAGCCTTTTTCCTCCAACCAATACCTATGAGTGGATCCAGTTTCTATTCCGCCCTTCTCCAGTGACCTCCCCCTGTAGGTTTCTCTAGCTCTTTCACCTTTCCACTCCAGTTTTCCTCTCCCCTCCGGCGCACCTCTTCTCTCCGGCGCACCTCTCCCAGACATCTCCAGCGCAATTATTTATGTACAAGCTACAGAATATGATTGTTTAAGAAAATGAAATAAATTAGAAGTGGTAGATTAGAGAGGAAATAAATTAAATATAGATTACCTAATTGCATAAGAGATGGACTTTAAGAGCAACTGAAAACTGTCAGTAGGGTAAACGGGTCGGGTAGGGTACGGATTGTGCGCCTCCATTCACTACCTAAAATTTAATTACCCCTACCCTATTACCCGAAAATCAAACATCGGGTAGGGTTCAGGTAATACCCGTCGGTTACATGAATTATCCGTGGGTAAACAAATACGCGAATATTACATGGTTAACCGAACCTACCCGACCCAACTTTAATTTAAAAAAAACTTATATGTTTACCATAAAAAATAAATAAAACCTTCATGTAATGTACCAAAACAAAATGCGTTATAAATTTAAGTTGAAAATTAAAAAGAACATCTAAAAGAAAATCAGTAAAGCAACTGACCAATCTTATACACTACAAGAAAAACCGCAATTATCGATCCTAATTCCCGACCATCATAGTCCGGGTCGGATTTACCGACCCTAAAATGGGGTCGGTAATATGTAGTCGTTATTGGGACCCGGGCATTCGACAACCTAAACACCGACCACAATTAATATGGCCGGCGTTGCCGACCCCATTACCGACCCCATTTGGGGTCAGTAACAATTACCGACCTCATTACCGACCCCAATTTGGGGTCTGTAGTTGTTTTCAATTTTTTTATTTTTATTCTTTTTCCATGATTTTATTATTTATTTTATATTTTTATTAAATATTTATTTGATTATTTATATTATTTAATTATTTATTTATTTGAGCCAATTAATTATTTACTTTTTATGATTTATTAATTATTTATTTATTAATTTAATTATTGAACAATAATTTATTTAATTAATTTTATTTTTAATTTTTGACTCATAGTATTTTTATTAAAAATAAATTTATGTTATTATTTACATTTTATATTTCAATTTAATTAACTACAAGAAAAGTCAATTTCGCGATCAAAATTCACGATCGAACATATTGGGTCGCTATTACCGATAGAATTAGCGACCGAATTATTCATATTAATTATTAAATTTTATTTTACATATGTTATTTTTAATTTTTAATTATGGAATTTAATATTTTTATAATTTTTTAAATTTATTTAATATTTAATTATGTTGATTTCTGTTATCTTAAATTTAATTAGTGTTTTAATTAATTTTACCATTTAATTTAATTTTATGTTTTATTTAATTAATGAATTATGCTATTATTTATTTAATTAATATTATTTTTTATATTCATATTTAAGTTATTAATTTACACATTTATATATAAAAATATTATATATAACAAATTACATATGATAGCATGAAAAGTTGTGTATTCGGATGGCACGTGCGAGGGTGAGAAATCCACTTCACCTGGGTTCGAATCCCCTCTTCAGCATTTGGTGGTGATAGTGTGAATTTTATGCTTGTCAGTGATACATATTTTGGATGTTTTAGTAGTGGTTTGCACGTGCGTACCCTCCTCTATTTTCTATATTTGTAATTTGTATTTTGCAGCTATATTTGATAGTGTGAATTTTATGCTTGTCAATGATACATATTTTGGATATTTTTTGTGGTGGTTTTGGCAGCACTTTATTCTTGTTGCGCTTGTTTTGTCGTTTGTAAGAGAATGGCATGGGAAATGGAAGAAGTGGAACAAAAGAGAATAAGAAAATACAAGTTGACAGGTTGTCATAACTTCTCTAGTCATGGCCATGAGTAGCAAGGGTGCATGGAGCTGAAAGTAAAGTTAAATTGGCCAAAGCCCAAGTCCATGTGCGGCCCAAGCCCATTACACAATTCAATGTTTGAAAAAGAAGAGTGGACGGCAGAAAAGGGGAGATTCTCACTTTTCAGATTTCACGGGGAGA
The DNA here is from genome assembly GCA_030278955.1 of Hygrophila difformis. Classification (NCBI taxonomy): domain Eukaryota; kingdom Viridiplantae; phylum Streptophyta; class Magnoliopsida; order Lamiales; family Acanthaceae; genus Hygrophila; species Hygrophila difformis. The sequence continues at coordinate 14,995,968 of JAOANR010000010.1, read as the reverse complement.
TTCTCACTTTTCAGATTTCACTTTTTGATTGCTAATTTTAGGAAACACTTTTTGGATACATTTGGTGAAACACTTTTTAGAAGGGAAGGGAGACAAGAAAAAACCGTCCAAGAGGAAGCTGAGCCGAACGTTGAGACAGAAAAGAGAAGAGGAAGGGGACGAGAAGCAGACTGTAGCAGGACATTCTTCCTTTCTCTAATCCTTGGAAATTAGTTGTAATTCTCTCCACTATGTTTTATCTTCTATGGATTTAGAGTAGACTTTCCCTTTCTCTAGTTTGAAGAACTGATGGAGAATGGCTTTAGGATTTTGGGAGATGATGTATTTTTTACTATGAAAACTTGATGCTTGTTGATATTTATGCAATTCCTATATCTAGGGTTTATGATTATTGAATTGGATAAATGTTTTTGGATCCAAATGTTTGTCTAGTTTGATGATTAAATGTCAATTTAATTGGGTATCCGTAATTGTACTTGAATTGAATAGGTGGTAACCGGGTTGATTAGTTCCTTTCCGGGGAATTGTGTAATCAAATTGGGAATTACTCCGTGTAGGTAGTAATTGGTTTGAATCAGGCTTTTCTAAATTGTAATGCAATTGGACAATATTTTCTATGGGCGTACCTAGCAATGTTGATTCAATTAGGGACAATTAACGGGCGTACCTTGACTAATCTGTAAGGAAAAGTTGGTTGTCTAAGCGGACCTGACAACTATAACTGGTTTATCAATTTATATCATGTTTATGCATCAATGATCTTTCCCAATGCCATTCCAAATCATTCTTTGAACTAGAGAGCTTTAATTCAATAAGTTAAATCCAATCTTATTTTGATTTTGTGTTCTTGAAGTCACATTGCAATTTTCATAATTGCATACTTATTCACTTGTTCACTTTTAGTTCTTTTATGTCAATTTCTTATTTTCAAATACAATGCCCACCCTTTTATTATTATGTATAATATGAAAAAGTTGTATTCTAATCCCTGAGGACTCGACCCTTGTCACTGCTATACTATATTTATTTTGTACTTGGTGACACATGAATTAATTTGTATTTTGCAGCTATACGACAAGCTGTCAAATTTTGGCGCCGTTGCCAGGGATTGGTGTTTAACTACTACATTTTATGATATTTTCTATCTCTTTTTAGTTTGTAATTGGTATTTCCCTTGTTTATGCCTCGTTCTTCTCGTACAGGTAAATTGATATTTGATCCTGAGATTGAGAAGACAGCTCGTAGATTGACAAGGGAAGCCAAGTTAAGAAAAGAATCTAAAGTTTCTATATCAACTTCTGGTTTGTCATTTCTACAGAGCTGGATAGTTCTAGTTCTAGTTCCAGTAGTGAAGGAGGTGATACAGAATCTTCAGAAGAGCAAAAAGTTGTCATGGCTGAAGATAACCGCACACTAAGGGAGTTGGCTGCTCCTGACTTGACACAACAGCCTTTATGCATTACATTTCCTGCAATTGATTATGAGACTCCTTTCGAATTAAAGTCTGGATTAATTCATTTGTTGCCTGCTTTTAATGGTCTTGCAGGTGAAAAGCCTCACAAGCATCTCCAGGAGTTTGATGTTGTATGGTCAATCATAAAACCCCCTGGAGTTACAGACGAACAAATCAAATTGAGGGCATTTCCATTTTCACTGAAGGTGAGTGCAAATGATTGGCTCTATTATCTTCCAGCAGGTAACATTACAACTTGGACGAACATGAAAAGAAAATTTTTGGAGAAATACTTCCCAGCTTCAAGAGCTGCAAATTTGAGAAAAGAGATATGTGGCATCAAACAGCAATCAGGTGAAACGCTCCATGAATATTAGGGGCGGTTTAGTAGGCTTATAATTAAATGTCCTCAACATCAAATCCCACCCCAATTTTTAATTCAATAATTCTATGATGGTTTGTTGTTGATGGACAGGCACATTATTGATGCTGCAAGTGGAGGAACTTTGGTGAACAAGAGTCCAACTCAAGCCTGGGAGCTAATTGATTGAATGGCAGAAAACACTCAACAATTTGGCACAAGGGATGCAATGCCAATCAACATACCAAGTGGTGATTCTTCAATGCAATCAATGCAACAACAACTTTCAGAGTTAGCAAGCTTTGTTTGCAAGATGGCTACAGGAAGTATAAAGCCAACCGTACAAGTGAAGGCATGTGGTATTTGCACGAGTCCTGAACATCACACTGATGCCTGCCCAACTCTTCAAGAAGATACACCAGTGGATGTGAATGCACTTGAGTATTCCAACAGACATCCACAATATAATCCCTACTCCAATACTTACAATCCAGGTTGGAGAGATCACCCAAATCTTTGGTATGGCAATCAAAATCAACAACAAAATCATCCATCCTAAGCACCACAACAAGTGTACCCTCCTCGCCAATATAAAAGGCAACCACCTCAGGCCACAACAAGTTCAAGCCCTTCTTTAGAAGAATTGGTGAAATCCATGGCCACATCAACTTTGCAATTCCAACAAGACACAAAGGCAAGTATTGAAAAATTGCAAAGCCAAATGAATCTAGTGAGTGAGGAAGTTAGAAAAATTCGTGAGAAAGGAAAGTGGCCAGCTTAACCCGAGCCAAATCCAAAGAACGTGAGTGGCATGATTTTGAGAAGTGGAAAAGAAGTTGAAGGTCCATCTCCAATTTCAAAGGAACAAAATGAAGAGCAAATCGAGAAAGAAATAAAAAAGGAGGCAGAAACTTCAAACAAGGTAAATTCAAATTCTATTCCTTTATATCAAACTAAAATACTTCCTTTTCCTGACAGGTTAAAGAAGCCTCCAAAGGTTGACAAGAGGAAGGAGATGCATGAAATCTTCAAGAAAGTTCAATTGAACATCCCACTCCTTGAAGCTATCAATCAAATCCCCAAGTATGCAAAATTTTAAAAGAATTATGCACCAACAAAAAGAAGCTTTGGGGAGATGAGCATATAATAGCAGGTGAGAGTGTCTCTACTGTCATAAAAAGGAAAATCCCACCTAAAATAGGTGATCCAGGTATGTTTTCAATTCCTTGCAAAATTGGAACAAAAGAAGTGAGCAAAGCCATGCTAGATTTAGGTGTTGCAATGAATGTCATGCCAAGAACAATGTATAATTCCCTAAATCTAGGTCCATTAAAAGAAACAAGAATTATTATTCAACTTGCTGATAGAACAAATGCTTATCCAGATGGTATGATTGAAGATGTGTTAGTGCAAGTGAATGATGATATATTTCCTGTTGATTTCTATGTTTTGGACATGAATGATGCTCATTGCTTTAATCCACTTCCTCTTTTGTTGGGAAGACCTTTTATGTACACCGCAGGAGCAAAGATTGATGTGAAGAAAGGCACACTTACCTTGGAATTTGATGGAGAAGAAATTCATTTCAATCTTTTTGAAGCTATTAAACATCATGATGATTCTGAAGCTCTATACTCTGTTGATGTTATTGATCCTTTGGTGCATGAAATGTTTGAATTAAATAACAATGATGAATTGGAAATTGAATTGACAAAGCACCACAAACTAGAAAATGAAATGGAGATAGCTGTGAGCAAGAGAATACAAGGAGTTGTTCAAGAATTAGGCTCACTTCCTCAAGAGCCACAAAGGTATGAAGTAGCTCCAATTTTTATTCCTGAAACTAATGAACGTGTAAATCCATCTGTGTTGCAGGCACCCAAATTGGTGTAGAAACCTTTACCAGAGAATTTAAAATATGTGTTCCTAGGGAAGTTAAGAAACCTTGCCAGTGATCATGTTTCAAAGTTGACAACCGAACAAGAGGAGAAATTGGTTCCGGTGCTTAAGGATCCCAAAACAGCTATTGGATGGACAATAGCAGATATAAGAGGCATAGATCCCTCTTCTGTACTCACAGGATCACACTTGAAGAGAATGCCAAGCCGGTTAAACAAGCTCAAAGGAAGTTGAATCCAATTATGACTGAGGCAGTGAAGAAAGAAGTAATGAATTTACTTGATGCAGACATCATTTACCCTATCTCAGATAGTAGTTGGGTGAGCCCTGTTCAAGTTGTCCCAAAGAAAGCTGGAGTGATTGTAGAAGAAAATAAAGATGGTGAAAAACTTCATGTTCGTAAGCAAACTGGGTGGAGACAATGCATCGATTACCGTAAGCTAAATTGTAATGACCCGATTTAATTAAATTAAACTGTATAAATTATTTGGTGATTGAATAATTTCACTCAAGTTTAGATGGGATCCAATTGAATGAATTGAGAGTGGGAAGGGGCCATTTGTAATATTCAGAAATTGGTTTTAAATGGGGTCAATTTGTAGTTTTGGTAAAGAGTCCGGCTAAATTCACTCTACCATTTTCTAAATTCTCCCCACCCCTATTTCCCTATACCTAAAATACCCTTCAATAATTTAAACTAAAAAAAAAAACATAATCTATTCTTACTAAATCCACCCCACCCCAAACACATCAAATTCACCCCAAATTCCTTCCAACACTTAAACCCTAACACCTAAAATTCTCAAACCCTAATTTTTTCTACCCAAAATGATATCATCACCAAAAATCAACAAACAAATGAAAGAATTACCAAAAATTAAAGAAGTGGTCTTGAACTCATTAACAAACCAATAGAAGAGGGAAAAACAAAGATAATAATTTTGTAATACTGAAAATTTATATTTTTTCGCACAGCTGTTCGGACTTGGTTGGCCGTGCACAAAGCAAGGCGCACGGCAAACCCGATCGTGCACAAAGCACAACGCACGGCCAACCCGGCCGTGCGCAAAGCACAATGCACGGTAAGCCCTGCCGTGTCCACCCCTACCCCAGACTGCACGACAGCGTGCGACCGTGCGCCGTGCATGGTGCACGGCATGCCCGACCGTGCTCCCCTTTCAATGCATGGCGTGCCATGCCGTGCGCTCCTTTGAGGGCATGACGAGCCTTGCCGTGCGCTCCTTTGAGTGCACAGTGCACCAGGTCCGAACACCCTGGTACCAGCAGTCCTAAAAACTCACGATGTTCAACATCAAATTCAACCCATAACATAATTTTATCCCCAAAAATTACTATTAAACTCTTCCTAATCACAATGTGGTATTAATTTAACATTTCTAACATTTAAAATCAAGATCTACTTCAAATGGGTGAATTTAATATTTTTGTTACTCAATCTATTCATTTTTGTGTGAGAAGTGATGTATGACTTTGGACTTTCTTCTTCCTTGTACTTGTTTGAGTTTAGTGGTGGTAGGTGGGTGGGTGAGCCTTCTCAAGAACATGAAATGGGGCTGCCTTGCGTGTTTTTTTTTCCATGGTGAAGAACGAACGAATGAAATTGGGATGAGTGATGTGGGTTGAGTAATTGGGTTGGATGATGGGGTGAGTGTAGTAAATATTAGAAGTAGATATTGTTTTGTGTATAGAAGGGTATTTGGGTAATTGAGGGTGGGGTGATTGTAGAATATGTTGACTTTTTAAAATTTTTTGTTGGGGTGAATTTAGATGTGGGGTGGATCTAGCAAATCGTAGAGTGTAAATAGCCGGCCTCTTTGGGAAATAAAAGAAATAAACGGTAGAAAGGAGAGGGAGGCCGGCCGAGAGGAAGAAAAAAAAGGGGGAGATTTCAACTCGCTCAAATCATCGCGTTTCTTGGCCGATTGATTAAGCGGTTGTTGGTAAGTGTTTCTCCTCGTCATCTTCTTCGCAATGATTTTTATTTCGTTCGTTTTGGTGGTGATTTGGAGATTTTTCAAAATGTTAGGTTTTTTATTTGTTTTGGCCGATCGGACTCAAATTTGGGCATTTCGGAAGTGTTTAATCGTTGGAAGATAACAGGCAAGGGATTTTTATGCTTAAATTACGTGTTTGGGGAGGTATTGGGAGTGATTTTTGGGAAGGGGTTACGTGTAGCATTATTTGGACTTCTTTTCTTTTTCCCCTTGTTGCTGATTCTAAATTTCTTAGCATTGAATTCTGGTCTCGAATATAGAAGCATATGCAAATGCTTGCGACTGTTGAAACTAGTTGTTATAGATTCATTATCTTGAAGATTGGTGCTCTGATTTTGGTCTCTCGGTTGTATAATTACATAGATGATAATGGCCAAAAATGTCCATTATTTTCAATCCATTTCCGTGTCTGAAGCGGGTATTTGATCGCATTCCGATCTTATATTAAATAAGAAAACTGTTGAATTGGACTGATTTATGCATATCTGTAAAAATATTAAGCTGGTATGAAAAATACATAAATATGTAATTTTATTACACATTTATGTTAGAAAAATCCAAAAATATGATAAAAAGAAGAGAAAAGAGAAAGGAATGAAAAAGATGGGCAAAAGAATATCAGCCCACAAAAATAAAAAAGATGGGAAAAGTAGAAAAAGCCCACAAAAAATGCAGATTCGGCCCATCTGGCCCAACTAGACAGTGTCCGGAGCACCCTGTCGCTAGACCCGTGGCGCGAAGCATGGTCTAGCGACACGGGATGGTCTCGCGCCACAAAGCACAAATGAAGAAGAAGTCGTGTCCCTAGACCCCTGTCGCCGGACCCCTGTGTCACGAAGCATGGTCTCGCGACAGGGGTATGGCTAGCGACACAGAAGCAAGAAATGGAGAGAACCAAGACCCAGTCGTGAAGCTTTGCGCCATGCAGCATTGTTTCGCGCCACATCGCGTGATTCCGCTACACGGCTGTGATGTGTGTGATGTCTTGCGACACAATGGGCCTCAGATCAAGGCCCATGGGCCTAGGGTTTCATCTCTATAAATATGAGGTGATTCCCTTGTGCTCGAGAGTTAGCAATTTCATTCTTGAAGACAAGCTTGGGTGATCAGTTCCTAGGTAGTTCTTAGTTTAGTTTTATTTTTTTTTTGTATTATTTAATTTATGCACTAATTTAGCTTAGATTAGTTTATTTTAATGTTGTTTTTGCCATTTTAGTAGCTTAGGTAGCCACTTTACACTTATGTTCTCTTGTTCTACAATTTTATTTTAGGGTTTGAAATACCCAAATAATGGGTAGTTAATCTTAAATGGTGTCCCAAAACCATGAAATAGGTTTTATAATCCCATTGATCTTACTGCTTTCATTTTTTCTTTGGGTCATTTGTCCTCTATTTTCCATTTTTATGCTTACTGCCTTCTTATTTTCGGATAATGAGTATGCATAGTATGTGATTAAACCCTGGATTAGGATTTTGCAACAATATTGTTTTAGGTAGATTTATTTTTGTTCAAGCATGTTCTAGGTAGATTCAAATTCTGTTTGGTCATTTTGGGTTAGAATAGCTTTTTGATCTGAAATGGGGTGAGATCACGTAAAATGCATGCTACTGTTCCTTTTTCTGACTTGTGTCCTGAACCACGCCCATGTCGCTGACCTCTTCCTGGCGCGAGACCACGTCTAGCGACAGGAAGGTAGTCTCGCGACATGGGTGCCTTGGGATACTCGTTTCACAAATTTTTGAAAACCCCAGTCGCTAGACCATCCTGTCGCGAGACCACGTCTTGCGACACACATTTGAGTCTCGCGACTAGGGACCCAAATACTTGGAAACTTTCAGAAAAGCCTCGTGTCCCCAGACCCCTGTCGCGAGCCCACGTCTCGCGACACGAAGTCAAAGTCTTGCAAAAATTTATAAAATCCACCTGTCGCGACACTCATGGCGCGAACCTCGGTTCGCGACACAATTTCAGGTATCGCGACTGGGTCCTCATCCCCTTTATTAAATGACAAAAATTTTGTCTTCTAGCCCCATGTCGCGAGACCCCTGTCGTGAGACCATGTATCACGACACACATTTTGTCTAGCGACATGGAAACCCTAAAAATTCCAAAAACTCAAAACTTTTATTCTCCGCCCCTCATGTCGTGATCCTCCCGTCATGAACCCACGGTTCACGACGCAATTCTGTCTCACGACATGCATGGCACCCTCTTGCCAAGATTTTATGTTTCTCCATATCCATCCATTAATTAATTGAACCCTTAAATCAATAATTAAAGATCATAACTAGAAATGATTAAGATCGATAATTACCATGATTAAAGGATCTTTGTTCAATTCTCATTAAAATACTTTTCGATAACAAAAACTTTAATGCCTTAAGCAGATAATCCGGGCTGTAATTAATTATGGTGTGAAGGATAATTTAAGTCATTAGTTATGGATTAATCCTACAACCTTGCATGAGAAACCAATGTCTCTCTTACAAGGCATCCTCTTTTATTTTATTTTATTTTATTTTCATTTTGTCTTTTCCGTGATGTGTGAATGAACAGTAAAAGATATCACAGAATATTGTTGGCGAACGGTCCCTTCACCGGGAAATGAAGTAGCCCGTAATCTGTATATTAATTACTGTTTGTTATTTTGCATGGTTTGGATAGTGGCTGACGAGGTCAGGCGAACGGTCCTCTTACCGGGAAATGAAGTAGCCACTAAGTCAGTCCATGTCTGAATACAGTTTTATTTTCTTATTTTATTTTCAAACCCGAATTTCAAACTGTAATATTATCATATGGTGTCGATCAACATTGTTTGACTGATGTTATAGTGAGAAAATATGTAGGTTTTTCTCTCATTTCACAGATAGTAGGAATCTTGATGATAGCGATCACTATCATTTAAGGTTTTCTGTTGTCTAAAATCATCCCACCTGGAATAATCAGGACCTGGATAGCAGATGTTTGCAGTCTGGATTATCCTGATTATTTTTGCCATATTTTTGGCCAAATAAAATGTTCTTTTGAACTCCTCTCATCTCAGGCTATTTCATCTTTGTGTGTCACAGTCTGTCTAAATCCACCTTATATTTTGGGTTAAATTTATTTTACACTTCCTTATAAATTTATCCATGATAATATTATGTAAATATTGTGGTATAATTATTTTGGGACCCTTCTCTTGGATATAGAAGTCTTGATTTAAATCAGATGTTTCATAATGAATTTCCAACAAAAATTCATTTATAAAATCCGGATCTAAGTAAGGGATAAATTCCTCAGTTATGACTAATTCACATTCGATTGGGGGTTGATTTTGGGAAATTAGAAGCAGAGTCAGCAATTAGGTCTCACCTAGACTGAAAGGAATTGTGTTTTAATTGAGTGTCTAGTACCTGTTTAGGGAATGATCTTCAAACATCAATTATTTTCCAAAATTGTTGTATGTTGGAAATCTTATATTAAATATTGCACTGAATCAGAATCCACTTGGATTCATATAAGGTGTGATAGATAATACTAGAAGAACAACATGTGGGCCTTGGTTATTTTCTAAGATAGGGTTGAGTATTCTTTCAACCGCTATCCTCTTCTGCCAGAGTCTATTTTTGAGTCTTGAGTGAGTGCATCTGAAATAAACTAATTTATTAGTTTGTTTCATTAGTTTGTATCTTATAACCACCCGGGAGTAGGTAAACACTGCGAGCGGTTCACTGATGTCCGGGAATTCTTGATCTGCGTCCGGTCATTAAGATCGGGGGCTCTCATTTACTACCAGTATGATGCTTTTGAAACCTCCGAGTGATAGGATTTTAAATGCTTTCTTTATCGCTTTCTTTTAAATGCTTTTATAGAGGCCACTCGGATGTATTGAGAGAAATTCTAACTGTTACTAGGAATGGGAGTTATGGAATAGTTCAGGGCTTGATTTAAATCTTTGGGTGTGACCGGGGGAATGATGGGAGTACTTGGCATTTCAATAAATGATTTGTCAGGTGTTGCTTGTCCACCACAGATAAATAATATACCTTAGCAGTGCATTGCAAGGGTAGTTATCCATCTGTGGTATCTTATAATTTGTCTTCTTAAGAGCATGTAAACCTCTACTGTAAGTACCTGTCTGTCAAAGGGAACATAGTATAGGAACATGAGAGTCAGCTAACTGACAGGATTATCCCAAACAAAGATCTGTGGAAAAAAATGGAAATTTAATTGTGTTTCATCTGAATCTTGTCCAATCTTTATTCTTTTCTTCCTGTCCCTGCTGTCTCAATTTAAATATGCTTTCTTAGAATAATTTTAACCGCCTTCTTAGAATAATTTTATTGCTCTCTTAGACTAAATTTAATTCGCTTTCTAGAATAATTTTATCTGCTTTATTTTATTGCTTTCATAGCTTAGTTTAAATTATGTCATGTAGTTGATAATCAAACACAAACTTGAATCGAGTAACCGAGTTGAAAATCTTGTAAAATGGCGTGGGACCTGCTTCCATCGCACATCCTCCAGTGAACGATCCGGTCTTACTATAAATTACTGCAATTTTTTGACACCGTGCGCTTTCGGGCCACAGTTTCCTACATGAGTATATAAAAACATGACAACCTATAAACATATCCCTAATCCCAACTCCATCTTCATAATTTGGTTTCATTAAATAAAACTAAACCGGGATTATATTCTTTTCAGAAAATACTCATATAGTGGGAAATTGTCAAAAGTTTCAATAGATATATGAATGCTTACACATATGCGCACTGTTGAAGGGAAAAATGTAGTCAAAGTTGGGTATGAGTACTTATAGTAGTTTATGACTTCAAATTTGCTTGTTAGTATCTTTATTTTTGTATTCTTTTTATTAGCTTTTATGCAAGTGACCAGATATATATTTGGCTATGGGAAATTTCTCATTCTACTTAGTCTTACTCGTGTACAATAGCATGATTTAAAGGACATTTTTGTCTGATGACAAAGGAAAATGGTCACAGCATTTCAGAAGGTTGTTTCAGAGAGGTTGAGACTTGTTTAAATATTTTAATACTTTTCCTCATTATCAGTTTGAAAACGTGTACTGCATTAGCTAATCTTCACATTTTTGCTAATCGTAATGGCTAATTTTAGTGCTTTTTATTAATATTTGTATAAGGTGCTTAAATCCATGTATTTGGTCACTTTATTTAAAAAGCATTTCATTCAACTATACTGGTTCACTTTTTGGCAGTCGGATGTTGTATTATAAAGTTAAATGCTGGGTTTATTACTCTGATTAGTCGTAGCATATGAAGTTACATTATGGTGGGAGCAACAGTTTGGTTGGCCCTTCGAGGTATATGATTTGGGCTGTGATGCCTGTGGTCCCTGCGGGGATGGTGTATGTTACCCTGTAACGGGTTGGAGTTGATGATATCCTCACCCGTGGGTTCATACCGCCCGGGTTTTTAGGTGCCGGCTAGGCATATTCATTGCATTTGCATATAGGTTAGATAGGTGTATGTTAGACCATGCATCACGTGCATAAATTGTATGATTGTGGTTGAAGCACCGGTATGGGACGGTATGATGTTTATTTGCTTTTATTGTTATTCTACTCTGTTATTCATGCTTTTATTATTATTATCATTATTATTATTATTATTATTATTATTATTATTATTATTATTATTATTATTATTATTATTATTATTATTATTTGCTCGTGTTGCTCTGTTATCCCTTACTCCCCAACACGTAGCCTTGCTCAGTTCGTTGTACTGACTCCCTTTGCTTTTGTCTGTTTTATATATCCTGCTGGAGGCGCTGGAGCATGATTGGGGTATGGGGATGAGAGATCACATAGATAGGATTCTCATGTTCTTTTTTATTATGTTTATTTATGTGTTACTCTGTTGATTGCTATTACTTGATACTTAAATGTCTAGTTGAGGCCTGTGAGCCTAGAATTTACATTCTGTCGGCCTGTGGCCTTATGTGTTTACTGCTCTGGGCTGGTAGCCCTGTTTCTGATATATTGGCAGGATGCCAGATTATGTTTGAGAGGCTTGTAGCCTGATACTCTGACATGGATTGTTTTTATTCAGTTATTCTGTGGGGATTATTTAAGTGCCATTGTGTTTTTATTTTATTTTAGATTCCGCTTGAAACTGGTTTAATCAGATGATCACTTTAGAGACTCAGCCTTGTACTAGCTGTTTTAAATTAGCTGGCCTTTAGGATAGTTAGTACGGCGGTAATGCTTGCGAAAATCAAGGTTGAATTTTCGGGGCGTTACAGAGTGGTATCAGAGCCTGTGTGCTCTTTTATTGCGTTAAAAGTGGTGTGGACATAGGCGGTGAGATGTGTGTGGGATACATATAGTGTAGATTTGCATTCCTATTCTTATTTTTGTTGAGTTTTGCGCATACCAGGTTGAGCCACAGTTAGGGAACTATGGAAGAACAATGGTACCTCAGTCAGGATCCTTGTGACTTGACAGTCATTGAGGACTGTGAATGCATTGTTTATTTATTTAATTGTTATATTTTTATTTTGCTATCAGTCATTTATGATAAATATATGTTGGTGATTTTTGCTGACATGGTTGTTCGTGTTGTGTCTGTTTTGCATATCAGAATGGTTCCTTACCGAGCCAGAGGTACTGGGTGACGGGGGAGGCCCCGCAGAAACCAAGGCCCGCCAGTTGGGGGTAGGGCTGGGGATTTTGTTCCTTAGGATGTTCAACCTGATGATGTTTACCCAATGAATGATGGATTACCTCCTCCTCCTCCACCCGTACCAGAGGTGCCACCTGTTGCTCAGGTGCCTCTCGGGAATCCACCAGTAGGAGGAGCAGCTGCCTTCAATCCAATTGAGTTCGCCCAGCAACTGGCACAGTTATTTCAGACCACAGATTATAGTGCAGCCTGCCCCTGCCCCTGTTCCAGCCCATGTGGACTATGTGGATCTGTCCACAAAGCACCGTCCACCAAAGTTTGCAGGGGGTGCCAGTCCATCTGACCTTGAGAACTGGAAGTACCAGTTGGGTCGAGTCCTTTTTAGTATCAACTGCCCGGAGGACCAGGAGGTCTATGTGGCTTCCCATTATCTGGAAGGGGAAGCACTACATTGGTGGAGGACCCGCGAGAATGACCTAGTCGCTAGGCCCTGGTTCAACTGGGAGCAGTTTACAGAGGCTCTTAGCTCCCACTTCTATCCACCACATGTCTTGGAGGCGAAAAGGGTAGAATTTCTGGGTTTGAGACAGACGGAGAGTATGAGCGTGACAGCCTATCACATGAAGTTTGTGAGCTGATGAGGTATGCTCCGGAGGTTATGCCCGCTGGTAGGGATGATGTCCGTCGATTCATATCGGGTCTCAGGGCAGGGATTTTGTCTTTATTCGGGTACCGAGCTTATGATACACTTTCTGAGGCGTTCGATCAGGCTCTGTATGTGGAGGAGAGCCGGGCTGAGGAACGCCAGCAATGGGAAAGTAGGAAAAGGCATAGGACCAGGGCCGTGAAAGACATAGAGGCGGCGATCAGAGAGGTCAAGCTGCTGTTAGGGGTCGCCAGGATTGTGGTCGTGCTGATGTGGGCAGGGGTGGTGGCCGTGCACCGCTACCTGTTCGTGAGGTTAGTCCCGATGGGCGACCCATGTACCGTTGTTGGACTTGTCACGAGGTGGGTCATCGCCGAGCACATTGCCCGCATGCAGGCCGGGGTAGACCGGTTCGGGCTGACAGAGGTGGCAGATTGAATGTCCTGGACCGTGCGGAGGCGGATCGCCGGGATGACGTTCTTGCAGGTGAGTTTTAAATTCCTGCAGTTATTTATTTTCTTTTCGTTTTGCTCTGTCTTTGTAAACTTTGTACCCTGTTTAGGTACTATTACTGTTTCGAATCACTATGCCTTAGAATTATTTGATTCGGGAGCCTCGTGTTCGTTCGTGGCTTTGCGATTTGTGCGGGAGCATGGAGTAGGACCGTTGGTGCCCTACCAGATGCCTGTTTCCTTGCCTTTAGGCGATATCATTCGTAGTGATTACATATGGCGAGATGCAGTATTGAGCATCGAAGGCCGTGAGTTCAGAGCCGACTTGGTGGTTTTTAGTCTGGCTGACTTTGACGTAATTTTGGGTATGGATTGGCTGACTCGCCACCGTGCTGTTATCGATTATGGTATTCCACGTATTTCCTTCCGAGATCCTCTCGGTAAGTATGTCTCTTACCGACCTTCTTTGATTCCACCTGCTATTAGTGTGGTTTCGGTTGCTACGTTATGTGATTTGATGCGCAGGGGTTGTTCTCTTTCCCTGTGGCAAATGAGGGATCTTCGAGCAGAGGTCCATGCTGCTTCAAGTGTCCCTGTTGTCTCTGAGTTCGGGGATGTATTTCCCGATGAGATTCCTGGTCTCCCACCTGCTCGGGAGATTGATTTTACTATCGAGCTGATGCCTGATGCAGCTCCTATTTCTATGGCTCCTTACCGGACGGCTCCTGCTGAATTGAAAGAGTTGAATGAGCTTACTAGTAAGGGGTATATCCAGCCGAGTAGCTCGCCTTGGGGAGCTCCTGTGCTGTTTGTTAAGAAGAAGGATGGGTCGATGAGGATGTGCATTGACTACAGGGGTTTGAACCGAATCACGGTGAAGAACAAGTACCCTCTACCTCGGATTGAGGACCTGTTTGATCAACTGAGAGGAGCCAGTGTGTTCAGTAAGATTAATTTGAGATCGGGCTACCATCAGATAAGGGTGGCAGAGGCTGATAGGCCTAAGACAACATTCAGAACTCGTTATGGACACTTTGAATTCACGGTCATGCCTTTTGGTTTGACTAATGCACCAGCGATATTCATGGATCTTATGCATAGGGTATTCCGTCCCCTGCTGGATGTGTGCGTGGTTGTGTTTATAAACGATATTCTGGTCTATTCGCCGACTCGTGAGGCACATGCCGGTCATCTAAGGACAGTGTTGAACACATTGCGAGAGCATAAGCTATATGCTCTCTAAATGTGAATTTTGGTTGGAGAAGGTGTCTTTTCTAGGACACATTGTTTCTGGTGAGGGTATTGCAGTTGACCCTGCTAAGGTGGAAGCGGTACTGAAGTGGCAAGCCCCGAAGAATGTGGGAGAGATTCGGAGTTTCCTGGGTCTTGTTGGCTACTACCACGGATTCATTGAGGGGTTCTCTAGTACTGCTAGACCTCTGACGAGATTGTTGAGAAAATATGTCAGATTTAGATGGGATGATGATTGTGAGCAGGCATTCGAACTGTTAAAGAAGAAAGTGACAGAGGCACATGTTTTGGTACTACCTGATGATTCAGGCGAGTATGAAGTTTACACGGATGCGTCACTTAAGGGTTTAGGTTGTGTGTTGATGCAGAATGGGATGGTGATTGCTTATGCATCTCGAAAGCTTAAGCCTCATGAGCAGAACTATCCGACCCATGATTTGGAGATGGCAGCGGTAGTGCATGCTCTGAAAATCTGGAGACACTATTTTTATGGGGCAAAGTGTAGAATTTATTCAGATCATAAGAATCTGAAGTGTTTGTACACCTCAGACCACATGAGTGGCAGACAGAGGAGGTGGATGGAGTTGTTGCAGGACTATGACACCGATATTCAGTACATTGAGGGAAAGGCGAACCGGGTGGCGGATGCTTTGAGCAGAAAGGATCATCATTCAGGGGCATGCTTGGGGTTGATGCCGGAATGGCGTAGGGAACTCCTTAAACTTGAGGTTCAGGTAGTTCATGTTGGCTCTGTTCAGCACACTTTAAACATGCTAGTTACTGCATCTTGTTTGATTGATGAGATATTTGCCAGTCAGCATGATAGCAGGGAGATGATAGTATTGAGACAGAAGATTCAGGATGGTAAGGCTCCGGATTTCAGAATTGTTGATGGGGGCATGGTGAGATATGGTGACAGATGGTGCATTCCGGAGTGTTGTGATGACCTGAAGAGAAAGGTCATGGATGAAGCCCACACGACTCCTTATTCTGTGCACCCAGGGGTCACAAAGATGTATAAGGACATCCGACAGACTTATTGGTGGAACAACATGAAGAGAGAGATAGTTGAATATGTGGCTAAGTGTGCAACCTGTCAGCGAGTGAAGGTTGAGCACATGAGGCCGATGGGTTTGGTACAGCCTCTAGCAATGCTCGAATGGAAGTGGGAATCCATTTCCATGGATTTCGTGACAGGATTGCCTCAGACGATGAGGAAGATGGACACTATCTGGGTAGTGGTAGATCGATTGACAAAGAGTGCAGTGTTCATACCTATGAGACTGACATGGAGTATGAGCCAGCTTACACAGGCTTATATTCAGCATGTTGTTAAAAGGTTTGGGATTCCCAGGGAGATTGTGTCTGACCGGGATTCCAGATTTCTGTCCAAGTTTTGGAAGGATGTGCAGGCAGCATTTGACACGCAGATTGGCATGAGTACTGCATGGCATCCTCAGTCAAATGGTCAGACAGAGAGGACCATTAGGACTTTAGAGGATATGTTGCGAGCGTCTGCACTGGACTTTCAGGGTAGTTGGGAGAATCATCTCAGTTTGGTCGAGTTTAGTTACAATAACAGTTATCATGCGAGTATTGGTATGGCTCCCTTCGAGGCGTTGTATGGGAGAAGGTGCAGGAGTCCCTTGTGTTGGAATGATCCAACATATAAAGTGAATGTGGGTCCTGAAATGATTGAGCAGACTGTTGAGGTGGTGAGAGTCATCAGGGATCGAATGAAAGAGGATCAAGACAGACAAAAGAGCTATGCTGACTTAGCTCGACGAGATGTGAAGTTCGAGGTTGGTGATAGGGTATTGTTGCGGGTATCGCCTATGAAAGGGGTACGCCGGTTCGGCAAGAAGGGCAAGTTGAGCCCGAGATACATTGGACCCTATGAGACTGTTAAGAGAGTTGGTAAAGTGGCTTATAGGTTGGCTTTACCAGCTGAAGTGGGTCGAGCTCATGATGTTTTTCATGTTTCTCAACTCCGGAAGTTCGTATCTGACCCATCTAAGATTATCCAGCGTGATGAGATTGAGTTGGATGCAAGTCTTGAGTATGAGGAGTATCCAGTTCGGGTGATTGATGCAAAGGAAAGGGTTCTGAGGCACAAAACCATCCCGATGGTTAAGGTGTTTTGGTCTAGGCATGGGGCTGAGGATGCTACTTGGGAAACCGAGGAGCATATGAAGCTGAAGTACCCGAACTTGGACTTGACTCCGTCACTTTGAGGTAGCATTGTTCCCTTTCTTTTTCGCTTTGATCATGTTCTTGAATGTGCATTTCGGGGACGAAATGATCGTAAGGGGGGAGGGATGTAACGACCCGATTTAATTAAATTGGACTGTATAAATTATTTGGTGATTGAATAATTTCACTCAAGTTTGGATGGGGTCCAATTGAATTAATTGAGAGTGGGAAGGGACCATTTGTAATATTCAGAAATTGGTTTTAAATGGGGTCAAGTTTTAGTTTTGGGAAATAGAAGAAATAAATGGTAGAAATGAGTGGGAGGCCGACCGAGAGGAAGAAAGAAAAGGGGGGAGATTTCAACTCGCTCAAATCATCGCGTTTCTTGGCCGATGGATTAAGCGGTTGTTGGTAAGTGTTTCTCCTCGTCATCTTCTTCGCAATGATTTTTATTTTGTTCGTTTTGGTGGTGATTTGGAGATGTTTCAAAATGTTAGGTTTTTGATTTGTTTTGGCCGATCGGACACAAATTTGGGCATTTCGGAGGTGTTTAATCGTTGGAAGATAACAGGCAATGGATTTTTATGCTTAAATTACGTGTTTGGGGAGGTATTGAGAGTGATTTCCGGCAAGGGGTTACGTGTAGCATTATTTGGACTTCTTGTTCTTTTTTCCCTTGTTGCCGATTCTAAATTTCTTAGCATTGAATTCTGGTCTCGAATATAGAAACATATGCAAATGCTTGCGACTGTTGAAACTAGTTGTTATAGATTCATTATCTTGAACATGGTTGATTGGTGCTCTGATTTTGGCTCTCAGTTGAATAATTACATAGATATATGAATGCTTACACATATGACGCACTGTTGAAGGGAAAAATGTAGTCAAAGTTGGGTATGAGTACTTACAGTAGTTTATGACTTCAAATTTTGCTTGCTAGTATCTTTATTTTTGTATTATTTTTATTAGCTTTTATGCAAGTGACCACATATATATTTGGCTATGGGAAATTTCTCATTCTACTTAGTCTTACTCGTGTATAATAGCATGATTTAAAGGACATTTTTGTCTGATGACAAAGGAAAATGGTCACAGCATTTCAGAAGCTTGTTTCAGAGAGGTTGAGACTTGTTTAAATATTTTAATACTTTTCCTCATTGATCAGTTTGAAAACGTGTACTGCATTAGCTAATCTTCACATTTTTGCTAATCTTAATGGCTAATTTTAGTGCTTTTTATTAATATTTGTATAAGGTGCTTAAATCCATGTATTTGGTCACTTTATTTAAAAAGCATTTCATTCAACTGTACTAGTTCACTTTTTGGCTGTCGGATGTTGTATTATAAAGTTAAATGCTGGGTTTATTACTCTGATTAGTCGTAGCATATGAAGTTACATTATGGTGGGAGCAACAGTTTGGTTGGCCCTTCGGGGTATATGATTTGGCTGTGATGCCTGTTGGCCCTTCGGGGAATATGATTTGGGCTATGATGCATGTGGTCCCTGCGGGGATGGTGTATGTTATGCTGTAACGGGTTGGAGTTGATGATATCCTCACCCGTGGATTCATACCGCCCCGGGTTTTTAGGTGCCGGCTAGGCATATTCATTGCATTTGCATATAGGTTAGATAGGTGTATATTAGGCCATGCATCATGTGCATAAATTGTATGATTGTGGTTGAAGCACCGGTATGGGACGGTGTGATGTTTATTTGCTTTTATTGTTATTCTGCTCTGTTATTCATGCTTTTATTATTATTATTATTATTATTATTATTATTATTATTATTATTATTATTATTACTATTATTATTATTATTATTATTATTATTATTATTATTATTATTATTATTATTATTATTATTATTATTATTATTTGCTCGTGTTGCTCTGTTATCCCTTACTCCCCAACACGTAGCCTTGCTTAGTACGTTGTACTGACTCCCTTTGCTTTTGTCTGTTTTATATATCCTGCTGGAGGCGCTGGAGCATTATTGGGGTATGGGGATGAGAGATCACATAGATAGGATTCTCATGTACTTTTTTATTATGTTTATTTATGTAACACCCCGGTTTTTGGTCACCCAGGTCGGGATGTCACCGCCACATCTCCCTAGTAGACACGGTTTCTCCGAGCTTACTAACGAGATGCAAGGCTAGGTATTGCAGTATTTAAAACATTTCAAGCATTCAAAATAGCCCGTACAATATAATTCAAAAATAATAATAGCATAGCGCAGCGGAAATATTTAGTTTAGTACAGTATCGCAGCGGAAAATATAAAAAGGGCCGACATGGCCAACACACGGGTTAAACAGGCCCGTTCATAATATAGTCTAAGTACGAAATTGAAAAGCGAAATAACAATCCCCAAAATCCCATGCATGGGTCGTGCTCACACATGCTCATTCCACATATTCTGTAAGGAAAGGAATAAAAATAGTTTTGGTCAGCAAAATTGCTGAGTAAGTTAACACATGCATGATCGTAGGGTTTAAAAGCCACAAATTTAATAATTTAACAAAAGCATGATAATAACATAATATTTAGTTTCATCTAATCCATATCCAATAGCATAATTCATCTCAGGCTCTATTTAATAACACATATCACATGGTTCAAGATAATAGCCATAATTTAAATAAAGCATTTAAATAATTTAATTTGACAACAATATCATTTAATCTAGTTTAATTTAATTTAGAATCCCCATTACATTCCCGATTTGGTATTTCAAAGTTTCACGATAAAAATCGCGATGTCAACAAGTTTAGCCGGTAGCCCGGCGGCCGCAACCGTATCAGCCATACCCAGTACCACTCCGGAGCCTCGGGAAACCCATACGGATATTCACGAGAGTGTAGGCTCTAAGTTTCGCCATTTAGGCAATCCATATCTCAAATTTAGCGCGCGGGGTCACCATCGTCCATTACGGCACGAAGTGAATCGTTAGGGGGCACCCTGCAGAGCACTCACCCCTAATTTTAATTTATCAAGTTTGTAAGGGGATTTAATTTTTAAAATCTGCCTTCCATTGCATTAATTTAGAAATAATATCTCGATTCGTTTCAACCCTAAAGGTTAAATCCATGTTTCAACAAGATTTCAAGATTTCGTTCGGTAAATCACAGTTTACTCCAAAATTCGTCTAAAATCAGATTTAATTCCAAAAATTCCAAAATTTCATATCTCACTCGGAAACATCAAGATCTACAACTTTCGTGTTTTAACCTTTTCAATCCGAGATACCTAAGTAGGTCAAAATCGCCAATTTTCGCATAAGAAGAAATCTGTCCGAGTTTAATACATCACAGTTTAAAGATTTCAAATTCTACCATATCAATTCAACTCCAAATTCAATGAAATTTGACAGGGATCATCTTAAGACATTTATCTACAACTTTCATGTTTGGCCAAAGATCTAAAACAGCATAGATCCTATGTCAAAAACGTGATCAAGATCATTCCTAAGTTCTGTCCAAGATTTCAAGATCTAGAATCCAACAGTTCGGTTTCAACGGGTTTTCACATATCAAATCAACTCCAAAAATTCTCAAATATTTACAGTAGCTAGGTCTAAGTCTTAGGAACGTTTTTTGTGTTTTAAGTTTTTCCGTTTGAGTTCGTTTTAAGGGTCGGAAAAATTCACCAAATCTGTTGCGTCGGTAGAAAAACAAAAGTGGACAGATTTATGGTTCTTGTTGAATCTTTTAGGTTTCGAATGTTTTAAAATCTCCCAAAACCATGTAAGGTTAACTTACAGTGTCTATGAACGTCGGGAATGTCTAGTTCGGAGGCGTGGCTTCCAGATCACCGTTTCTCCTCTCCGTTCGTCGGGTTCTACGATCTAGATTCGATACGGGGTGTAGAAAGAAAAGAATCGAAGTTAGAATCCGTTTTCGGATTGAAACGTGAAAAGATTTATTGGACTAGAGCTTACCACAACGTTTGGAGACCTTGGATTTTCGTCCAAGCTGCTGCCTCCGTTTGGTGCTTTCCGTCGACTCCGAATTTAGGGTTTCGAACGTATAGGAGGTTGTAGGGTTTTGTAAACTTGTTTGGGGCTCCCAAGGGGCTTATTTATAGAATTCTCAATCCCTAGGGCGTCCACAACCGACCTAAAAGTCTGGAGTCGAGAGATGTTCAACCGAAAGTCGAAAAATCTGCGTTCGGGCGAGAGATTCACGCAACAAACGAACCTGTGAAGCGGCGCGGTCGTGGCGCGCTAAAGCCACTTCACCGCGCGGCCACCGCGCCGACTTCGCCTGGACTTCGGTCCGGGCGGGTCGTGCGATCCGTCGTGCTTTTCCGCCTCTCTTTCGGGTTTCTATCCCTCTATGCTCCCGAATTCCGATTTCCGGGGTATATTCGGGTTCATACTTTCTCTCTAATTTTATTCTCAGTCTAATTGGATGTTTTGGACTCGAATACTCGAGTTCATTAGTGTCGGGTTTTGGTGTACCATTTATCCATCCTTTTATTTAATTAAATTCCTTTAATTCCTTTTTAAGTAAAAATCTCATTTCTCATTTCCTTATCTTTATTTGTTTCTTTTATTTGCTGGATTTGTTTATTTATTATAGTATTTATTTTATTTATTATTTATTTATTTAATTATTGTTTTATTTTATGTTGGAAAATTCTCGGGTATTACAGTCTATCCTCCTTAAGAATCAACTTCGTCCTCGAAGTTGTGTTTCGGCTTTTCTCGTCTCGTGCTAAGGTCTTGTGTTTGTTTTATTATGTTGTGACTGGACTTAGAATTAAAACTTCTAAGCTGCCTACGTACCCGGTAAAGGGATCAAGCCATAACGTAGTTCAAAAGTTTACAAAAATGCACGAAAAATTAGGGGGTATGACATCCTCTCCCCCTTAAGATTGCAGTTATGTCCCCATAACTGTGTCGGAATCGGTTTGGAACAACGTCGGGTATCGTTCTCTCATGTCGGATTCTACTTCCCAAGTTGCCGTCTCACTTTCGTGGTTTGACCAAAGAACCTTGATCATTTTGATGGTTTTGTTCCTCGTTACTCGTTCCTTAGTATCGAGAATACGCACTGGGACTTCTTCGTAAGTCAAATCTTCGTCTAGCTCAATTATCTCCGGTTGAAGTACATGTGTCGGGTCCGGCACATACTTCTTTAGTTGCGAGACATGGAAGACATTATGAACTCTATCTAAGTGTGGCGGTAAAGCCAATCGGTAGGCTAGAGTTCCGACTCGTTCTAGAATTTCGTAAGGTCCTATGTATCGAGGACTTAACTTCCCTCGTTTGCCAAAGCGCATCACCCCCTTCATGGGTGATATCTTTAGCATGACCCTATCTCCCACTTGAAATTCTAGGTCTCGTTGTCTCACGTCGGCATAACTCTTTTGACGGTCTTGAGCGGCTTTCATCTTCCCTTGGATCACTATGATTTGTTGAGCCATGTCTTCGATAAGTTGTGGTCCCACTACCATGGACTTATCGTTTTCTTCCCAGCTCAAAGGGCTTCGGCACTTTCGTCCATACAATGCCTCGAAAGGTGCCATGCCGATACTAGCATGGTAACTATTATTATAGGAAAACTCAATCAAGGGTAAATGAGATTCCCAATTTCCTTTGAATTCCAACACACATGCTCTCAGCATGTCTTCTAGTGTTTGGATTGTCCTCTCGGTTTGTCCATCCGTCATCGGGTGGAATGCGGTGCTCATTTTGATTTGAGTACCGAGAGCTTTTTGTAACTCCGTCCAGAAATGAGAGACAAATCTACTGTCTCTATCGGAAATGATATCATGTGGTACTCCATGTCGTCGTACCACATTATCAATGTAGGCTCGGGCCAATTGGTCCATAGTCCACGTGTCTTTCATTGGGATAAATATGGCTGTCTTCGTTAGCCTATCCACAATCACCCAAATCTTGTTCATGCCTTTAGGTGATCGGGGTAATCCCGAGACAAAGTCCATTGAGATGCTATCCCACTTCCAACTTGGAATCTCTAGTGGTTGCATCAATCCTAAGGGTTTATGTCGCACTGCCTTAACCTTTTGGCAGGTGAGACATCTTGCCACGAAGTTCGCCACTTCCTTCTTCATTCCCGACCACCAATAGATCTTCTTCAGATCTTTGTATAGCTTGTCACCTCCGGGATGTACGGAATATGGCGTGTTGTGCCCTTCCTCCATCAACCTTTGCTTTAACTCGGCACATTTAAGAGGCACACACCATCTACCTTTAAAACGGATGCTTCCATCCTCGTGGACAGCAAATCCTATTGCCTTTCCTTCGGCAATATACCCTTTTATCTTCTCGAGTTTCGGGTCGCCCGGTTGAGCGAGTCGAATCTCGTCTAATATTGGAGTTTCTACGACCATGGCATTGACCGTTTCTCTCACTGTGCCAGGATGCACAAGTTCTAACTCCAATCTTGCCAAATCCATGTACAATGCCGGCGGAATTACCAACGAGTTTGTCACGTGTTGGGTTTTCCGACTTAGGGCATCGGTACCACATTCGCCTTCCCCTCGTGGTATGCTATCTCTAAATCGTGGTCCTTAATGAGTTCCAACCACCTTCGCTGTCTCAAATTCAACTCCTTCTGAGTGAATATATATTTCAAGCTCTTGTGGTCGGTGAACATTCGACACTTCCGCCCATAAAGATAATGTCTCCATATCTTTAGAGCGAAAACGACCGCTGCCAACTCCAGGTCATGTGTCGGATAATTTTCCTCGTGAGGTTTCAATTGGCGTGATGCATAGGCTACGACCCTCGAGTCTTGCATCAAGACACAACCTAAACCTTCCTTCGAAGCATCGCTATATACTTCGAAGTCACCATTCTCTGATGGTAGTGTTAATACGGGTGTGGTTGTGAGTCGTTTCTTCAGCTCTTGAAACGCAATCTCACAAGCTTCGGTCCACTCGTATTTTGCTCCTTTCTTTAGTAGCTGGGTCAAAGGACGTGCAATCCTTGAAAAGTCCTTCACAAATCGTCTATAATATCCGGCTAATCCAAGGAAACTCCTTATTTCCGTTGGACTTTTCGGAGTTGCCCATTCAGTTACGGCAGAAGCTTTTGCCGGATCCACTGATACTCCATCAGCGGATACTATGTGTCCGAGGAATGCCACTTCATTCAGCCAGAAGTCACATTTGGACAATTTGCCGTATAGCTGATTTCTTCGCAAGATTTCTAACACTTGATGTAAGTGTTTTGCCTGCTCTTCCTCGCTCTTCGAGTAGATCAGGATGTCGTCGATGAACACTACGACACACTGGTTTAACAATTCTCGGAACACGTTGTTCATGAGATTCATGAACATGGCCGGAGCATTTGTTAACCCGAAGGATAACACTGTGAACTCGTAATGGCCATATCGCGTTCGAAATGCCGTCTTCGGAATGTCCTTCTCGGCGATCCTCAATTGATGATACCCAGATCGCAAATCGATCTTCGAGAATACTGAAGCTCCCTTCAGTTGATCAAACAGATCCTCTATTCTCGGAAGGGGGTATTTATTCTTAATGGTCACTTGGTTTAGTCCTCGGTAATCTATGCAAAGACGTAGTCCTCCGTCTTTCTTCTTGACAAACAAAACCGGTGCTCCCCAAGGGGACGTACTCGGTCTTATGTAACCTTTTCCCAATAACTCCTCGAGCTGTTCCTTTAACTCCTTCATTTCCAGTGGTGCCATCCGGTACGGAGCTTTTGAGACAGGCTCTGTCCCCGGAATGAGATCTATCGTGAATTCAAGATCTCTCTCAGGTGGCATGCCCAGAACGTCTTCAGGGAACACGTCCGGGTATTCTCTTACCACTGGTATGCTATCAACCTTGTTCTCTTCCGCCTCAAGGTTGTGCACATAGCACGCATATAGTTCATACCCCTTACGCATCAAGTTACTTAGTTTAAGTGCGCTAACGATTTTGTTACTTTTCTTAGGGGGCTGAGAGTAAAAGATAACTCTCTTTCCCCTACTTTTTGACAAGGTGATCTTTTGCTTTTGGCATTCGATCACCGCTTTATACTGGGATAGCCAATCCATCCCCAGTATGATGTCAAAGTCTCTTAAGTTAAATTCTACCAAGTTCGCGAAGAATTCTACGTTCTTTATCACTATAGGAATTCCGTTATATCGCTTAGAGCAAGACACTACTTCTCCAGAAGGCAATTGAATTCCTAAGCTAATTCTCTCGCACTTAGGTAGATCTAACTCAGGCACTATCCTTGATGCAATAATTGAGCTCCGGAATCAAATAAAATTCTAAGGGGTGTATTCAAAACGAGAAATGTACCTGCCATCACTTCTCCTTGCACAGGCACGTCCGCTTGGTTCACCACGTTCAGCCTCCCCATAGGGCGTCCCTGATTGCCCTGCTGATTCGCATTCGGCTGCTGATTTTGTTGCTGGTTTTGATTCTGTGGGGGCGGAGGTCGTTGGTTCTGGTTCTAGTTTTGCGGCCTATTTTGAGGGGGTCTGTACCCTTGGTTATTGCCGTTTCGCCCGTTTTGGTTTTGAGGCTGTTCTTGCCCCGCGACCAAATCGTCCCTCTTCGTTATGTTCTCGAGCCTAGTTCGACAATCCCGTCGAACGTGACCCATTCGACCGCATCGGTAACAGGCGCCTTGTTGCGGGCATCCCCTTGCCAGGTGTGGTCGTCCACATCGCGGGCAAGGCGGTACCGGATCTTCTTGATTGAACCTCCTCCCAGTGTTGTTTTGTTGGGGCCTATTCGACCCTCGGCGCTGCTCGTTCCTTCCAGTGTTGTTCTCGTTTCGTGAATCTCGACTTCTCTTGTCTTGAGGACCCCTGCTGGACTCCCCACTCACCCTTCTTTTCAGCTGCTGCACGCGTGCTACCGCTACAGCGCAATCGTATACGGCTTGCAAATCGGGGTAGTGTACCCCCGCGATCACTTCGCGCACAGACAGGTTCAGTCCCATCTCGAACTTCTGTGCCTTTTCCGCATCAGTAGGCACTAGCCTTGGTGCGAACCTCACCAGCTCCTTGAAGCGTGTGTAGTATTCTTGCACCGTTTGGCTTCCTTGCTTCAGTGACAGGAATTCTTCGTACATGGCAGCTTTGGTACTCAAGGGATAGAATCGATCCCTGAGTAGTTCCATCATCTCCATCCACGAGTAAGGCTCGTCATCTTCAGTCAGTTTGGCTTGCGTTGCTTGCCACCAGTCATCCGCTTCGCCTCCCAAGTAGTATGAAGCGACATGTACCCTCTCTCCTTCCGGACATTTGACCGCTCCCAGCAGCTTGTCAAAAGTCCGGATCCATTCCTCCAGTTTAGCTGGATCCTCCTCACCAGCATAGTGGGGCGGCTGGTAGGGGTTCACCATCGCCAGGTAGTTAGGGCGAGCTTGGGGCGGAGGTACCGCCGCAGCTTGACCCTGGTTGACTTGCATTTCCGAGCGCAATCAACACTTCCTCTATCGTCCTAAGACGATCGCCCACATTGTTCGGTGCGGGGGCGTCCTGCGCACCTTGGGGTTGTTCCTCATCAGGTTGAATTGGTTCAGTGACGTTTGGTGGTGTTTCAGTAGGTATCTCAGTGGTGGTTTGCGGAGTGGTTTGAGTTCTTCCTCTTCCTCTTCCTCTGGGTGCCATTCTGGTACAAATATGATAGATTAGGGCTGGTGAATTTAGCATATAGTCTAAGCAATTTCTATGAATGTATATGTGTGTAGTAATTTAGCACGTGGTGCTTTGTTCGGATTGAGAAGCATCGTATGCTTCGGGGTTTTATTTTATTTTGTCTTGTTTTGTTTTTAAAAAAAATAAGTCGGGCATTTTATTTCCTCAAAAGAAATTTTAGTACAAAAGTAGAAATATTTTTCTAGCAAAACAATGTCTAACAATAGAATCTCTAGTGCCTCATGACGTCTCCCGGTGGGGTAGCAGGATCTTCCTCCGGATCTTCCTCCTCCGAACTCGGCGGTAGTAGGTCGTCAAAGATAGTGTTTAAGTCTTGCCCGTGGGCATCGATGTATTCCTTTAGTATTAAGTTTTGTGTAGTGAGGGTTTGGACTTGGCGCTCGAGTTGGTTTATGCGGTGGTGATCCGCCTCTCTCAAGTTGCCCATGTGATGTAAATTGGCCTCCAATTGAGCCATACGGTACTTCATTTGCTCTAGGGTTTGGTGGGAATCGAGATGAACGCTCATCATCCTGACCATCAACTGCATCATGTCTTGACTAGCCATCTAGCGCAAGCAAGAGATCTAGGTTAATATTCGCCAAGATTCTAAGTTCAATTCGCCAAGATTCTAGGTTCGAGTTTCCAAGATTCTAAGTTCAAGTTTCGCCAAGATGCTAAGTTCAAGTTTCGCCAAGATTCTAAGTTCATATCAGAGATGCAACATGCACATGCAAATGATAATTCCCCCCAATAATAATTTAATGCACCATATATATATATTTTTGCATGGGTTTTAAAAATAAAAATTTTCTTTTCCATGGAAATAATAATTTAAAATTTAAAATAATAATCAAAATATTAATAATAGTTTAAAAATAGTAATGGTTTAAAAATAGTAGTTTAAAAATAGCCGGGCTCTGATACCAACTTGTAACACCCCGGTTTTTGGTCACCCAGGTCGGGATGTCACCGCCACATCTCCCTAGTAGACACGGTTTCTCCGAGCTTACTAACGAGATGCAAGGCTAGGTATTGCAGTATTTAAAACATTTCAAGCATTCAAAATAGCCCGTACAATATAATTCAAAAATAATAATAGCATAGCGCAGCGGAAATATTTAGTTTAGTACAGTATCACAGCGGAAAATATAAAAAGGGCCGACATGGCCAACACACGGGTTAAACAGGCCCGTTCATAATATAGTCTAAGTACGAAATTGAAAAGCGAAATAACAATCCCCAAAATCCCATGCATGGGTCGTGCTCACACATGCTCATTCCACATATTCTGTAAGGAAAGGAATAAAAATGGTTTTGGTCAGCAAAATTGCCGAGTAAGTTAACACATGCATGATCGTAGGGTTTAAAAGCCACAAATTTAATAATTTAACAAAAGCATGATAATAACATAATATTTAGTTTCATCTAATCCATATCCAATAGCATAATTCATCTCAGGCTCTATTTAATAACACATATCACATGGTTCAAGATAATAGCCATAATTTAAATAAAGCATTTAAATAATTTAATTTGACAACAATATCATTTAATCTAGTTTAATTTAATTTAGAATCCCCATTACATTCCCGATTTGGTATTTCAAAGTTTCACGATAAAAATCGCGATGTCAACAAGTTTAGCCGGTAACCCGGCGGCCGTAACCGTATCAGCCATACCCAGTACCACTCCGGAGCCTCGGGAAACCCATACGGATATTCACGAGAGTGTAGGCTCTAAGTTTCGCCATTTAGGCAATCCATATCTCAAATTTAGCGCGCGGGGTCACCATCGTCCATTACGGCACGAAGTGAATCGTTAGGGGGCACCCTGCAGAGCACTCACCCCTAATTTTAATTTATCAAGTTTGTAAGGGGATTTAATTTTTAAAATCTGCCTTCCATTGCATTAATTTAGAAATAATATCTCGATTCGTTTCAACCCTAAAGGTTAAATCCATGTTTCAACAAGATTTCAAGATTTCGTTCGGTAAATCACAGTTTACTCCAAAATTCGTCTAAAATCAGATTTAATTCCAAAAATTCCAAAATTTCATATCTGACTCGGAAACATCAAGATCTACAACTTTCTTGTTTTAACTTTTTCAATCCGAGATACCTAAGTAGGTCAAAATCGCTAATTTTCGCATAAGAAGAAATCTGTCCGAGTTTAATACATCACAGTTTAAAGATTTCAAATTCTACCATATCAATTCAACTCCAAATTCAATGAAATTTGACAGGGATCATCTTAAGACATTTATCTACAACTTTCATGTTTGGCCAAAGATCTAAAACAGCCTAGATCCTATGTCAAAAACGTGATCAAGATCATTCCTAAGTTCTGTCCAAGATTTCAAGATCTAGAATCTACCAGTTCGGTTTCAACGGGTTTTCACATATCAAATCAACTCCAAAAATTCTCAAATTTTTACAGTAGCTAGTTTTAAGTCTTAGGAACGTTTTTCGTGTTTTAGGTTTTTCCGTTTGAGTTTATTTTAAGGGTCGGAAAAATTCACCAAATCTGTTGCGTCAGTAGAAAAACAAAAGTGGACAGATTTATGGTTCTTGTTGAATCTTTTAGGTTTCGAATGTTTTAAAATCTCACAAAACCATGTAAGGTTAACTTACAGCGTCTATGAACGTCGGGAATGTCTAGTTCGGAGGCGTGGCTTCCAGATCACCGTTTCTCCTCTCCGTTCGTCGGGTTCTACGATCTAGATTCGATACGGGGTGTAGAAAGAAAAGAATCGAAGTTAGAATCCGTTTTCGGATTGAAACGTGAAAAGATTTATTGGACTAGAGCTTACCACAACGTTTGGAGACCTTGGATTTTCGTCCAAGCTGCTGCCTCCGTTTGGTGCTTTCCGTCGACTCCGAATTTAGGGTTTCGAACGTATAGGAGGTTGTAGGGTTTTGTAAACTTGTTTGGGGCTCCCAAGGGGCTTATTTATAGAATTCTCAATCCCTAGGGCGTCCACAACCGACCTAAAAGTCTGGAGTCGAGAGATGTTCAACCGAAAGTCGAAAAATCCGCGTTCGGGCGAGAGATTCACGCAACAAACGAACCTGTGAAGTGGGGCGGTCGTGGCGCGCTAAAGCCACTTCACCGCGCGGCCACCGCGCCGACTTCGCCTGGACTTCGGTCCGGGCGGGTCGTGCGATCCGTCGTGCTTTTCCGCCTCTCTTTCGGGTTTCTATCCCTCTATGCTCCCGAATTCCGATTTCCGGGGTATATTCGGGTTCATACTTTCTCTCTAATTTTATTCTCAGTCTAATTGGATGTTTTGGACTCGAATACTCGAGTTCATTAGTGTCGGGTTTTGGTGTACCATTTATCCATCCTTTTATTTAATTAAATTCCTTTAATTCCTTTTTAAGTAAAAATCTCATTTCTCATTTCCTTATCTTTATTTGTTTCTTTTATTTGCTGGATTTGTTTATTTATTATAGTATTTATTTATTTATTATTTATTTATTTAATTATTGTTTTATTTTATGTTGGAAAATTCTCGGGTATTACAATTTATGTGGTACTCTGTTGATTGCTATTATTTGATACTTAACTGTCTAGTTGAGGCCTGTGAGCCTAGGATTTACATTCTGTCGGCCTGTGGCCTTATGTATTTACTGCTTTGGGCTGGTAGCCCTGTTTCTGATATATTGGCAGGATTCCAGATTATGTTTGAGAGGCTTGTAGCCTGATACTCTGACATGGATTGTTTTTATTCAGTTATTCTGTGGGGATTATTTAAGTTCCATTGTGTTTTTATTTTATTTTAGATTCCGCTTGAAACTGGTTTAATCAGATGATCACTTTAGAGACTCAGCCTTATACTAGCTGTTTTAAATTAGCTGGCCACTAGTTTAGGATAGTTAGTACGGCGGTAATGCTTGCGAAAATCAAGGTTGAATTTTCGGGGCGTTACATAAATGGTGTCACAAAGAAGGACCATTTTCCTCTCCCTTTTATTGATCAAATGAATGAAAGATTATTTGGACATGCTTATTTTGCAGCTATACGTACCCTAGCTCACCAAGTATAGCTCAATTTGTATTTTGTAAATTAATCTCCCAATCAATTTGTAATATGCACTTGTCCGGATGACACGCGCGCGGGTGAGAATTCCACTTCACCTGGGTTCGAATCCCATCTTCAGCATTTGGGAAGGAATTAATATATATAACACGTGGCAGCTTCCCATTGGTGGTGCAAAGGGGTAGCCCAATTAGTTAGGGTGTGGCTAGGTGATGCTGAGGTTGTGGGTTCAAGCTCCCCTGAACACATTTTATTTCATATAAGAGATTTACCAACCCCAAATGGGTCGGTAATGGGGTCGGTAACTTCGGGTCCCCGAGGTCCCTAGACCTCGCTTACCGAACCCAATGTTGGTCGGTAATGGGGTTGGTAATTTTACCGACCCACATGGGGTCGGTAAACTCTCCGACCCCGTGCTCCTTGGTCGGCGCCAGATTACCTACCATCATATTACGGACCCGCGTTTGGGGTTGGTAATTCCCAAAACGACCCGTAAAACCTAGTTACGAAATTTTCTTGTAGTGATATTAGTAGAAAATTCATCAAAGATCTTTTTTATTGTCAAATCTCAAGCGTTAACAAATTCGAATAAATATAAAGGTATAAAATATAAATATATCTAAATATATATAATATATATTTATATATAAATAAATTTTAATATATTTATTCGGGTAATCGGGTAATACATAAAATCCGTACCCTACCCGCATCATATCCTATATTATTGATTTCTATTTTGGACAATACCCTAACCGTTACCCGATTATATCTACTCTACCCGTATCCGTATATCCGAAGGATACCTGACGCTGCGGCTAAAGTTGACATCCCTAGCTGTCAGAATGAGTGCAAAAAAAAAAAAACATAAATAAATGCTCACAAATAAATGCACGGTACTGGGAAAAAAGTATAGAAATTAGTTAGAAAATCAATAAGAAATTAAAAACATCTACAACAGAAGAAAATTAAGTCTAAAGTTTATGTATTTCAGCAATGCATAGAAAATCTAACTCTATCCTATTGATGTAATACCATTATTTGTGCACGGCGGAAAGATAAGATGTTATTCCATATGTCAGTTCGAAATGCTGACCCATAAATCAACATAAATTTTTGACATTTTAACCTCACACACACACATACTAAGAGATTTTCTAGGAGGTCACATATTATATAATTCTCCAGAAAAAAAAAACATGCTTAACTAATTTGGAGTTCTTATAAAATGACTACCGAGAAAGAAAAGTACTTTGTTGGTACAAGTAGCTTGTTTCACTCTTTTTTTTAACGATTTTCCAGGCATTACAATTGACTTATAAATTAGAGATCAATGCTTGGCCTAGTGGTAAACACCATCATCATTCAAACAACCTTAGAATTGGAAATTAGTTTTCCATTTTTTAGAGCATTTCTTCTCATTGTAAGAAGATAAGGGGTTTTTGTTTGGGTTTCGAAATAAGAAAAAGCCAATAGAAGAATGAGATGTTTTTTGGTAAACATTGACACCTATATGTCGGCAAAGGTGTGTGGGAGCCCAAGCCACAAAAATTACAAAGGAGAGGGATGGGGGCCAGGTGAGAATCGAACCCCCAACATATGGTTGGAAGGCAAAAAACACGACCACTTGGGTCAAATCTCATTCCCAATAGAAGAATGAGATGTTTGAAATAAAAGCATATAATTGTTTGAAATAATATTATTAGAAAAGATGTTTTTTTAGTGGAAACGTGGTTAGATTAACTTTACCGAATAACTTTCAATTTATAAAAATTACATTTATTTTATCTCAATTTATTTTTTACATATTTTAAAAATTCAAAAACATATTGAAAATTATGTACACTTAACTGTCAAAAAGAATTTATTAACAAACAAATATAATTAAAATTCAAACAAAATGATTATAAACTTTAAATAATATACATTCCAAAAATTAAATATCCGACTTCGATCTAGCAAGTTTTTCAATATTGTTATTGGCTTCCAGCCATTTTTTCTTTTAACTACATTATCTTTGAACCAAAAGTACTATAGAATGCCTTTAAAGCAATTTCAATATTCTTTCCATCTTTTTCTTTCTTTGTTTTCTTGCACTTTATTTTTGTTATTTTATTTAAAAGAATATACTATTATATAATATGGATTTATGAAAAGAAATTAAAATGAATTCACATGCTATACAATGCAAGAACGGTTGAATAATAACAAAGGGTGATGGTGATATATATATATGTGGTCCCTTTGCACCAGCACTACAAATTGGGGACAATGCCAAAATTTAACCTATGGATCGGATTCCACTCATTAAAGTAGTATTGGAGTGCTCACATATTAATTATCCACTATGTCTTCAAATCATTGATGATAATATTGATGCATTTCAAAAACTTGTTCAAGATATTAAAAATATGGTGATGAGCATATTGATGAATATGTACCTATTGTGTTATTGATGAGCATATTGATAATATTGAAATCTGCCATTAAGTATGCTAGAGACAACATTACCTTAGATGATGTTATAAGTTGCCTTAAGAATAAGGAAATTGAACTAAAACGGTATAAGTGGTCCAATAACTCATCCGAGAATGTGTTTCACACGAGAGGTAGACAGTCTCATAGGAATAAGGGCAAGAATTCTGAAAATAGGCATACAAAATCTAAGTCTAAAGAAAAGTATAACAGGAAGTGCTACAACTGTGGTAAAAAAAGCTCATTATGCTAATGAGTGTAGGTTGCCTAAGAAAGAAAGACATGATTCGAGTGACAGTAGTGATGATGAGCATGCTAATGATGTCATTGAAAAAGTAGAATATGATTATGTTTACATGGTTAACACATTTTCTGGTAAAAATCTATGTAGACTTGATTGGTTAATTGATTCTGGCACTATTTTTATGTTTCTCCCCATAAACATTTTTTATATATATCATGCTGTTGAAAATGACTATATAGTAATGGCCAATGGTATAAAATGTCGTGTGCATGGTATAGATCAAATTTCTGTGAAATTTGATAATGGGGCAGTCTTATGTTTAGATGAAGTGAAACATGTGCCTGATTTAAATTATAATTTGATATCATGCTCTGCTTTGGAAAACTTGGTTCATGGAAAATGGTGTAAAGGTGTAATGAAAATCATCAAAGGTTCACTAATGGTCTTCATGGCAACTAAAAGAAACAATCTCTTTATGTGTTCTACCTTAAAACCTGAAAAATATTTTCATGAATCTGTTTCTGATGTGGTTAAGTTTAAGGTGGAGCTTGTTGATGATTATCTATGTGATAATGTGCCTGGTAATACTTCTAATGTGCATTTGTTGCATGATGAAAATGAACTTATTGATAACTGTTCAATGTGGAGAAAAACATGAGTTTGTGTGTTCATATGAAAGGTTGTGTTGCTCTATGTGAAGAATTTGGAAGTGGGTTATGTGGTACTTTGTGTGGTTTGGAAGTTGGAAATCCAATGATAATTTTTCATGTGTTGAAAATTTAAAACTAAATATAAAACCCATTGTTCATCTATTAAAAAAATGTGTTTCGTGTCTCACTATGTGTTATCTTATGTTTACATTATGTTGTATGCATTGTTTAGTGCTATTGTATTGTGTGAATATTATTTTCTTTGTGAAATTTTTGCTTTGTGGATCGTGTATACTCACTCTTTGTGCAATAGGTAATGTGTTAAAGACTATGTAGTAAGAAATTTAAAATTTCTTTCTGGTGATACATTTATGAGTTAAATGCACTTTTGCTAGGTGCAAAATTTTATTTTCTTTGGGACTGACTTTGTGTTTGCTTTCTTTTGCTTTTTGCAGGAAGGAAGCTGTAGGGCGATGATGAACCATTATTCTTTTTGACCCCCATTTAATAAGTGACGGTATGTAACAAGGTGGGGTATGTGGGCAATTGTGTTTCATACCACTTTGTGCATAAGTACAAGCACACGAGGACCTATGTGAATCCACTCACCATTGAGAAAACTACTGACCTCCAACGCTCCTTCCTTTGGCCTGATTGACATGCACAGCTACCTGATTAATTGTAGCTCCATTCCTCTTTACCCACCAGCTGCAGCCTTCATTGTTGTTGTTCTCTTACCCATATTCAGCTACCTCTATCTATGTTTGTGTGCCTTCATTAATTGCAAGATTTGATCCCCATAACCCTGCCGTTGATTTTCTCAACCCTCTCTAGATGAATCTCCACTATAAATATGCCCTTCCTCATGGCCAGAAGAACACCAGTTTAGTACACCACTACAATATCTTCTCTGTGAAACCTTCTTTTGTGAACCTTGGAGTGTTGAAGGTCATTGGCGCTCTCTTTGTGATTTGGAAGATCTTGTTGACTCCAATATATGATGCTTGGTGCATATGGGGATTGATCCTCAGCCCTGAAGAGATTCATCGCATCTCTTGATTTTGTATCAGTTTCTTTTACTTTGCGTTATTTCAATTTATTATTCCAATTTTTACACTTTATTGGTGTTTTGTTTTTTGTTTGGTTTCTGTAAAAACACGACAATTACTCACCCATTTTACCCATGTTTGATAGATGAATTGGATTTTAGTTGGGTCTTACATATAGGTGGATTGAATGATGAATAAACATTCATATATGAAGGTAAATGTATCGTTCTTCCACCCATCTTTAATTTATCGTCATCCCTATTTGGAAGGAGTGATCCGATCACTCCCAAGTACCCCGGCCCCCTTGAGAAAATGATGCAAATGTGAAAGGTGAATTTGAGTATGGTGATCTGGCAAAACGATTGGAGTTTTGGGCGGCAAAAACACCAGAAAACAAAAACATCATAGTACCACGCGTCTGTTTCTTTTCTCCTTTTTAATCTCTCATCCATCCCACAAATCTGCTGTCGTCTATAGTATTAGTATTATAAAACTGTCCTCATTGCGTGACCCTCACGCCACCCCTTTTTCTAATTATTTTCAGTTTTACAACTAATTACGAGTCCATCCCCTTTCCATTTTCAAAACCAAAATTACTGCTATTAGTATTTCTATTAACAAAAATAGTTAAAATATTTTGGAAACCCTAGATGAGTCTAGTCTCCAACTCTCCCTAACGAAATTCAAAAATACTTTTTCAAAATTGAAAAAAGACAGAATATTTTTGGCAGTACGTATGACGCATAGACGATGCGTGATTCACTAATTTTATAATTTAAACAAATGAAAAAAGTACTAATAAATTTCTCTGACAATGAGCCCATTGCTTTTTATGATACCCATAGGAAAAAAGCCCCAACACAACGGCCTATCTACTGTGAATTTCCTTAAATGCCCTCCAGTGTTTTGGTTTATTCCCCAAAATGCCACACGCTCCACCGCCTATATAACCGCCTCTTCTCTTTTTGTTAGGTTTGCCAAAATAGAGAGCCAAACGGCACTTTTCCTACTTTCTCTCTCTTAAAATATTTCAATTCCATTATTAAATTCGAGTCACAGCAGAAAGTCCTTTTTCTCCCTCGCTTACAGTTGAAGGTACAACACATGGAAGCCTCCTCCCGTAACCGCTCCTCCTCCCATGGTACAACCTTCCACAGCCACTTCCAGCGCTCGCTCTCGCCGTCGGGGCGGTTCTGCGCCTCCTCCATCTACACGGCGCCGCTGCCGTCGTCGTTCGCCTCCTCCGCTGGCTCCCGATCTGACGATCCGGTGATCCTCCACCGATCCACCAGCCCCACGCGCGTCACCCTCGGCAGATCCGTGTCCCCTTCGTCGACGATTCGGTTCTCCTCACCGCGGATCCCGCAGCAAAAGCAGAGCCACCACCACCACCACCGGCCGCTCAATTCGGCGCCGAAGAAGACGTGTATGTGTTCGCCCACGACGCACCCAGGGTCCTTCCGGTGCAGCCTCCACAAGAACAGCATCGCCCCCGGCTACAGCACCTCCGCCGCCAATAACTCGACGTACCGCCCGAATTACCAATTAAATATGCGGCGATCGGCGATGACGAATTCCTTGGTCCGTATCGGCACCGTCGAGGGGGATTTTGTGCGGCGAGCTCTGGCGCAGCTGATCCGGCCTTCGTCGCACAGCCTCCGCCGCCGTGGCGACTTCCAGCCGCGGCCGAGTCGCCTGTCGGTGATGTCCAGAGCCGAAGATTGTTAGGCACGCACATCTCTCTGCCTTTTTTCTCTTGTACATAATCTGACTCGGTGAGTCGACACACTCAGTGTGACTCGGGCGGTTCGAGCCCGGTTTTTTTGGAATGTGGAAGAAGAAATTTTGATTCGAGAAAACCCCTTAAATTCGGAGTTCTCTAATAGCCAAGAACTCCAGTGGTTTTCATTTTTTCCAATATTGATTTTACAATTTGGGTCACATATGAAATCTTGAGCTACAGATTTGTGATTTATATATATAAAGAACAAATTTTGGTACAATTTTGTGGCATTTTGTGAGGCAATTGGTGGATGCTATTATTCAATTAGGAAATTATCTCACATCTGGTTTTCAATTTTTAGTTTTTCCTTTTGACAAATCGAATTAAAAGAAAAAGGAACAAGTTGGTTGGGTAATAGGTACTTGGGTTGGTTTGAAGTTCCTTTTTGATATAGTACTATTACTTAACTTGTAGGCAATAGAATACTTGTAAATTATTTTAGGGAATATGTTCGGATTTTGAAATCTGTAATGTTGTGAATATGTTGACATATTGTAATGCAGAGAATAATTCCATACTTCTATAAGTTAGTAGTAGTATATTGAGTGTTGTTTAGAGCCATAGAAACAAGTCAACCTTTTTTGGGTATGCTTTTGATTTTTCCTTGAAATTATAGTAAGTCTTTGTATTTGAAAGCTGTAAATGGGAACTAGGAATGGCAAAGGAAATGGTCTTTACGGTCATATGTATTGAAAAAACGTTGAATACGAGTAATTCTTTTTACAGGACTGGAATTTTGAAGCAACTTATTTATTTAATGATGAAACTTAAAATAGTTAGTTGGTTTTCGGTTGCTCGCAAGGTGAAACTTGGGTCATCGTATTTTTGTGATGGTGCGCTTAATATTTATGGTTGGGAATTGTGATCCCATTTCTTCGACCAATAATGAATGAAATACTACTACTAATAATGCCATACTTTTGTGAAGTTGGATCTGCCGGGTTTCATCCTCATTGAATCATGTATCCTCCTGTGCTTGAGATTAAAGTTTTTTTTTATGGATTCTCAGTATTAGGATTGGTCATTAGGACATACTCCTAGTAATTTGTTGTGATTCAGATCACCATTGTTCTGACAAGAAGAATGCGGTGATGAAGGAATTAAAAGGCGGTATGGTCGGTGTTTGGCTTGGGTTGAGCCAAGGACCTTTTTCTCCTCAAGGGAGGCTATCGGAAAAGGATCAAATCGATTACGGGTCCGGATTAACAATAATGCGCCCACAATTGACTGAATCTTCTTTGAATTGATCAAAAACAACAAGATACAATAGAGAATCTACCTGTTG
This sequence comes from Hygrophila difformis, assembly GCA_030278955.1. Classification (NCBI taxonomy): domain Eukaryota; kingdom Viridiplantae; phylum Streptophyta; class Magnoliopsida; order Lamiales; family Acanthaceae; genus Hygrophila; species Hygrophila difformis. The sequence continues at coordinate 14,957,886 of JAOANR010000010.1, read as the reverse complement.
TTAAGAAACAACGGCGGAATTCACCAAGAACAAGGAACCAAACTACCAGTTGCTAAGAAACAACGGTGGATTTGGAAAAGGTAACCGCTACAAACTAGGCTAGATTCTAAGGAAAGCTGTAAAGAAAGCAGTAAAGATAACAAGGAATTAAATTTGATAAAAGGAATTTGGGGGTTGGATTGATCTCCTCGATTTTGTGTGTGTCGACCCCTATTTATAGCCGGAGCTGGAGTAACCGCTCTCCGGCCGATCCTTCTGAGCCGAATTCTCTCTTTCTTCATTTCGGTTGTTTTGGTTTCGGCTATTCTCCTCCTACTTCGGCCGAAATCTCTATCAGTCTCGGTTCCCTTCCTTCGACTTTTACTATGGACTATCGGCCTTACTGATCTTAAGCCCATCTTCCTCTGGAACTCTCTCTTCTGGCCCAATAGCTCTTCGCGGCCCATCATTTCGTATGGCCCCAACAGATGCCCTCCTTACTTGGGCGAATTTCTTTCATAGGAGAAGGAGCCCAAGTAATTTCCCTTTCTTCTTTCTTTGGCGGTTATTTTCTTCTTCTTGAGGGTGCTCTCCATCATTCCCCTATTTACGTAGCCTACCACGTCCTTAGAGTGAACTGTCTTTCCAACTTCTCCTCTTTCTTTCTCTCTCTCCACCTTCTCCAATGGATCCCCCTGCCCCTGTTACTGCTCTTTCTGCTGATCTTCTCAAGGTTGAAAACTCTTTTGCTCCTCAATCCGCAGTTCGTCTCCTCCCTGAGGGCTTCTATTCCTTAGGTCCGTTGGGCATTCCTGAGGATATTGATGAATGTACTGCTCGGATTTTTGATAATCGTTCTGTTCTTCTGTATGAACCTTATTTCTCTTCCAAGCTTTTCCCCTCATCTTTTGCTAATTGGTCCTCGGCCTCTCCCGATTATGTGGCGTGGTACCGTCATCTTGAACCCTACTGTTACGACTCTTGGAATAAATCGTATATTCATCGTATGATTTCTCTTAGTACCTTGCCACTTCCCACGGACCTTCGTCCTATTCAAGCCCTTCTTTGTTTTTGGAATCCTTCCGTGAACTGTTTTTGTTTCCCTTGGGGGATGATGACTCCCACCATTCAGGATGTGAAACTCCTCCCAGGCCTCTCTGTTCGTGGGGATAACCTTGCCATCATGTCGTTGCCCAAGGAGAAAAATATCGGCTTTTCCTCTGGCGATTCTTTTGCCAATTGGATCATTTCTCATCAGAGTGATCCTGTTTCGCCTGCTCCACATCCTTCAGAACCTCTTGCTTTCATGATGTATTTTCTTACGAAATTCTTCTGGTGTGTTCCTTCTAAGGGTGTTCTCCTCGAAACGCACTCTCTGGCTTCGGCGCTTATTAACCATGTGACTCTGCCCTTAGCCGATTTCTTCCTTGCTCATTTATATGCGGGTATTTCGGCTACTGTGTCGGGTTGGGAAAAAGGTTCGTCCGATAAAGCCCGTGGTCCTTTATGGTTCCTCCATTTGTGGTTGGTTTGGCATTTTCGTGACATTTCTCAATTTCCTCCCCATGATATTTGTCCTAATCGTTTTATCGCTCCTGATCTTCTTAGAGCATCCCTTCCTCCCTTGTCGATTCCTCATTGGATCAACTATTTCTTGGGTCGAACTGCCGAACAATCCTTTTCCCATTATCACTATCGGAAAACTGACTTTGCTTGGGTCAGGGAGATTGCTACTTCCCCCTTCGGGGCTTCCCTTCCTTTAGCTCTTGCCCAAATCTGGAATAGGTGTATATTACCCCGTCCGATCTTTAATGGTTCCACATTCGTATCTGCTAAGTCTGCTATTCCTTTCGAAGTCTACAATCCCCATTTGGTCAGCCGTCAATTCGGCTTCGGTCAAGACTTAGTGGAAGCTCTTAGAGCCGGTAAACGCCTTTCTGCTTCTGCCAGCCGTCAGCAATGCTCCCTCTATCATAAACGTTTAATCTCTTTTAAGGTTTGGAAGTTTGCTGTTCGTCCGGGATGCGTTACCTCCCGCTTTCAGTCTTGGTGGGACGGTGTTGCTGGTGCCTTTTTCAGTGCTAATCTTGATTCGGTTCTGCGGAGGGGTGGTTTTTCTCCTATTCTGGCGTTCTCTTCTTTCCCTTCATCATCTCCGGGTTCCACTCCTCAGCGCATCCTCGGTTCGCCTTCCACTTCTCGCCCAGGTATGTTCATTTTCTTTCTCCTTTTCCTTTGGTCATTGCTTGTTTCTTTATCTTTCATCTTACTCATTCGATTTCTTCAGATGTTCCTCGATCTTCTACTTCTGATCCTGGTCGAAAGAGGCCTGTTTCGCCTTCAGCTTCCCTTATTGGCTCTCTTCCTCCTACTCAGACTAGAAGGCGTTCATCTCGTTCACCGCTTGGCAGAATCCCTACCACTCTTTTTGCGGTTTGTTACACTACTCTTTTTCTTTTCCAGGCTCCTTTCCTTCGACTAATTTCTTTTTTCTTACTCTTGCCAGGTCCCACCCGTTTTGCCACCATCCGATGTTCCCCCACTTCCCACTGTGGTTTCGGCTCCTCCTGTAACTGAATTTCGCACATCGGCTGGTACCAGTAATTTGGCTGTTTATGCTGGTTCTTCTTTTGTTAACCCTCGGGGTTTGATTGAAAGTTCTACTCTTGCCGACCCTTTCGTCCCTCCTTCGGTTGATCTTTCTCAACCTATTACGGACTCTGTCACACCCTTGTCTTCGGTTATTCTGAAACCGACTGGCCCTTCATCTAGTGGTAGGATTGTTGATGAAGCCCCCGCCGATCAGGTCCCTTTATCACCATTTCCTGATCGGCATGTTTTGGACGATTTCTTTTCTCCTGTCTCTATAGTTTCTCGTCTGTCAGATCTTTCTGTTCACCTTGGCGATTGTTTGGCCAGGCTGTGTAATCTAATCGGCCGGCAATCTGATGTGGAGTTTGTCAATCCTAAACCGATCCTCATTCTCTTGTCTCATCTTGAGCAACAATTTCATGACGAGATGGTGTCTCTGAATCTAAATGGCACTCTTCAAATGATTACGAAGTCTGTCCTCTCAATGGATCAGGAACTCATGGCTCATTTGACAATGCGGAACAAACTTGCCGCCGAGCGTGAAGCTGCGGCTTCTTCACGAGCCATTTTTTATAATTATTCTGCAGAGTATCGGGCTCAGATGAATACACTATCCGAGGTGGAATCTCAGGAACATAAACAGTCCGAGGACCTTTCTTCGATTCGGTCTGAAATAGCCAAGCTCCAACGACAAGAGAAGGATTTGGAATTGATTTTAGCTCAAACTAAGCGAAAATCGGCCGATCTGCGACGGTCAATAAAAGCCCTTCGTCAATCGGCCGAGGCTCCCAAGGCCAAAATCTTGGATTCTCAGCAGGATGCTTCTTATCTGGCCATGCGGATCAGTTTCAACGATTTCATTCTTGGTACTTTCCAAGAAAAATGGGCCGAAACCCAGTCTTTAGTCGGTCAGCTGGATTCGGCCATCAAAAGCCTTGGTGGGCAAAGTGTTGTTCATGTCTCTTCTCCACATGTTTTATTTCCTTTGGATCCTTCCGAGATAGAGACCTCCCCTTCGGGCGATAATCCACCTTTGTCAACCGTTCTCTCAGGTACTTTGTTTTCCTCCATTTCTTGTTGTGATTCTTCTTTATGCTCTCTTACTTATTATTCCCTTTTTTTCTTCCCTAGGGAAACCTGGTACTTCCTGTGGTGCTGGTTCATCCACCGTTCGCCTCCCATCTGGTGACGTTGCTGGCCCTTCTTCTTCAGCAAGTTCGAATCTGATGACATATTCGGTTAATCCTTCTATCGCTGCTTCGCAAGGCTTGGATGATGATGTTCCCTTTGATGACCAGGAAGACCATTAATTTGCTTTTGTATATCAACTTTGTGTTTTGACTTATCTTCTGTCAAGTGTGAATTTCGGTCACTCTTTTTCTCTTGACAGCTGTAATCGACCCTTTTTGGACTATGTTGGCCGATACATTGTACTTAGATTCGTATCTTTTGTATCTTCTGCAATGCGATTCGTATTCCGTTAATTCCACTATTTTCGGTCTCCTTTATTGCTAATTTCTGAATGTTAGCAGCTTTTTCCGGGAATCAGCTGTAACGTTTTCCCATAAATAACATTTAACATTGACCGTTTCTTTTGCCGAGCACTTATCCCTTCCTATAAATACCCGGCATTGATGATGCTTATCTATCACTTCCTTCTTTCTTCCTTATAACAATATGGCTTTCTCTTTTCCTTTGCTCGACTCCCTGTCTCCAATTCCTCCATGGTCTTCGACAAGCATTCTTATGCAAGGATTTCCAGACGTGGTACGAAAACCTTTCGCTTGTGCGATTCGAGTTCAACTAATGCCCTTTTCACCATGTTCGTATGGGTGAGGATCTTTATCTGTTATTCCAAATGAAGGTCTCGACGGCTACGCGGACATATCTCTTTTCGACTTTGCGGTTGCATATCCTGTCGGACCTTATCTAATGGGGGGAATAACTACCCCTAGTTATTCCTCCATCCTTTCCCCCTTCCACCGTTTTTGGGTGACTGCCTCGCTGCACTCCTCCTTCTTCTGTCTGAGGTCGTGCGGATGCTGTACCCGAGTTTGACTTCTACCTCTGGGACGTTGTACTCTTCGTTCTATCGTATCCAAGAGTAGAAGTTCGGTGGTCGGACCCAAATCGGCAATACTGTTCTGGGGCAAGCAACTGTGCCCTGTTTCTGTCTTGCCGATAGTTTTAGCGGCATTTCTACAAGGCTGAGTGTCTTTCAAGGACCTTTCCCTTGTATATGCCTGCTTAGTATAGGACGTTTCCCTTGTATATTGTAATTTCGGTCTATCGACGCCGCTTTCGGCCGAAGTAGCACCCTCTTTGCACTTGTTCGTTCATGCAATAAAATCTTTATTCTGCTTACTTATCGTTTAATCCCAAACTGATGGATAATATTTCTTCATGTATCTTGCATTTACTGGATTCGACATCTGCTCACCATTTTCGTCCACTAACATATATGCTCCATTCGGTAATTTGGTATGAACAATAAACGGTCCCTCTCAATTGGGACTCCACTTACCTAATCGGCCATCCTTATGCTTGGGTGGCCATATAACTTTCCAAACTAAGTCTCCAACTTCAAACCGCTTAAGACGAATTCGCTTATTGTACCAATCGGCCACAACATCTTTGTTTTTCTGCAAATTCTCAAAGGCTTGCATCCGATTGGAGTTAATTTCCAATAACTCATCTTTCATCGCACAATCATACTGTTCGGCCGACATTGAATCCGCTTGGTTTGTTCTCAAAGTCGGTACTGTTATTTCGGCTGGCAACACTGCGTCCATTCCATAAGTCAGCCGAAATGGTGTAAACCCAGTGGCTGAAGTTTTAGCATTTCGATAAGCCCATAATGCCTCTGACAGCTTTTCATGCCACTTTCTTGGTTGGTCTTCGATCATTTTCTTTATAATTCCTATTAGCTGTTTGTTTGTGGCCTCTGCTTGTCCATTTCCTTGTGGGTAATATGGTGATGAATGCACAATTTTTATTCCGTATTCATCTGCAAAGGCCTTGACTCTTTCTCCCACGAATACAGTTCCTCTATCTGTTAGAATCGTCTGTGGGATCCCAAATCTATAAATCAATTGTCTCTTGATAAACTCGATCACCTCTTCTTGTGAAATACTGACATACGCCTGAGCTTCGGCCCATTTCGTGAAGTAATCTGTTGCCACTAGCACGAACTCATGTCTTTTAGATGAAGAGGGATGAACTTTTCCTATGATGTCCATGGCCCATCCTCGAAATGGCCATGGTTTGATCATTATGTGTAATTCTTCGGCCGGTAACTTCTGAATCGGCCCATGTTTCTGACATTCGCTGCATCCTCTCGCATATTTTTCACAATCAGTACCCATATTCGGCCAATAATATCCCAGCCGAATAATACTCCACTTCATCGATTTTCCTGCCCGATGTGCGCCACATATTCCTTCATGAACCTCTCCTATCACCCTTCTGGCATCTTCTTCTCCGACACATCTGAGCAATACTCCATCAATAGCACGCTTGAATAATAATCCTCCTATTATGACGTAATCCATCGCTTTCCGCTTTTCAGCTGGATTAGCCTCCGAAGGATCTTCTAATGTCTGTGCTATCTTCTTTATCCATTCGGCCTTCTCTGTTTCGGCCAAATGTACTTCCACATTTCCTGCTATCGGCATCAGCCGATATCTAGCTGCGTGTTGAGCCAATTCATTGGCTACTTCGTTCTTTTCCCTTGGGATATATTCAATATATACCTCATCGAATTCTTCTAACAAATTAACCGCTTCTTCGTACAATCTAATCAACTGAGAACTCTTAACCGAAAATCGCCTAATAATTGCTGAACAACTACTTGTGAGTCCCCTCTGATAATGATTGCTTTGATTCCTTCTTCTATCAACCGTTGTAATCCCGAAATCAACGCTTTGTATTCAGCTTGGTTATTCGTATATGACTCTGGCAATTGCACGAAATACTTGTATACCTTGCCCTCCGGTGTTTGTAGGGTAAACCCTGCTTCGACTCCTGAAGCGGCTTTAGAACCATTGAAACTTTTGACAATTTCATCCACACGAGCTTTTTCTTAAAATTATACCAGGTTAGATTTATTAAAAGGAAAGAGTTATGATTCACGGGAAAGGGTTTAGGGATATATCAAGATTATTAGTCTTTTTATTACTCAAGTGTGGTGCTTGGTTTCAAATGGCGCTGTGGTCCTCTCTGTCATGAAATGTTGACAAATCTCATGGCACAGCCGGGATAGGTTGATCTTCAGCCTGTCACACTGAGGATCCCCGACAAATATGCCATGATACTTCTCATCAATTCTTGCCATAAGATTTCCTGCCATGAAACTTTTGACAGATTTCCACGACATGAGTATTTTCCGAAAAATCATGATCCTGGTTCAGATTTTATTTAATGAAACCAATTTATGATGGCAGAGTTGTGATTAGGGATATATTTATAAGTAGTCATGTTTTTATTGCTCGTGTTTAAGAAACTGTGGCCCGAAAGCGCACGGTGTCAAAAATTGCAGTAATTTATAGTAAGACCAGATCGTTCACTGGAGGATGTGCGATAGAAGCAGGGCCCACGTCGTTTTACTAGATTTTCCATTCGTATTGCTCAATGGTTTTAAAAGGTGATTAATAACTACTGACATGAATTTAAACTACATTATAAAAGCGATTAAATTACTCTACAAAGCGAATAAAGCTATTCTAGGAAGCGGGTAAAAATTATTCTAAGAATGCGGTAAACATTATCTATTAAAGCAGGGAAAAATTACATTGTGCCAGCCGCGAAGCTGAATCACAATGTAGACAGAAAGACAGGGAGAAAAGAATGAAAATTGGACAAGATTTAGATAAAGCATTATTAAACTTCCATTTTTATACGCAGATCTTTGTTTGGGGATAATTCTACCAGATAGCTAATTCTCATGCTCTCAATAATGCTTTCCCTTTAACAGACAGGTACTTACAATATGAGTTTACATGTTCTTACGACCACAAATTCTAAGATACCACAGATTGGTAACTGCCCTGGCCTGGGTGTGTTACTTCATCTGTGGTGGCAAAGCAACACCCGACATATCATTTATTGAAATGCCAAGTACTACTATCATTCTCCCATGTCACACCCAAAGATTCTAATCAAGTTATGAACTATCCCTTAACTGTCAATCCTAGTAGCAGTTACACAACTCTCAATACAACCGAGTGACCTCTAATGAAAGCGGTTAAAAGAAAGCAGTAAAGAAAGCATTTAAAACCTATCACTCGGAGGTTTTGAAAATCTGACCCTGATAGTAAAAGACAGCACCCCATCAGGATGAAGGAGTATGGATCAAGAATTCCCGGCTCTTGGTGAACCACTAGTGTGTTCACTTTCTTCCGGGTGATTATGAGATACAAACTAATGAAACGAACTAATGATTTAGTTCGTTCCGGATGCACTCACTCAGGACTCAAAAATAGGCTTTGGCAGAAGAGGATAGTAGTTGAAAGAAAACTCAACCCTATCTTAGAAAATAACCAAGGCCTGGGTGATGTTCCTCTGAGATTATTTACTACACTGTATTTGAGTCCAAGTGGACCCCATCTCGGTGTAGTATTCAATCTTAGATTTCCAACAACCAGTAATTTTGGAAGATAATGGATTTGAAAATCATTCACTATCAGGTACTAGACTCTCAGTTAAAACACAGACCCTTTCAGTCTAGGCGAGACCTAATCGCTGAATCTGTTTCTAATTTCCCAAAATACAACCCTTGACAGGATATGAAGTAGTCATAACTGAAGAATTTATCCCTTACTCAGATCCGGATTTTATAAGAAGATTTTTGTTGGAAGTTTATTACACAATATCTGATTAAGATCTAGACTTCTATTGTCCAAGGGAAGGATCCCAAAATAATATAGACCACAATAGTACATAATATTATCATGCATAAGGATATAGGGAACTGTAAAATTAATTGACCCAAAATATAGATGCGGGTCTAGACAGAGGGTGAAACACAGATATGAAGTGGTCAAGAGACCAAAGTAATGGCAGAATAATCAGGTGGATTGTAAACATCTACTGTCCAATTTCCCAATTACTCGGATGGAGCGAATTTAGACAGTTTAGACCCTGTAATGGTGGTGTCAATACCAGTTGGGCCTCCACTGCCTGTGAATTCGGATAAAAACCTACATGCTTCCCTTCTATAATGATCGTCAGTGGGCATTGACTGATGCCAACTGACCCCCATTACAGATTGGAATTTAGGTTTGGAAATTAAGATAAGAAAAATGAAACTGTATCTGGATGGGAGTCAGCCGAGCAGCTATTATAACCCCGGATGGGCGAACCGCCAAGGCTTCCACTGACAGTCATCCAGACCATGCAAAATAACACTTAGTAATTAATACGCAGATTACAAGCTAGTTATCCATGAGGGAATACCCGCCAACATTAATCTGATGTATTCTTTACTAATTGTTACACACAACACGCAAAGACAAAATCAATAAGCAATAGGAGAAGATTCCTTGTATGAGAGACATTGGTTTCTCATGCAAGGTTGTGGATTAGGTCCACAATTGATGGTCTTAAATAATCCCTCCTACCATAATTATTTACAGTCCGGATTATCTGTTTAAGCCATCAAGATTTTGTTTATAGAGGAGTATTTTAATGGCAATTGAACAAAGGTCCTTTAGTCATGATGATTATTGAAGTTTGATTATTGCTAATCTCAATCCTTAATCATTAATGAGTCAAGGGTTCAATCAGTTAAGTGAGGGAAATGGAGAATCAAAATTTGGGCAGCATAACACCCTATATTGCAATTCCAGAATATTACACCTTAACCCGTGGGGTTATGATGTGAGTGTTGCAATATAATGTAGGAAGAGAAAGAAGATTGTTTGAGATTAAATAGAGAGAGAGGAACCCTTGTCGCGATACCATAAATTTTGTCGCGGACCGAGGTCCGCGACATGGGCATCCCGACAAGTTTTTAGAATTTTTGGCAGCATAACGCCTCTTTGTCGCTATGCAAGATTTTGTCGCGGAACGTGGTTCCGCGACAAGAGTGTTTCGCGACAAAGAATTTTCAGAAAATTCCTAAGGCATTTGAACCTTTGTCGCTATGCGTGGAGATTTTTGTCGCGGAACGTGGTTCCGCGACAAGAGTGTTCAAAGAATAAGGAATATGGCATAATTTTTCTGTCTCAGAATGAGATTTTGTCGCGGAACGTGGCTCCGCGACAAAAAGCCATGCAGACAAAATGCAAGAGTTTGGCTCCTTTGTCGCTATGCATGGAAAGTTTTGTCGCGGAACGTGGTTCCGCGACAAGGTGTTCCGCGACAAAGGGTTTTAGATTATGGAGACAAGTGTCTTGAAACATCTTGGTCGCGGAACAACCATTCTGTCACGGAACGTGGTTCCGCGACAGAAGGCGGTTGGCGCCCAAGGTGGTTCAGGACAAAAGTCAGAAAAAGCAGAAATGAACAGTGGCATGCAAACAGCGTGATCTCACCCTATTTCAGATCAAAAAGCTATTCTAAGCTAAAAACAAACAAGAAACATTCAAAATAAGGAAGAACATGCTTAGGCAAAAATATCAAAGCTGGGCAGAATATTAAAATGAAGCAAGAGTCCTAATCTAGGGTTTGATCACACATACACACAACATTATCCATAAAATGCTAACAGTAAACATAAAAATAGCATAATGGGGGTCAAATGACCCCGAAATGAAAAATAAAGCATAAATCCATGGGGTGTGAGACCCATTTCATGATTTGGGACACAAATGATGAATGTTTTCCCATATTATTGAAGGGGTGTTGTTAATACCCATGATTTGGGTATTACAAACCCTAAAACAAGAGTTTAGAAACCAAAACATGGTGTAAAGTGGCTATCTAAATCACTGTAAACCAGTAAAACACTAAACTAAGCTAAGCTAAGAGCAAAAATTAAATAATACATGAAAATAAACCTAACTACACTACCTAAGAGAGAACTCCTAAGCTTGCCTTCAAGAGAGCTCAACAAAATTCCAATTTTTCCAACCCTTAGCTCATGGGAGACACCTCATATTTATAGAGGTGTAACCCTAAGCCCATGGGCCTTGATTCTAGCCCATTGTGTCTTAAGACATCACACACATCACAGCTTTGTCTCGGAGCATCAAGTTGGTCGCGGAACACACTGCATGTGGCAAGGCTTCTCGACTGGGTCTTGTGTCTCTAATTGGGTGTCTTGGTCGCGGAGTCATGCCTTTGTCGCGGAGCATGCCATCGCGCCAAGGTCATCGCGACAAAGGGACTTGGCTGGTCTCCTCTTCATCTAAGCTGCTTGGTCGCGGAACCCTCCTTTGTCGCGGAACCATGCATCGCGCCAAAGGGCTTCCGCGACAAAGGTCTTCCTGGGCCTGCTGGATTGGGCCAGATGGGCCGAAAATGTTCTTTTTGTGGGCTTTTCTATCTTTTTCCCATCTTTTTGTTTCCTTTTCTTTTTCTCGTGTTTTTGGATTTTTCTAACATAATTATGTAATAAAATTACATATTTATGCCTTTTTCACACCAGCTTAATGTTTTTACAATTATGCATAAATCAGTCCAATTCGACTGCTTTCTTACTTAATGTAAGACCGGAATGCGATCAAATGCCCGTTTAAGACACGGAAATGGATTGAAAATAATGGTCATTTCTGGCCATTATCAACATCCTCACATTTAATACAGATCGTCCCCGAGCAGTCAGAGTCAATGTTCGTAAGAACACGGACTCTACATATTCAATTCATTTTCGTGGCTTCATAAATCACATTCTTTTTGAATTGGGATAAGACAATAAAAAACTACAAGTATTAAACTCCCTTGATTGCAGTGTTTAATGAAATGATACTTGCTCACTATATCGGGCCTACAAATCAAACATTATTATCAATCCTTCATGAATATCATGTTTGAAAGATGCAAAGATTAAGGATGAGAATTAGAGGATGACATGAACATTTTAATGAAACAGAGCCTCACTTATAAGAGAATCGGAAGGATCACTCACTCTCATTTGGGGTTCAGTCAGTGAACGCTCATAATCAATTTTAATTAAATTATCCCATAAGCTTGCAATCAGACCAACTCGCCACCGGCTCATTTCTTCAAATCGAGATCATGAGGTCTTATTTAAGGGTTATAATGGGGCATACGGTTGTAGCATTAGGTAGGAAAGGGAAATTATTGGGCTAAGAAGTGGCAAGGATTAATCTATCATAACTTGGCATTTTTATTTAAAATTTATGATCATCATTGTTTCTTTCTTTTTGATTTTCTTTTCTATTGCCTGACATTAGACTATGTCTAATTTGCTTTGTCATTTGCAATTTATTGTTGTTGAATGAAGCTCAACACATTTTTTTTTGAATCGGTTCATTGAAATACCGATTAATACTTTTTCTGATGATCATAAATTTAGTGCCTTTGATAGAATTCATTCCTGCACACTTGGGTTTGAATTTCTTGGTCTTTTTATAAGGCTATGAAAATATAGAGTTTCAAAGAAAAATTAGGCTTATAGGCTCAGATTGGTTAATCCTAAAGGGAAAATATTTTTGGGTTTGGATTTCAAACGAAAGCCAAAAATTTGGGTTTTTCTAAGTGCCTCGATCATGTGCTCGATTTTTTGGAATATGGCATAGTCTTGAATCGGTCATAATCGCAAGTTCTAGTTTCCTTTAATCAAAATAATTCACACATCAATGAAAATAAATGAGTAAAAGTGACTCATGGCTCAAATCTCACAAGGTTAGATTGATTCATGTCATACACTATTCTTAAATTTAATCACAGCTTAATTCTAACAATTTATTCAATCAAAACCTCTAACATGCAGATTTATTACCCAATAAGCTGATCGCATCATTAAATTTTTATAGCTCAAAACCTCAGGAATTCATTTCATGCATGTTCTCAATTATATTATCCCAATTTAAAAGTTTGAAAATTTTATCATAAGCCTAAATTCAACATGTGAATTTAGAGCAGGTTTATGCATATTTTTGCTGGTTATTTAATTTAAAGCAGTAAAGAGGCACTGCTGACATACTAGGTATGTCAACAGCATATTTTTGGTCTGACAGTCACTTATTCATCTCGGACTGTACAGACATCTTTTCAAAGGAAAGCAGTAAAGAATTGTTCAGTGGTCTCAAAAACTGAGTTCCAATTTAGGGAAAGCGAATAAATACATCCGAGGCAAGGGATTCTCGTGCAGTTAGTACAAACCTGCACATACAAAAAGAGGAATCCCTTGCAGATTACTACTACTAAAATGGAAATAAAATAAAGCAGGGTAAAGTGGGACTAGGATTCTTCCTTCTTTCTTCAGGGCATGTATCGAAGCCAGAGGACGCAGCTGGAAAGCTCACAACGCAGGCACCAATCGCGGTTTCTCAGAGGTGCATGCCATCTTGGGCAGTAGACTCTGACTCCTTGGCCTGCCCACAGTTGTGGGTTGTCTGGGTTGTCTGTTATCCAAGCGAGGACGTTGGTGGACGTATACCGAAAAACTGATCGATCTGTCACCATCCTATCGATCATTCTGATTCCTTGCTCAACTTGGCCTTCATCCGTCTTACTCATGAGCATCAATCCGCGGGTGAAGATTGACGCCTTATGGTTGTCCTCAAGTCCTGGGCGTAGCAGTTCACAAGCGCGCTCCTCATTCCCTTCTGCAAATGCCCTGAGTGCTGGGATGATCTGAAGATTGAAGTTTCCTGCTGCTGTGCATATTCGCAGGAATCTCTCCTTTTGCCGACGGATCCTTCCCTGCCATCTCTTCACAGTGGAGGAGTTGACATCGCATCGCCTGTACACGATGGCAAGGTTTCCAGCATCCCTGAACTTCTTGCACACTCGTTGTGCGGCAAACACCTCCCTGATTTCATCCTCTCCTATTCGGGAGAGAATTTCACCAAGGAGTTCGACTGGTAAGTCCAGCAACTTGGTTCCTTCTGGTGCAGGATCTGGAATGGGAGGATTACCCCTGAAAAGATAAGAAGTGATGAATCCCATTTTTATATAATTATTCAAGTTCAGAAACCAACATCCTCACATTTAGAGCTTTGCTCTAGATGTGAGATTATTAAATTTCTGACTCGAATTTCGATTTAAAGCACACGTAAATAATATTTGGTTTTAAATGGGCTAAGAGGCCCAAAATACAATTAAATTGGCCATCGGGCCTAAAATCTTTTTTTAATGGGCCATTGGGCCCAAAAGTTTTTCAATTTATTAAACAAGTCCGAGACACTTGTTGGAAGTGGAATGGGATGGACAGATGGAAATGGAGTGCTCGAATATTGGAATGTGCAATGGAGTCGTGGCGGAACGGATCTGCTATTTCTGGATAGCTTGGACTGTTTGGACAGTTAGAGCATCCAAAAATTTGCAAACACTGTTTTTAGTTTTTAAAATGGTTGACTTGTTTTATTTAATAAAAGTGGGGTGTGAGTGGTCCCATTTTGATTTTTGAAAAGGATAGCAGTTGGGTGACAAAAATACTGCTATCTTACTCACACTAGTGTTCCATTGGGAACAAAAACTCAAGTCAAACATTAAACAAAAATAACTCTTTTTGTCTTTTCTAAAAGGTTACTTTTATTAAAAGTGGAAGTTTCTCATTGGGTGTTTGTACTATGTTTCCATAAACAAACAAACATTTATTCCCATGAAATCTCTAACATAGGAACAAATGTGCCCAAAAAGATCTTACCTCTTTTATTACACCAAAACAACACTGTGCATGTCACATCAAGATCAATCAAACCAATAACATCAAGATATTCAAAACAATACCCAAATGTTCATCAGTTTGTTCTCTCCAGTTTTAAAACTTCAAAATCTTATCCATTACCAGTTTAAAAAAAAAAAAAGGGTTTCAAAAGTTTCAAAATAGTGCTCATAACCGAGAGCACTCATGAGAACCTCCAAAAATCTAAAGTTAGACGTGCACACTAACCACACCACACCAAGAACACAACAAAATAAAAACAAAATAAAGGGTCCGAATGGGTGCCATGAACATGGCGAAAACAGGGTTTACCCTGCCCTCCTTGGCTCGGGTCTAGGCACGGGTCCAAGGTTTGGGAGGAGTCCATGAAATCGGTCCATAGTTTCCCCTTGAAAATGGAGTGAAAGAGTGCGAAGAACACGTGGTGTTCGTTCGGATAAGAGAAAAATGGGGGAAAGAAAATGAAGAGGCTGGAGGAAGTTGAAATGACAGGAGAAAGTGGAAAGGAACTGGAGGGGGCGGGGGGTATAAATACTTGAACTTTTGTCACGGAATCCGAGACTTTGTCGCGGAACAAGGTTCCGCGACAAGGCATGGCGACATCAGAGAGGTCGCGGAGTCACGAGTTGGGCGCGGAGTCACGAGTTGGGCGCAGAGTCATGCTCCGCGACAAAGTTCAGTATGGAGACAAGGTCAACGTAGGTTGTGTCGCGGAAGAGGGCCTGGTCGCGGAGTCATGCTCCGCGACAAGGTGCATCGCGACAATCAACAGAGGAAGAGTTGAGAGCAAAACAGGGGTTTGTCGCGGAAGAGGGCCTGGTCGCGATGCATGACATCGCGACAATGGACCTTCCGCGACAAAGAATTTTGAATTTTCAAATTTCTGGGACTGGGCCCGAGTGTGATGTTGGCCTGAGTCCATTTTATTTGATTTGGGCTGAATAAATTCAGGCCAAGTGAATTCAAAATGCTGGGCTGAAAGTTTAAATAATCCACTTGCATAAAATTAGGTTGGGTCAGTTCCATTTATCTGTGAATTTTATTTCGGGTGTTGAATTTCTTCAATTTCCGAAAGCGTTTTCTCAGATTTATAGAACTAATCCAACCAAGAACCTGGTTTTTCCATGTTACTCTTATCTGCTCCTTCTTTTTGGTGGTTCCGAACTTCTGCAAGACAGACAAATAAGACGCATTAGATTTTCTCCAAATATCAACATCCTCACATTTAGAGTCTTAGTACTCTAAATGTTTAATTGATCTTTGGGTACTTTCTTGTCGTGAAACAAATACTATAAATATATACTATATATATATATAAACTGAAATTTTTGTGTTTTTAAACGCTGTTTCTTATTGAATGTAAGCCGGGTCTGCCACTGCTTGGCTTTCTTTCTCCGGATTGAACTGTCCAAGATACTCTTTCAATCGTTGTCCATTCACCACTATATCGCCCCTATCAGTTCGGATCCTGACAGCTCCATTTTTGAATACCTCTAGTACTTCATGTGGTCCTTCCCATCTAGATTTGAGCTTTCCGGGGAACAGCTTCAACCTAGTATTGAACAATAACACATGTTGACCAACATAAAAATACTTAGGTTTGATCCGGCGATCGTGTAACTTCTGGGTCCGCTCCTTGTAAATTCGAGAGCTTTCATAAGCTTGCGCTCGTATTTCCTCAATTTCATTGAGGTCCAACTTACGTTTGCTTTGAGCAACTTTCGGATCGAAGTTAAGCGTTTTAACGGCTCAGTAAGCTTTATGCTCTAGCTCTACAGGCAAATGACAGGCTTTTCCAAAGACCAGCCTGTATGGAGACATCCCGATGGGAGTCTTATATGCTGTGCGGTATGCCCATAGAGCATCATTGAGCTTACGTGCCCAATCCTTACGGGTTATCCCGACAGTGGCTTCGAGTATATGTTTGATTTCGCGATTGGATACTTCGACTTGACCACTAGTCTGAGGATGGTAAGGCGTGCCTATCTTATGGAGGATCCCATTTTTACTCATTAAAGTTTCAAAACCTTTATTAATAAAGTGTGTTCCTCCATCAGATATCACCACCCTAGGTACGCCAAATCGACTGAAAATGTTGTTCTTGAGGAACTTGATGACTTGGCTACCATCATTGGTCGGTAATGCGACAGCCTCAACCCATTTGGATACGTAATCGACAGCCACCAAGATATAGTAGTTTCCACCAGATGGTGGAAACGGTCCCATGAAGTCAATGCCCCATACATCAAAGATCTCAAGTGTGAGAATCCCCTTTTGAGGCATCTCATCCCTCTTGGAGATGTTTCCTAATCTTTGGCATCTGTCACAACCCTTAACAAATGTCCTGCAATCCTCATAGATGTAAGGCCAGTAAAATCCACATTCGAGGACCTTGTGGGCCGTTCGAGCGGGACCGTGGTGACCTCCATATTCTGATTCATGGCATTTTCTGACAATTTGATAGGCTTCATGCTCGGTCACACATCGCCTGATTATTGAATCGGCGCAGTGTTTGAAGAGATAAGGTTCTTCCCAGAAGTAACTTAATACATCTCGTTTGAACTTATTCCTCTGATGATAGTTCGAAAACTGTGGGGTTATTCCGCATGCCAAGAAGTTAGCGGTGTCAGAAAACCATGGACAAGCTTGATTATGCAAATGCAACGCAAACAACTGTTCGTCCGGAAACTCTTCATTGACGGCTTTTTCCTTTTTATCATTATCTAATCGAGATAAGTGGTCAGCAGCACCATTATCTCGACCTCGCCTATCTTTTATTATGATATCGAATTCTTGCAACAGAAGTACCCACCTGATTAATCGAGGTTTTGCATCTTGTTTGCCAAACAAGTATCTCAATGCTGTATGATCGGTGTATACTATGGTCTTTGTACCTATCAGGTACTGTCTGAACTTGTCAAACGCGAAGACTACAGCATACATCTCTTTCTCCGTTGTGGTGTAGTTAACTTGGGCTTCATTCAGGGCATGACTTGCGTAATGAATTACACAGTGTCTCCCATCCTTATGTTGTCCAAGAACTGCGCCTACGGCGAGACCACTAGCATCGCACATTACCTCGAAAGGCAGTGACCAATTGGGTGGTTGCACTATCGGTGCAGAAACCAACATCTTCTTGAGCGTGTCAAAGGCTTGGACACACGCTTCATTTATTAAGAAAGGATTTTCTTTACAAAGCAGATTAGTGAGCGGCTTGGCAATTTTAGAGAAATCCTTAATGAATCGCCGGTAAAAACCGGCATGCCCTAAGAAGCTCCTAACTGATTTGATCGAGTTAGGAAGAGGGAGATTGGAAATGATGGAAACTTTGGCTGTATCAACTTCAATGCCTGCACGAGAAATGCGATGACCTAACACTATGCCCTCAGTGACCATAAAATGGCACTTTTCCCAATTTAAAACCAAGTTAGTGTCCTCACACCTCTTTAAAATCTTAGCAAGATTGGTCAAACAATCTTCGAACGTATCTCCATATACAGAGAAGTCATCCATGAAGACCTCAATGCATTTTTCGATAAATTCAGAGAAAATAGACATCATGCATCTTTGAAAAGTAGCAGGTGCATTGCACAAACCAAAAGGCATCCGTCGATAGGCAAAAGTGCCGTACGGGCAAGTAAAAGTGGTTTTATCATGGTCTTCACTAGAAATAACAATCTGATTATAACCAGAATAACCATCCAAAAAGCAATAAAACTCTCTCCCTGCCAACCTCTCAAGCATCTGATCAATGAATGGCAATGGAAAATGGTCCTTGCGTGTGGCCTCGTTCAGCTTCCGGTAGTCGATACAAACTCTCCATCCGGTCACTGGCCTGGTTGCAACCTCTTCTCCTTGCTCATTCTTGGTTATGCACATCCCACCTCGTTTGGGTACGACCTGCACTGGGCTAACCCATTTGCTATCAGAGATAGGATAGATTATACCAGCATCTAAGAGCTTGATAACTTCTTTCCTTACCACTTCTTGCATAAGGGGATTCAATCGCCTCTGAGGTTGACGGGAGGGTTTAAACTCTTCTTCCATTAGAATCCTGTGCATGCAAATAGAAGGGCTTATTCCTTTTATATCAGAAATGGTCCAACCTATTGCATGTACATGTTTCTTAAGAATGACCACCAGAGCATTTTCTTGCTCTTGGGAGAGCTTAGCCGAAACAATCACGGGTAACTTTTTATGTTCTGCGAGAAATGCATACTTGAGATGATCGGGTAATTTTTTAAGTTCAAGCTCTGGTGGACATTCAACGGAAGGGAGTAGTTTGCGAGAAATGGGCAGTGGGAGAACAGATTTACCTTCGGGATCCTGCATCAGTACAGGATCCTCTTCTTCCTCTTGGTTGGCGTCATCATGGAATTCGATGCCGTCAAACTCCTCCAGATCCCCTGTTTAGGGATCGGCAAAGTGAACGGCTTTGCATCCTTTGTGCTCCACGCCAGCAAGCTTCAGTACCTGCTTTGATGGTTCATCCAGCATCATTTCACAATCAAGTTCAGAGTCTGGCTCTTCCCTAACTATTACATTTTCAAAAGAAAAACAAGAACTGTCATTCGGAAATTTCTGCAATTTTTCCATATCAAAGATGATCTCCTCGCCATCGACCCTTAAGGTGACCTTTCCGGATTTGGCGTCAATCAGTGCACCACCAGTGGCTAGAAATGGGCGTCCAAGGATAAGCGGCATTTCAGAATCTTCTTCAATGTCGAGAACGATGAAGTCGACCGAGAAGAGAACCTGCCCAGTTTTGACCACAACATCCTTAAGGATTCCTACGGGCTGAATGATCGATCTGTCTGCAAGTTGCAGTCTCATCTTGATCGGTTGAATTTCCCCCAGCTTAAGGCGAGTAGCCATAGCTAGTGGCATCACATTGATGCTTGATCCTAAATCACAAAGCCCCATACTCACTTTGGCCTTTCCGAATTGTACTGGAAGTGTGCAACATCCGGGGTCCTCCTTCTTTTCGGGCATTCTCCTCTGAACGATGGCACTGCATGTGCTGTTGAGAATAATTACCTCTTCCTGCTCAACCTGCCTTTTTCCTTCACCTGTACCCTTATCTGTTTCAGCCATTTCAGGCGCAGCTTCAGTCTGCAATTCGGCTGTCTCTTTTTCCGCTTCGTTCTCATTATCAGCTTCCTTACCAGCATTGTTAACACTATCATCTTCCTCACATTCCGCTCCAGTATCTGCTCCCTTCGGTCCAGCTAGTACTCTTCCAGATTTCAAGGTTATTGCCTTGCATTGCGGGTTCTTTTCCGCAGTGCTTGGCAATGTACTTTTATCCCTTTTCTGCATCTCGTTAGCCATCTGTGTAACTTGGGTCTCCACATTTCTGATGGAGGCCTGCAGTTGATTGTTGATCTCTTTCTGACTAGTGATGAAATCAGTCATCAAATTCTCAAGCCTTGAAGGAGGCTTTTGATTCTGATTCTGATTTTGATTCTGATTCCACTGGCCTTGGTTTGGGACAAACTGAGGCTGGAAACTCTGATTGGGCTGAAAGTTCTGGAAATTCTGAGGCGGCCTCTGCTGGATTTGAGGTTGGAAACCTGGATTCTGAAAATGTTGGCCCCTGTTCTGATTGAATCCTTGATTCTGCTGAGGGTTGAACTGTTGTTGCTGTGGCTTGTTCAAAAGATGTGAATTCAAAGCGTTGTTGTTTGAGTAAGACAAATTCGGGTGTCTATTTGGAAAAGCTCCTGCATAGTTGCAGCTCTCAGCTGTGATTTGCTCGCATGTGTCAGTTGCATGAGCACCTTGACACAGTCCGCAGATCACATCAGTTTGATGTCCCTGCGCAGAACTTCCGACTCCTTGATTTACATACAACGCTGCCACTTGCTCTTGAAGCTTTTCAATGTCTGACTTCTCTACTGTACTTACAGCACATAAACCGCGAGGGGGAGTGGGATTACCATCATCAGTTAGAACAGAACGGTTGACACTCATGGCTTCAATCTTTGCCCAGGCTTGGTCCATCGGTATGTAAAGCAAATGTTGACCACCAGCAGCATCAAGCATGGATATCCACGCTGGGGTCAGACCACTGTAGAACTTTCTCAGTCTCTCCCAGTCATGGAAACCGTGTTGAGGACACTTTCTGAGTAGGTTGAAGAATCTTTCCTTTGCATCATACAGGGACTCGTCTGGTTTCATTTTGAATTCCGCAATTTTGGAGCGGCATTCATCCACCTTGGACTCCGGGAAGTATTTTGCTAGGAAGTTTCTGATCACATCTTCCCATGTAGACTTCTGATTTACGGGCAGTGACTTGTACCATGTTCGTGCTCCGCTTGTCAGAGAGAAGGGAAATAGCCTTAGTCGAATAGTGTTTGCAGATACATCACGATTCTTGATCGTGTCACACAATTCTAGGAAGGTTTGCAGGTGATCATGGGGGTCTTCATGGCTTGCTCCGGCAAACTGGTTGCTCTGGACTAGATTGATTAGGGCCGGTTTCAGTTCAAAGTTCCTAGCCAAGAATGGAGCTTGTCCAGGAATATTCAGATATGGCTCTAAAATCGGCTGCATGTAATCAGCAGCAGCTGCTGCTTGATGATTGTTCTCAGGCCCGCCTTGGTACTGCTGTGGGTAGTAGTTCTGAGGCATGAAATAGTTCCTCGGATCATTGAAATCATTCGGATTCGGGGGATTCTGATGGGGGTTATGGTATTGCTGATTTTGCTGGTTTTGGAAGTTTTGCTGATTTGGTTGGTTCTGGTTGTTTGGTGGGTTTTGATTCAGATTGGGAGGGGGTGCCTCGAAGTGCTGCTGTTCCATGTTTGGTGGGTTTCCACCTCCTTGTATGATCTGGGGAGGGGGATCATCCAAGTCATCGTGATCGGCATCTTCGGGGTCTTCCTCAATGTTGTGTAGTGGGGGATTAGGTTGAATGATTGGTGGGATGTCAGGGTTTGCCATCTCGGAAATATCGCTGCTGGTGCTTGGCGAAAGTAGTGCCTGTCGTTCCCGTTCCCTTCTTCGTTTAGTCTCCGCCCTAAGACGTCGAGCTGTCTTTTCTATCTCTGAATTAAACGGGATCTCGGCTGGCGTCTGCTTCCTCCTTTGCATAGAACAACGGCTTCAATGATGACAGTACCTGTACAATCCCCAGGTTAGAATTGGTTCTGAAGGTGAATATTTATATTTATATGTATAGGCTAATCTAGGAGCAATGAGGAATGTAGTTCTCTAAATAAAACGGCGCTGCATCCTCCCCGGCAACGGCGCCATGAAACTTTTGACAATTTCGTCCACACGAGCTTTTTCTTAAAATTATACCAGGTTAGATTTATTAAAAGGAAAGAGTTATGATTCACGGGAAAGGGTTTAGGGATATATCAAGATTATTAGTCTTTTTATTACTCAAGTGTGGTGCTTGGTTTCAAATGGCGCTGTGGTCCTCTCTGTCATGAAATGTTGACAAATCTCATGGCACAGCCGGGATAGGTTGATCTTCAGCCTGTCACACTGAGGATCCCCGGCAAATATGCCATGATACTTCTCATCAATTCTTGCCATAAGATTTCCTGCCATGAAACTTTTGACAGATTTCCACGACATGAGTATTTTCCGAAAAATCATGATCCTGGTTCAGATTTTATTTAATGAAACCAATTTATGATGGCGGAGTTGTGATTAGGGATATATTTATAAGTAGTCATGTTTTTATTGCTCGTGTTTAAGAAACTGTGGCCCGAAAGCGCACGGTGTCAAAAATTGCAGTAATTTATAGTAAGACCGGATCGTTCACTGGAGGATGTGCGATAGAAGCAGGGCCCACGTCGTTTTACTAGATTTTCCATTCGTATTGCTCAATGGTTTTAAAAGGTGATTAATAACTACTGACATGAATTTAAACTACATTATAAAAGCGATTAAATTACTCTACAAAGCGAATAAAGCTATTCTAGGAAGCGGGTAAAAATTATTCTAAGAATGCGGTAAACATTATCTATTAAAGCAGGGAAAAATTACATTGTGCCAGCCGCGAAGCTGAATCACAATGTAGACAGAAAGACAGGGAGAAAAGAATGAAAATTGGACAAGATTTAGATAAAGCATAATTAAACTTCCATTTTTATACGCAGATCTTTGTTTGGGGATAATTCTACCAGATAGCTAATTCTCATGCTCTCAATAATGCTTTCCCTTTAACAGACAGGTACTTACAATATGAGTTTACATGTTCTTACGACCACAAATTCTAAGATACCACAGATTGGTAACTGCCCTGGCCTGGGTGTGTTACTTCATCTGTGGTGGCAAAGCAACACCCGACATATCATTTATTGAAATGCCAAGTACTACTATCATTCTCCCATGTCACACCCAAAGATTCTAATCAAGTTATGAACTATCCCTTAACTGTCAATCCTAGTAGCAGTTACACAACTCTCAATACAACCGAGTGACCTCTAATGAAAGCGGTTAAAAGAAAGCAGTAAAGAAAGCATTTAAAACCTATCACTCGGAGGTTTTGAAAATCTGACCCTGATAGTAAAAGACAGCACCCCATCAGGATGAAGGAGTATGGATCAAGAGTTTGGCTCCTTTGTCGCTATGCATGGAAAGTTTTGTCGCGGAACGTGGTTCCGCGACAAGGTGTTCCGCGACAAAGGGTTTTAGATTATGGAGACAAGTGTCTTGAAACATCTTGGTCGCGGAACAACCATTCTGTCACGGAACGTGGTTCCGCGACAGAAGGCGGTTGGCGCCCAAGGTGGTTCAGGACAAAAGTCAGAAAAAGCAGAAATGAACAGTGGCATGCAAACAGCGTGATCTCACCCTATTTCAGATCAAAAAGCTATTCTAAGCTAAAAACAAACAAGAAACATTCAAAATAAGGAAGAACATGCTTAGGCAAAAATAACAAAGCTGGGCAGAATATTAAAATGAAGCAAGAGTCCTAATCTAGGGTTTGATCACACATACACACAACATTATCCATAAAATGCTAACAGTAAACATAAAAATAGCATAATGGGGGTCAAATGACCCCGAAATGAAAAATAAAGCATAAATCCATGGGGTGTGAGACCCATTTCATGATTTGGGACACAAATGATGAATGTTTTCCCATATTATTGAAGGGGTGTTGTTAATACCCATGATTTGGGTATTACAAACCCTAAAACAAGAGTTTAGAAACCAAAACATGGTGTAAAGTGGCTATCTAAATCACTGTAAACCAGTAAAACACTAAACTAAGCTAAGCTAAGAGCAAAAATTAAATAATACATGAAAATAAACCTAACTACACTACCTAAGAGAGAACTCCTAAGCTTGCCTTCAAGAGAGCTCAACAAAATTCCAATTTTTCCAACCCTTAGCTCATGGGAGACACCTCATATTTATAGAGGTGTAACCCTAAGCCCATGGGCCTTGATTCTAGCCCATTGTGTCTTAAGACATCACACACATCACAGCTTTGTCTCGGAGCATCAAGTTGGTCGCGGAACACACTGCATGTGGCAAGGCTTCTCGACTGGGTCTTGTGTCTCTAATTGGGTGTCTTGGTCGCGGAGTCATGCCTTTGTCGCGGAGCATGCCATCGCGCCAAGGTCATCGCGACAAAGGGACTTGGCTGGTCTCCTCTTCATCTAAGCTGCTTGGTCGCGGAACCCTCCTTTGTCGCGGAACCATGCATCGCGCCAAAGGGCTTCCGCGACAAAGGTCTTCCTGGGCCTGCTGGATTGGGCCAGATGGGCCGAAAATGTTCTTTTTGTGGGCTTTTCTATCTTTTTCCCATCTTTTTGTTTCCTTTTCTTTTTCTCGTGTTTTTGGATTTTTCTAACATAATTATGTAATAAAATTACATATTTATGCCTTTTTCACACCAGCTTAATGTTTTTACAATTATGCATAAATCAGTCCAATTCGACTGCTTTCTTACTTAATGTAAGACCGGAATGCGATCAAATGCCCGTTTAAGACACGGAAATGGATTGAAAATAATGGTCATTTCTGGCCATTATCAACCATCAAACATCATCACCCATGGTTGCAAGTATACAATTCCTATCTCACCGACTTTTTTCGGCCGATCTTGATGATCGATGTCATCGGTCATCGGATGTATCGCATGGTCGGCCAGAAAATCGGCTACAATCTGTCCTTTCATAGCCCTCAAAGATTGATATCTCAAATCGTATGCATTTAGCTTCATGGCCCATTTGGCCATTCTTCGGCTACTGACCGGATCATTCATCATAATCTTGACTATGTCAACCGAAGCCACCACTATCACTTGCCTCGGTTGAATATAATATTCTAATTTCTGGCATGCATGATAAAGACTTAAACATAATTTATGAATCGGCGAGTACCTTACTTCGGCATCCCTTAGGATTCGGCTTAGATAGTAAATCGCCCGGTCCCTTCCTTCATCGTCTTCTTGTGCCAATAATGCTCCGATAGATTCTTCGGCCGCTGCTATATACAACTTCAATGGCCGTCCTAAAATCGGAGGAACCAACACAGGTGGATTCATCAAATCCTGTTTCAACTGTTCGAAGGCTTTTTGTTGGTCGACTCCCCATTTGAACTCCTCTTCCTTCTTCAACCTCAATAAATCGGTTAGTGGTTTCGACTTTCCAGCCGCATTTGCTAGGAATCATCTCAGGAGACCGATTTTTCCGAGAAATTTCTGTAAACTCTTCTTATCATGTGGAGGTTTGGCTTCTTGAATGGCCCTGGTCTTGTTCGCATCAACTTCTATACCTTTGTTATGTACCAGGAACCCGAGAAAATTTCCTGCCTGTACTCCGAAAGCACACTTGGCTGGATTCATCTTGACTCCGTGCAGCCTCATCCTCATGAACACCTTTCGCAAATCGTTCAAGTGGCTTTCGATATCTTTGGATCTGACCATGACGTCGTCGATATAAACTTCAACACAATCCCCTATGAGATCATGGAAAACATAGTTCATGGCTCTCTGGTATGTAGCTCCTGCATTCTTCAGTCCGAACGGCATGACTACCCATTCGTATATCCCTATAGCACCAGGGCACCGAAATGCAGTCTTGTGAATATCTTCTTCGGTCATAAAAATTTGGTTGTATCCTGAATATCCATCCATGAAGGACAACATTCCCTGTTTTGCGGCCGAATTAATCAACAAGTCAACAATAGGCATCATATACTCATCTTTTGGAGTGGCTATATTAAGATTCCTGAAATCAATACAAACTCTTAATTTTCCATTCTTCTTTATTACAGGAACAATATTTGATAACCATTCTACATATTTAGCTGGCCTAACAAACCCGGCCGCTAACAGTTTCTCTATTTCCTCTTTTATTTTTGGGACTATTTCGGGCGCTGCCCTCCTGGCCGGCTGTTTGTGCGGCCTGAACCCTTCTTTAATTGGCAATCTATGTTCCATAATTGACCGCTCCAATCCTGGCATTTCTGTATAGTCCCATGCGAAACAATCTTTAAATTCGATCAGCACTTCCTTGAATCGGCTTGTGACTTGCTGGTCCAAATTCGCACTCAAAGGGATCTCCCTTGGGTGTTCCTCTGTACCAACGTTGATCATCTTCAGAGGATCTTGCGCTCTGAAGTCTGGTGTTGTTTTCGGAATAGAATCTATGAGTTCGCTCCAACTTGCTTTTCCTTCCGAAGACGCGAGTTTGGCCGATTCGAACTCGATCGCTTGCTTCGGTTGTGGATTCATCATTTACTTTCTTCATCAAGTGGCCGTACATCGGCCTGATATCTGATCTCAAACCCTAAGTCTGTCCAATCGCACTCGACGACCTGCGGGTACCTTTCCCCAACCACTGCTAAGAATGGTTGTATGGGCTCTTCATATAGCACCGCATCAATTCGGCCGGCTGAGCTGACTGGGAACGGAGGTTGATCACCATCTACTTCTTCCACTGTGCCATCCTTTTTCCAGAACCATACTTTCTGGTGAAGCGTTGATGGTAAACATCGGGATGTATGAATCCAACATCGGCCTAGTAGGGCCGCATACGGGACTTCTGCATCTACCACAAAAAACATGGTCGGAATCGAGATCGTTCCGACTGTTACATCCACTAAAATACATCCTTCAGCCGCAGTTTGAGCTCCCACAAAACTCATTACCTTCATTCTCGTAGGGAGTAAATCTTCCTTCGAACGGCCTATCTTTGACAATGTGGATAACGGCATGATATTAACAGTGGCTCCACCGTCGATAAACATTCTTCTGAGTGGTCTCCCATTGACCCAACCTCTGACGTATAAAGGCCTCACATGCTGAGACATTTTCGTAGTTGGAGGCAAAATCGTGCCTGGTTGAGCTTCTGGAACAAATGCTTTATATCCTTCTTCAATTGGTTTCTCTATTTCGGCTTCCGGCCGAAATGCCTCAAGTTTATCGAAACAAAAGTCCACTATAGGTTCTTCATCACCATAGTATTCCCCTTCCTTCTGACAGAAAACCGCAGCTATTTCAGAATCCGACCAGTATTCCTCCTTTCCTTCTGTGGTTACCGTCACCATATTCGCGCTAGATCCAAAGTCGAACTTGAACTGCCCGATAGGGAGTGAATCGCTATTCGGGATGATAGTTGTCTTTGGTTTCCATTCCCTAGTTCGGACTGGTCTAGGCTTCCATTCTTCTTTCGATTTCGGCTGCTCACTTTCAGCCTTTATCTGAGCTGTTTTCGGCCGAAATTCGGTCTTGTTTTTCATTCGATCTCGTTCTTCTTTCGGCTGCTTCTCTTTCTTCCCTTCGGCTGTCTTCATCCTAGCCGAAAATACTTTATCCAGAATTCTTCCTTCGTCCGAAGAACAGTCATCTGGAAAGTCTCCTTCCATGTGCATCGTCTCATACTCCTCTTCTTCATATGCAGCAGCTGCTTTAAGCCGTTGCATTCTTCGTTTGTAAGTCCGATAGGATCCCTTCCCCTTTGGGACCTTCTTGTCTTCTGCCCTCCAGGCTGCATTTTCAAATCGGTGTTGGCCGAAATGCCTTGCCTTCGGGGAATTTTGCACCCATTGGCCCACCTGAGTATTTGCTGGTGGCCTTCTGAACCTCTTCATTTTTGGGGAAACAGCTTCTTCAGGGACAGTAATCTGGATTACTGTCTTCCCATTTTTTTTATCAGCTGTTAGCTTCATCTCAGAATCCCAACCGTTGGTTATGATCTTTAAGGTTGGCCTTTCACTTATGTTCTCGACTTCCCCTTCTGAATATTTGTCCGATTGCTTAATACATTCCTTAATCTCATAACCTCCCAATCGGTCGAACACATCCGAAGTCTTTTCCTTCTCCTTCCCCTTCTGTGGTGATCCTAACCTTTTCCATACTCCTGTCTTCTTCTGAGCCGATGGCTGACTCCCAAGCCTATCGTGCACAGAACTTTTGCTGGATGATGGTCGGTCTCCCAATCGATCGTGTACGGATCTATTTTGATCAGGATGTACCATTACCATGTTCGCAGCAGGAAATGGATTCTTATCTATTGCCATGAGTCTATCCGGGAACTTCAATTTCCCATCATCTACATGCTTTTGGATCAGCTTTCTGAAGTGTCCACAAACTGCTGTAGAGTGCGTGGCTGATCCGTGGAATCTACACCACCATGCTTCCAATTGCTCCTTGGTAGGCTGCGGATGATTCGCTTTAAACTCCAATAGCCCATTTTTCTGGCAATAATCAAATATCTCGTCCATCTGAGATAAATCAAACGAATAAAACCTTTGAGACTCATCTCTGGCCTCTCCTTCTTTTTCCTTGCCTCTGACTGGCCGAAGAGCTGGACAAGTCATCGGTTTTTTTATTACTAATTCAGCTCTTGCTATTTCGGCTAAGGCAGGAACGTCATCTACGTTGTATTCTTCTTTAATTTCGCATCTATCCAAAGACTCTGTGAAAGAAGCAGCTGATTGGATAGATTTCGATCTTCCACTCTGACTTCGCTTGACTTGAAAACCGCTTGTTCTGCTAAATAAGTTTCCATCCTTATAGCTTCAGCCGTGAGTTCGGCTACAGTTCTTGGTCTAGTAACCATCAACCTATCTTTGATGGCAAATTTCAAATTCTGCTTCAGGATTTGAATATACTCATGTTCCGGTAGCATTGTCTTCAGTTGAGCCTTTACTGCATAAAATCTCTCGATGAACTCAGTAACCGATTCTGTTGCCTTCTGTTTAGTTGACATAAGGTCAACAACCGATATTTCCGGACTAGTATTATAAAATCGGTCATGAAATAACCGCTCCATTTCGGCCCAAGTATTGACCGATCCTGCTGGCAAATTAATGTACCATTCGAATGCTGGGCCCGTGAGTGATAAACTAAACAATATTAGCTTATGGAAGTCGTTTTGAGCGATCCTGGTGCATTGAGCCGTAAATCGGCCAATATGTTCGATCGTAGATCGACCGACTTCCCCTGAAAATGTGTTGAAATCGGGAACCTTCACTCCTCTAGGCAGTGGATATTGCTCTTCAATATAATCCGGATATGGCTTCCGGTACATCGGTCGATTCTCCTGGCCGATGAGATTCCCAAACTGTGTGCGAATAATCTCAGCAATAAGCTCTCTATCAACCAACTGTGGCGGATTTGGTTGTTGCGGCACATACTGCTGTTGCACCACTGGAATAGGCGGTTGCACTGCCGGTTGATGCGGTTGATTCTGTTGGTGATCAAATCTCAATGGTGGAGGAACAAAAGGACGTGGTCCTTGCCCTCCAAGCGGCCGGTAGGCCTGCTGCTGGAAATTATGGGGAGTTTGCATCGCAGGTGGCTGATTCTGTGCCGTCTGTGCTTGCTGCGTTCCTATCGGATACGTACTCCTTGCCAATTCGGCTCTAAGTAACGCTGGCATTGCTGCCAGGATGTTGCCTTCTATTTGCCTGACCGAATTGGTAACCGCCGCCTCTACCATAAATTGAACTTGATCACGGAACCGCGGGGTTAGATCGTCATTTGAGAACTCTTGGTGGTGGAAGCTTGAAGGTCCGGGGAATCCGGGGGGGAATTCTCCGTCTGTAGTGCGCTCTTCCTGGATCGGCGGCAAATCAGTCCTTGCCGCCGTGTTAACTGCTGGAGTTGCTTGCGTCTCAAACGTCATTTTGAGTCCCACTGGGCGTGCCACTGTTTGGCTTGGGTCGAGCCAAGGACCTTTTTCTCCTCAAGGGAGGCTATCGGAAAAGGATCAAACCGATTACGGGTCCGGATTAACAATAATGCGCACACAATTGACTGAATCTTCTTTGAATTGATCAAAAACAACAAGATACAATGGAGAATCTACCTGTTGTTAAGAAACAACGGCGGAATTCACCAAGAACAAGGAACCAAACTACCAGTTGCTAAGAAACAACGGTGGATTTGGAAAAGGTAACCGCTACAAACTAGGCTAGATTCTAAGGAAAGCTGTAAAGGAAAGCTGTAAAGAAAGCAGTAAAGATAACAAGGAATTAAATTTGATAAAAGGAATTTGGGGGTTGGATTGATCTCCTCGATTTTGTGTGTGTCGACCCCTATTTATAGCCGGAGCTGGAGTAACCGCTCTCCGGCCGATCCTTCTGAGCCGAATTCTCTCTTTCTTCATTTCGGTTGTTTTGGTTTCGGCTGTTCTCCTCCTACTTCGGCCGAAATCTCTATCAGTCTCGGTTCCCTTCCTTCGACTTTTACTATGGACTATCGGCCTTACTGATCTTAAGCCCATCTTCCTCTGGAACTCTCTCTTCTGGCCCATATCTTATGGCCCAATAGCTCTTCGCGGCCCATCATTTCGTATGGCCCCAACAGTCGGTCAGCCTTAACCTCATTACCTAGCTATGAGAAAGCAGCATATCTTGAAAGTTGAAAAGAAGCGGAAACAGCAACAACAAATGATGGAGTGAGCACAGTTATAGTAGTATTAAACACGCCAAGAATTCAGCCAAAGTTATGATTAGTTATAGGGTCTGTTTTGCTATTACTTGTTAGCTGATAGTACTATTTTGTTTTGTTTTTGACGGCCTACCCATCACGCTGTTTAATACACATTTAAATTATTAATAACTCAAGTTTCGTATATGTAAAAATTCTAAATGTTTCATATTTAAAAATTACAAGACGAGACGAATCTAACAAGATTTCATTTGGCTATATTTTAACTTGTATAACTATGATAAAACTTTAAGTAAAAGTATGCGTGTGAATAGTAACACCTTATTGAATGTAAGAAACATTCAAGAACGGGGGAAGCATTTTATATTATGTGAGTAATAAATTAGTTAAAATTAGTTGTTTGATAATTATGAGGCCTACCTTTTGATTACAATAAGCTGAATTCTAAAATGTTGCTATTTGCAGTGGTTTCAAAAAGATATGATTGAATTGAACGCTGTTTTAAGTTATTTTATCATTTTAAATAAACTATTTTTATCTCACAATGTCTCACATATCAGTTGATTTGAATTAGTTGTTTCGTCAAACAGGCCATAGTATAATTTACAATGGCAAAAGGACATGGGGTGGTATAATTATGTTTATTTTGTGATGAAAAATTACAATGGACTCATCAGCGATCAGCGTGTATGTATGCTCATGTTAACTCAACAAAAAATTACAGGCCCAATGGAGTCACATATCAAAATTGCTCGGCCCAGTCAGTGAAGATATATCCGGAGGTGGATGTGTGGCGCAGTCCGGAAAAGCCCAGTCCGGAAGAAGGGTTCAAGGCCTGGTATATAAAGAAGGCCTCAAACATATCAAGGAGGCCTCAAACATATCAAGAGGAGGCCTCATCATATCAAGAAGGCCTCAAACATATCAAGAGGAGGCCTCATCTAATCGAGGAGGCCTCAAACATATCAAGGAGGCCTCATCATATCAAGGAGGCCTCAAACATATCAATGAGGCCTCATCATATCAAGGAGGCCTCAAACATATCAAGGAGGCCTCACACATATCAAGGAGGCCTCATCATATCAAGGAGGCCTCAAACATATCAAGGAGGCATCATCTAATCAAGGAGGCTTAAAACATATCAAGGAGGCCTCATCATATCAAGGAGGCCTCAAACATATCAAGGAGGTCTCATCTAATCAAGGAGGCCTCAAACATATCAAGGAGGCCTCATCTAATCAAGGAGGCCTCATATCAAGGAGGCCTCAAACATATCAAGGAGGCCTCATCTAATCGAGGAGGCCTCATCTAGAGCAATGAAACATCAAATCAAGGAGGCCTCATCTAGAGTAAGGAAACAAATCAATGAGGCCTCATCTAGAGGAAATATATCAGAGAGTGATGCGGCCGCATAAGGAAACAGATCAAGAAGAGATTATGGAGCAAAGTAGCTTGAGGAATCAACACCACTATGGAGGCCATCCTTAAGGAAACAAATCAAGGCCGGATCATGGGGAGTTCGTAGCCTGAAGACTCTCACTACTATATATGCACCAAGCGGAACCATATGCGAGGAGAGCTCCAACACTCCTTGAGAGATTTTTATATTTTACGGTTTTCCTGCATTTTATCGCTTTTTGTTCTTACATTCATTTACTGCTTTCTTCAATTCATGTAGTTTGCTTTCTAGTTTTCTTGTAATCTTTGTTCCTACTTCTTCAATAAAAGAGAGATCTTTCCTCTCAAGATTTTCAGCGTTAACAAATTGGCACGCCCAGTGGGACACAAAGTGGAAACCATATCCGCTCCGAATAGTGTATGCGTCTCAGATCCGAAAAAGTTTTTAATTTTAATCAGAAATTTGAAGAAATGTCTCTACATGAAAAGATGCCACTTAGAGCGCCTACCGATGAAGTGGTAGAAAGCACCTCTCAATCGCAACCGGGTATAATGCAAACCCCTGCACTGTCCGAGCAAGTGCGGCTATCGATGACAGAATCGATGGCCGAGTTCATGCCTTTAGTCACAAAGCACTTAGTGGATGTGTTGCGGTCTGCCATGGCCGACCAAGCAGATAGAATCTGCAGTTCCTTGCGTACTCAGCAAGATAGAACTGTTCCTGCAAACGACATGAGTGTGCCGTGCAGTCTCCCATGCCCGAGGGCGGCAGACGGCCAACAGAGGGTGTGGGGAGCCGCATATGGCCAGTCGCCACTCCCGGAGTCCGGAAGCAGCCCGGCTACCCTCTTCCCATTTTCACATCAGACGACTTATTCCTTCACTCCAGCGGCACCTAGCATGCCGAACATTGGTTATGCGGCACCTCCAGTGCCGATCTATGCATCACCAGGATATTTGATGGCCTCCAGTGTTTCACCCGGCTGTCCAACAGCCTCTGGTGGATCTGGCATGCCGCCTTGTCAAATGGCGCCCCTTGTGCCGAACGTTCTCACCACACCTTATGTAGTGGACTACTCACCAGTACCGGCATTATCGAACCCTAGTTGGATGCCACCAACGCTAGGGGGGCAAGTGGCACCAAAACCATATGGAGTGGCTTCGACACCGGCTACATCTTCCGCAGTCACCGTGCCAGTACTGGCGCTCGAACCGAAGCCTAGTTGGATACCGCCAATGCAAGGGGGGCAGGCGCCACAGCCAAATGAAGTGGCTTCGACACCTGCCACACTTCCCACAATCGCCATGCCTCCTGCACAGACAGCGACGGTCTCACCCGAGTTGCTGGCAGATGTGATGCAACAACATTTTGGGATTCAACTAAGGCCGATTGAGCGGCCTACATACATGAAACCCTACCCTGATTGGGTAGATACCATGCAACCATATCCAAGGGGCTTCAAGATGCCCGAATTCACCACCTTCTCAGGGGACAATGGCAAGTCCACTGTGGAGCATATTGGCAAATTCACTGCTCAATGTGGTGAAGCGGCGGCCAATGACTGGCTCAAATTGAGGTTGTTTAGTTCATCCCTCACCGGACCTGCCTTCGCATGGTTTGCTTCTTTGCGGTCTAACTCAATTTAAAATTGGGCCGACCTCGAACGGGCATTCCATGATAGATTCTACACTCCATTGTCACATATAAGCCTTGCAGACCTCACTAATGCCAAACAATATGCCGATGAGGCGGCAAGTACTTTTATCAGTAGATTACAACTGCTTAAAGGCCGATGCCCCATAACAATCCCGATAGGGAAATAGCCAATATAGCAGTGGCTAATATGTTGCCGAGACTAAAAGAATATTTAATTGTGCAGGATTCAACTGATCTTCCCCAGCTGGCCGAGAAAGCGGCCCGCTTGGAAAAATTCCTTGAGGAACGCGATGAGAAGCGTCGGTCTACATACGAGACTTATTTCAAGAAAATGAAACCCGATGTAGAGGAAGATCAACCAATGGTGGGGATTGCTGTAGTGACTCTTGGTGGAAGCAACCCTCAAACATGATCAATGGCGGCCTTGGAGGCCGGATAGTTGGTGGCAGATTAACGGCGACCAGAGATAATTATTATAATAATAAATAATAACAATAATAAAAAGAAAAAATTAAAAAATAAATAATTAAATAAATAAATAATAAATTAATTAATTATTATTAATAATAATAATAGTAACGTCCTCTGAGTTATTCTGTGTTTTCAATTCTAATTCAACATTCACGGGCGGCCTCCGGAGACTGAAGGATGATGCTGGCGGCTTGGAACATATCCGGAGCATAAGGGTGGCGGCTTCCCAAGGTTCATGCGGTGGCGGCCTCATGCAGGGGAGAGGCGGCCTCGTGCAGGGGAGAGGCGGCCTCGTGCAGAGGAGAGGCGGCCTCGTGCAGGCAAGAAGCGGCCTCATGCAGAGGAGAGGCGGCTTCATGCAAGGAGATAGTGGCAGCCTCTTGGAGGCAAGAGTGTGGCGACCCGAGCACAAGGGGTGGCGACAGCTCTTCAGCCGCGATGAAGAAGACGGCAGCCTCCGGAAGCAGTTGGAGACAGTGGCGGCGGCCTCCGGATAAGAGAAGGCTGGCGACCTGGCTCAGTGTAGGCGGCATCTCGGCGACGACTTTCCGCGATGAGACATAGTGGGCTTGGGCCTCCAAACCCAAAATTAAGCGCGCAAATTTGTCTTAAAATGCTAATCAGACAAAATGCGCGAGGGGGGCATCTGTTAACTCAACAAAAAATACAGGCCCAATGGAGTCACATGTCAAAATTGCCCGGCCCAGTCAGTGAAGATATATCCGGAGGTGGATGTGTGGCGCAGTCCGGAAGAGCCCAGTCCGGAAGAAGGGTTCAAGGCCTGGTATGTGAAGAAGGCCTCAAACATATCAAGGAGGCCTCATCATATCAAGGAGGCCTCAAACATATCAAGAGGAGGCCTCATCTAATCAAGGAGGCCTCAAACATATCAAGGAGGCCTCATCATATCAAGGAGGCCTCATCTAATCAAGGAGGCCTCAAACATATCAAGGAGGCCTCAAACATATCAAGGAGGCCTCATCATATCAAGGAGGCCTCAAACATATCAAGGAGGCCTCATCTAATCAAGGAGGCCTCAAAACATATCAAGGAGGCCTAAAACATATCAAGGAGGCCTCATCATATCAAGGAGGCCTCATCTAGAGGAAATATATCAGAGAGTGATGCGGCCGCATAAAGAAACAGATCAAGAAGAGATTATGGAGCAAAGTAGCTTGAGGAATCAACACCACTATGGAGGCCATCCTTAAGGAAACAAATCAAGGCCGGATCATGGGGAGTTCGTAGCCTGAAGACTCTCACTACTATATATGCACCAAGCGGCACCATATGCGAGGAGAGCTCCAACACTCCTCGAGAGATTTTTACTTATTTTACGGTTTTCCTGCATTTTATCGTTTTTTGTTCTTACATTCATTTACTGTTTTCTTCAATTCCTGTAGTTTGCTTTCTAGTTTTCTTGTAATCTTTCTTCCTACTTCTTCAATAAAAGAAAGATCTTTCCTCTCAAGATTTTCAGCGTTAACAGCTCATTCTATGAAGTTAAATTTCACTTAACAAGACGAAAGGTACACTATTTTTATTTATTATTTTTATTTTCTGCAGGTGAGATTATAAGTTAATATATAAGCCCCCAAAGTTGAAAAATCTCTCATTTTTAACCTTATGTCGTCGTACTCTGGAGCAAATTCTATACATATTCTGGATAACATACATTATCGAATATTTACTGTTAGTTTTATCTTTCTTGAATTGAACGTACTTTTGTTTCGATTTCCAATCGAGTAAGACCCCCGAAGCATGGGCCTCTTTGCAAAGCTCCTTTCATCACTTTCACTGCAATAAAATTTCAATTTATCTACTGAATTCTATTGCAAATTTTTTGTAACTGGTCGTAAATTCAGTCACTAACTACCATTAGCATGTTAGCGATCGAATTATTGAAGTTTAGCTACCGATATATATATATATATATAAATATATATATTATATATTTTGGGTAAAGATAGCTATCAAATTTTTCAATTGCACTTGATGCCAAAAAAAAATCAATTGCTAAAACAAAAAATAAAATTAATGTAGTGTTTTAAAAAAATTTTTGATTTACTTCTATTTATTTATTTTTTAAAAGAAAAGACTTATACCTAGGTAGCGGTTAGAGCAATATGCGAGTGAAACCAGGAGTATTATTAATTATAATCCCTCCGTCCTGTCCCATTTTTTTTGGGCACGATTTTTATGTGGGGATAGTTAGTATTTAATGTAGGAGTAGATTAGTATTTAAAGTGATGGTAAATTAAGAATTTATGTGATGTAATTGGAATGTGTTTGAATTTTCAATTTATTTATTTATGTATGATGTGATATTTGTGTGTTTGAAATTTTAATATATTTATTTAGGACCCGTTTGGATTGGCTTAGAAAAAAAGCAGAAGTCAAAAGCAAAAGCAGAAGTGAAAGCCAAAAGCAAAAGCAGATAACTTTTGTGTTTGGATGGAATGTTTGAAGAGCAGCTTTTTTTTCAAAAATGTATTTGGATGTGTAAAGATGAAAATTGATTTTGGAATGTTATAATTACCAAAAATGTATTTGGAGTACTACTTATAGTGTAATTTAAATATATTAGTGAGGCATTTAAAACTTTGCACATATTACTAGGTGCTTTTGGCTTCTGCTTTTCGGAGAAGCACCCCCTGGTCTGCTTCTCCCAGAAGTACTTTTGCAGCTTTTCGATGTGATTTTGCTTTTTTCTAAAACGCCAAACCAAACACTATTTTCCATCAAAAGTGCTTTTGACAGAAGCAAAAGCCAAAAACATATTTGCAAAAGTCATTCCAAACGGGGCCTTATTGATGTGATATGATGGGAGTGAGTTTGAATGTATTTCCTAAAAAGGAAATGAGACAATTGAAGTGAGACGAACTAAAAAGAAAAGTGGGATGGAATTAGTGGGAGTACTTGAAACATGAGAATGGTGGAATGAATTTTGGTGAAACAATTGCCTAGGCATGAGATTTGGGGATTCAATAAATGTAGTACAGATTTATCTAAAAAGTTGAGTGGTGCGGTGATGAATGTTGAGTTTGATTTCAGTTGGAAATTGGAATGCTAATGAATCCTAAAATCAATCTTTTTAGCAGCAGTGACCAAAAAATACTCCTGGGGACTTTCTGCTCTCATCATTTCTGTTAAGTTCGTTGCTAGTAACATTTAGGCATTTCAGGTACTCCGTATGACCCAAAAACCAGTGAACGAACAATAAGATTAGTGTCCTGATTGCGAAATAATCAGGAAATCCAGAATGCTGTGGAAGCGGTGGAAACATGATGCCCTCAGCCGTCCATTTAATTGTTGCCATTATTGTGGGATCCAATTAATAGGAAATAGAATCCGGCAATCCCGCAAATTAAGGCCAGAATTAGTCATTATTGATGGCCCCGAAATAGATGATTAGCAAATAAATGAGAATATTGTGTGAGGGACGAACAGGATCTCAAAAGCGAGCGCATGAGGCCATCAAGCGGAGAAGAAATGCAGGATCTAAACTTGCATCCCTATGGAAACGACACCACGGATTGGTACGGAATCGGCGAGCGTAACAATGCATCGGACTTTGGAAGGGGTGAAAGGGATGACGTAATGCAATATGCAGAATGAGAAGCTCGCGGATGATGTTGGCTGCACCGAGTGTGTTGAGATCTTACCCAGGGATGATGTTTCGTTCGTGGGTGATTTGGGCTGGGTTGCTTCTGGTGGAGTTTGTGACATATAGAAGATGGTAATTCCAATATCCGGACAACGAGACGAACAATTGGGAGGCATAATGCCAGGAACGACATTGATGCAAAGGGTATAGAATGCAATGGGATTGTGTTAATAAACTTTTTCACGAAATGATATCCAACTGGCCGGCGATGATGGACCGGGGCCTGAAGGTGCTAATAAACCTTAACAAAATGATATCCAACTGGTAGATGTTGTTGCAGATGGTGTTGGTGATCGTAGCTCCAGTTTGGGTGTGGTAGCTGGTGCTGCGATTTGATTGTTCTTCGTGCTGCCGTGAAATCGTATTATGCTATTTGTTTGGTTGTGATGTGTTGTGAAATTTCATGTGCTAATCAGTCGTTTGGTTGTGATGTGATATTTTATGTGCTTAATCAATTGTGAGATTTATGGATGTTGGGTTTGGTAGTCGGTAATGAGGTGTTGCTTGTTAGTTGTGCTGCCTGGTCACTAATAGTGTAATATGTATGGTCATGCGATGTGCTTTGTATGGGCATGCAATGTGTTGTCCTATGTCATATTCCTAATCACATGCTGGAGTAAAATGTTCTGCACTTAGTATATACCCCAACGGTTGGACATATCGCGAACGGTGATTGGAAAAGTCTGTAAAGATGCGAACCATGGGATATGTATGAGGGATGATGAATGGTTGAGTTTCTGTGGAAGGTATAGGGAAAAAATAAAAACTAAACTGATACAAGTGATGTGGAAGAATAATGTTATTCAAAATATCTATTTAGCATATTAAAAAGGATTTTTAAAAATCCCGACTTTAATTGTAATAAACCATTGTCTTTCCAAAACCCACCAAATCATCAAACAAATTATGTCCCACAATTTACGGTCATACCAATCGAAACATTCACAGTAATTAACCCAAATAAAACAAACTAAAAAGGAAAATTATTGCATTAAATGTGACTCCAGACCCACTCTTCTACTCACAGCACACACTATCTGTAATACCCCGAAAAATAGCTAGGTTGATAATATTTTTTTTAAGGAATATAATTGAATTGGGAAAATACAGATTAAGAAAATACATACACGGAGGTTAAAAAAAAAAGAAAAAGAAACAGCAAATAAATAATAGAAATAAATAATAAAAATGAGATGCTCAATACAACAAGTATACTCTAAAGAAATTACGTGGCTGGACATAGTACTAGCTATAATAGATTTAAAATTAACTAAAATAATTATTATATTGCTCACTTGATTGAAGCTTACGTGCATTAACATAAATAGGTGTGTTTATACGTGTAGAAGTATGAAGAAATACACATATACGTTGCCTATACGTGGATTATTGTGGACATTAACACATGTTAAAGCTATAACCAATAGCTAGGCATAGTCAGCAATGCTAGTTAATAATAAAAAAAAAAAAAAAAAACTATATAAGCATGCACCACCCTTGGCCTTATAAATAGGAACGTTTAGGCACTCATTCAAATCACCATATCACCATAGTTTTGTACGAGAAGAGTGCTTTTAAAGATACATATATATTAGAAGCAATAATAATTGAGAGGAGAGAGTGGTGGACTTGGAGAAAGCTACATAACACTATCTACGGAAGGAAATAGTAAGTAAATTTTTGTTCTGCGGGCTTTGTTCCAAGAGTATTTTTGCATGTTTAATTCCCTTTATGTTTTAATAATTTTAGGGTTTATTCATGCAGTTGATTTATGCAGAGGTAATGTCCCCTTATGTGTTTAACTATTTTGGGGCTAGGCCATGCATGTGGAAAATAAATTTTCAGTGTATGGCATGTGATTATTGAGTTATTATTATTATGCGGCGTATATCAAAGAGGTAGATATCGTCGTAGTTATTTCGTGGGTTATCCAAGGGATCCCCATGAAGAGGATTGTGGTTGACCAAGGGTCTCCCAATCAGTTTTCTAGATGCAGGGAAGGGCCGTCCTTGTATACCATAGTTGACTTCGGTCACTATGTGAGCATGTTAGGTCCTATGAGATACCCCGGGTGTTGTCGTCATAGTCGAGCTACGTGTGGATTGAATAATTTAACGGTTTGACATGCCATTTACTGTTTGTGTGATATTTTAATTATTTTGGTCCAAGGGATAAAACTTTTACTTGCTCAGCCGGTGTGCTGATAATCCTATTTATCTTTTTCTCTTCAGGATTTGATATTTGTGGATCATCATAGAAGGCATGGGCACGGGCATGGGAATCAGTATCACTTTTGTGCATTAAACGGTTAAATTGTTAAACTTTTTGTCATTTTGTAAAAGAAACTTGGTTTGGGGGCGGCAAGCCTTAGCCGTCATGTTTTTGCAAATTTCCTTTTTAAATTTTTGTCGTTTTATATAAGAAACTTGTTTTGGGGACAGCGAGCCTTAGCCGTCATTTTAAATTAAACTCTACTATGCTTATGTTAAAGGCATAATATATTACACAGTTGATTTAAATTGGTTCTGATTTAACTAGCCTTAGCACTTCTTAATTAAGTAAGCCGAGGCCAGGCCAAAGCAAACTTAATTGGGAGTGTGGCGGTAACAGCCCCGGGTTTCCCATGAGTAACTTCCGCTGTAATCGTTAATTGGGAAAAACAGGGGTGTTACAAGTTGGTATCAGAGCTATTCAGAAAATTCTTTTGAGTCAAAATTCTTGAAAGATAATTTTCTATTATAAAAAAATATATATATATATATTTTGGGAAAGGGAACACAATGCACTTGCATTAGGCACAACTCTTATTGCTATCTATGTTCTGTAATTGCATTGTGCTTATTATTATGTTGTGATGATTTTGTTTGCTAGATGGGAGATAATAACAGTAGCATAATTGGACTAGTCCCGGATTTGGTGAAGGAAATAATAAAAATCAATGAAAGAGAGTAGGCTAGAGCGGATGATCTTAGCGCAAGAAATGATCAACTAAAAAATCAACTATTTGTAGAGGCGGAAATGCATCTTAATCTGGAAAATGAACTCAATAATAAGTGGATGTTGGCCGTAACACAAAGGGATGAACTAGATGAGCTATGTGCTAAGCAAGCAGAAGAGATAGCAGAATTAAAAGAGGAGCTGAAAAACACACAGGAACAGGTTAGCCTTCACTTAGGCACTATAGGACGTCTGAACAAAAGAATTGCATACATGGAGAGAAAAGGGCACAAGGTAAAAAAATACTATAGGGGCCTCCGATCATCAAGCCAGAGTGAGCATGTTGAAGGGAGCAACACAGAAGAGGATCCCAAGGAAGAGCCAGAGTTCGGACGCCAGCACACCTTGTCTCCGGAGTATCATCCAACCAGCCTTAGTCACGATGTTTAGTATCAGCATGTTTTTCACTAGACTAGCATATTAAAAGTTATGACTATGTAGAAAAAAAAAAAACTTGGAAATTTTGAATATTTTGTATATCCAAGTCGGTAGTTGTAATTTTGCCTAGTTACTATTTGAATTTTGAATAGTTGGATGAAAATATATATATATATATATATAGTTTGTAATAAAATCAATTATATTAGCAAAATCTAATAGAACATACGATAATAACATTTAGTTTAAAAGCCATAGTTTTAGATACGAAATTTAGTACGGAAAAGAATAGTTGTAATATTATTACTTGTCCTATTTATTACAAGTGTTATTTGCAGATGGACAACTATAAGGGAAAAGAAATCATGGATGATTGGATCCAGCTACAGGAAGAAATCCAACACCTAAAAGGAGAACTACTTGTAGAGAGGGATTATATACGTTGGACCGAGGAAGAAATGTTCAAGAAAGATAGAGAAATACGTGAACTAAAAATCATGGTTAGGTATTATGAAAGTTTGGCGACCGAGCACGAGATGAAAGTGGATAATTTGAAAAGACAAAATGAGTTTCTCATCCAAGAAAGAGAAAATCCAGGGGAATATCCTGTTCCACCACCCTGTGGGGAGTGTGGGAGAAGGCACCAGTAATGGGGAATGCTTTCGTTGCGGAAAGAAGGGGCACATGTTTTGGAACTGTCGCACAAGGATTATCCAGGATTAAAAGCTTAGAAGTCCTTTTGAAAATCCTACTATATTAGAATTGAGATATGTTAGAAGTTCTATATATGTCAGTCTCGGCGGGATATATATATGTATATTAGACTGACGATTTTGTAATGTATTTCCTTAGTTATATATGATATAATTTTTGCTAATTATTTCTCTAATATCAATCTAATAAACTAACTTATTGGCAGATACGAACCAGAAACGTTAAAATTAACGCTAACATTTGCACAAACATGGCTGAAAACGAAGACCGTCAGCATCAAATAGAACAACTGCTACTCACTCTTGGAGCAGTAGTTCAAAAACAAGCTGAAAAAGAAGAATGTCGTGGAGAGACACAAGGGGATTTTATAGAAGCTGTTAATAAGTTTCAACCGCCTCGATATGCCGGACAGGAGGATCCAGCCAAGTTGGAGGGATGGATTGAATCTCTTGAGAAACTGCTTGAGGCAGTTGAGTGTCCCGAAGAAAGGAAGGTGGGAGTGGCTACTTTCTTCCTGACGGGCATTGCAAATACTTGGTGGAGATCCTTGGAGAACCGCCAAATTACTTGGGAAGAATTTCAGAAAAACTTGAGGGAACGATTTTACCCAATTAGCCTCAAGAATGCCAAGTATGGGGAGTTTATTTCTCTCCAGCAGGGTAACTTGTCGGTCCAGCAGTACTATGCTAAGTTTACTGAACTCCTGAGGTTTGCCCCCGACCTGGTAGCAACCGAGCAAACTAAAGCCCAAAAATTTGAGCTTGGTTTGAATAGAAACATAAGAAAGGCATTCGGAGGAAAGCAATTCATGAGCTTGCAGAAAGTCTACAATCGAGCTATGACAGTCGAGATGGTAGAAGGGGACGAGCATAAAAGAGGAAATTCCAAATCTGCACCACAAGATAAAGGGAAAAGGAAGATTGAAGAAACAAAGGACATCCGTCAAAATCAAAAGAAGTATTTCCAAAGGAATAACTGGAATGTCCCGGTAATTCGCACTAACCGGAATGGAGAGCCAATCCCTGCCCCATGTCGTCGTTGTAACAAGAAACATACAATGCAGCAATGTCCCCGAGGTGATGAATGTTATCGCTGCGGAATGAAAGGACACATGGCGGTAGAGTGTCAAATAAGGCTTGACCCTAGTCGAATACGGGCGGATCTGCGAAAAGAAGATTACTGTCTCCAGATGCCTAATAACGACAGAAGAAATCAAGGACAACGACCAACATTTCCCGCCAACCAAGGAGTAGTCAATAGAAACCCGCAAAACCAAGGTGGAGCTAATCAAGGAAGACTGAACGTGATTAATCAAGCAGACATTCAGAACGCAGGAGATGTGATAGAAGGTACTTTTAAAATTAAAAGTTCCTCAGTTCGTACTTTGTTTGATTCTGGAGCTACTTGTTCCTTCATATCTTGTAGAAAATTGCCCGAGTTGGGACTCGATAAACCCCAGAAGATAGGTTTAGGAATTTCTCTACCCAACGGAACAATTGTTAATTGCTCAAGAAGTTATGAGAAGATTCCTATTCGCATTTGCGATATCGAGTTTCCCGCCAACCTCGTAGAATTCGAACTGCGAGATTTTGATGTTATCTTAGGAATGGACTGGCTTACGCACTATCAGGCTAACATCAATTGTGCTCTTCAAAAGATAACTATATATGGGGCTAATAGAAAACGAGTATCCTTCTATGCAAAGCCGAAACAGCCAACCACGAAAATTGTATCGTGTATGCAGCTGGCAACGTTGATAAGAAAAGGGAACCCCCTTTACCTTTGCTATTTCCAGAATCTGCAAGTAAGCGATATAGAGATAAATGATATACCAGTAGTTCGAGAATATCCCGATGTATTTCCTGCAGATATCCCAGGAATGCCACCCGAACGTGAAATAGAATTCACGATCGACTTAATCCCAGGTACGGAGCCTGTATCAAAAGCTCCATACCGAATGGCACCAGCTGAGATAAAGGAGTTGAAAGAACAACTCGATGACCTTTTAAAAAAGGGATACATTCGTCCCAGTACATCTCCATGGGGAGCACCTGTACTGTTTGTTCGAAAGAAGGATGGTGGCATGAGACTCTGTGTGGATTACAGAGGCCTTAACCAAGTAACTGTGAAGAACAAATACCCGCTACCTCGAATTGATGACTTATTTGATCAACTTAAAGGAGCAAGAATCTTTTCAAAGATTGATTTGAGGTCCGGATATCACCAGCTTAGAATAGCTGAACAGGATGTTCCGAAAACGGCATTCCGAACACGATACGGGCATTTTGAGTTCACCGTAATGTCATTCGGTTTGACCAACGCTCCAGCAGTGTTCATGGCCCTCATGAACAACGTGTTCCGACAACTATTAGACAAATGTGTAGTTGTCTTTATTGACGACATATTGGTCTATTCCAAGAATGAGGAAGAACACGAAGAACATCTACACCAGGTGTTACAAACATTACGAACCCATCGGTTGTATGCCAAATTGTCTAAATGTGAATTTTGGCTAAACAGGGTTGCATTCCTTGGTCACATTGTCTCAGCCGATGGAATTTCAGTTGATCCTGCTAAAGTAACAGCAGTAAAGGATTGGCCTGTACCGACCTCACAAACTGAGATAAGAAGTTTCCTCGGTTTGGCAGGCTATTATAGGAGATTTGTCAAGGATTTCTCAAAAATTGCGAGACCGCTAACGCAAAATTTGAAGAAGGGATCAAAGGTTATATGGACACCTGAATGTGAAGCTGCCTTTCAGACATTAAAAGAAAAACTAACCACCGCACCAGTCCTAACCTTACCCAATGAACAAGACGATTTTGAAATTTACAGTAATGCTTCCAAATTTGGGCTAGGATGCGTGTTGATGCAGAAAGGAAAAGTCATAGCATATGCTTCTCGACAGCTAAGGCCAAATGAAGAGAATTATCCAACTCATGATCTGGAGTTAGCTGCATTTGTCTTCGCCTTGAAGATATGGAGGCATTACTTGTATGGAAGAAAATGTCAGATATTCACAGACCACAAAAGTCTAAAATATATCTATACTCAGAAAGAGCTCAACATGCGCCAGAGGCGATGGTTAGAGCTAATGAAGGACTACGACTTAGGCATTACATATCATGAAGGAAAAGCCAATAAAGTGGCTGATGCACTAAGTCGAAAGTCAAAACATCTGGGTAACGCAAGAATCTTGC
The DNA here is from genome assembly GCA_030278955.1 of Hygrophila difformis. Lineage (NCBI taxonomy): Eukaryota > Viridiplantae > Streptophyta > Magnoliopsida > Lamiales > Acanthaceae > Hygrophila > Hygrophila difformis. Next base: position 14,913,168 of record JAOANR010000010.1, on the reverse strand, counting down.
CGCACGAGTTATATATGGAATTGGCACGATTTGATATTGAATTGGTATACCAAGGTACACCTACTCAGCAAATCAATGCCATCACAATCCAGCCAATTATTTTTGACGAAATTCGAAAAAGACAGTCTGGTGACATCAAATTGGAAAGGATCAAAGCAAATATAACTCAAGGTAAAGCTATGGACTTCAAGATTCATGAGGATGGCAGTATCCGATTTAAGGGCCGTTGGTGCGTGCCAAAAGCATGCGAGGACCTCAAGAGACGTATCCTCGAAGAGGGACACGAAACTCCTTATTCTGTACACCCTGGAGGAGACAAGTTGTACAAAGACTTAAGAAAAGTCTTTTGGTGGCCTAGAATGAAACGAGAGGTAGCGGAATTCGTGGAAAAGTGTTTGACCTGTCAAAAGGTCAAAGCCGAGCGGAAGAAACCCCTTGGATTGGTAAAACCACTAGAAGTTCCAGAATGGAAATGGGATAGTATTTCCATGGATTTTATCTCAGGATTGCCAAAGACGCCCAAAGGAAATGATAAGATATGGGTCATTGTCGATAGATTGACAAAGGCAGCTATATTCATACCCATGAAAGAAACCTGGAGTATGGATCAGCTAGCCAAGGCCTATATTGAGAATGTCGTAAGGAGGCATGGGATTCCTCAAGACATTGTTTCAGACCGAGACCGTCGATTTGTCTCGAATTTCTGGACTAAGTTACAAGAAGCCTTTGGTACTAAAATAAAGATGAGCACAGCATTTCACCCAACAACCGATGGACAAACTGAAAGAACCATCCAGACTCTTGAAGACATGTTAAGAGCCTGCGCTTTAGAATTCCAAGGAAGTTGGGAGAATCACCTACCACTGGTAGAATTCAGTTACAACAACAGTTACCATGCTAGTATTAGCATGGCCCCATTTGAAGCGTTGTATGGTAGGAAATGTCGAAGTCCACTTTGTTGGACTAAGGGCGAGAAACCAATTCCTGTTGGACCACAACTAATTGAGGAAACAAAATGTGTTATTGAGAAAGTCCAACTCAAGATGAAAGCAGCCCAAGATCGACAAAAGACGTATGCAGACCAAGGAAGGCAAGAAGGAGGATACGAAATAGGTGACAAGGTATTACTAAAAGTATCCCCTATGAAAGGAGTGATGCGATTTGGTAAACGTGGGAAGCTAAGTCCTCGTTACATTGGACCATTCGATATCATTGCAAAAGTTGGTACATTAGCATATCGACTGGACTTACCAGAAGAATTATCTCGAGTTCATGATGTGTTCCACGTGTCACAACTTAAAAAGTATCATCATGACCTTCACAGAGTGATTCCATCAGAGGTAATTGAATTGGATGACGACCTTACTTATGAAGAGAGACCAGTTAAAATCTTAGATACTAAAGAGCGAGTCACAAGACGCCAAGTCATTCGCATGGTCAAAGTCCAATGGTCAAACCATGATGAAAATGATGCCACATGGGAATCTGAGACAGAAATACAAGCTAAGTACCCAGAGTTATTTCTCGAAGCCAATTCAGCTATGAGGGACATAGCTATGAAAACAAGTGGAGGAAGAGATTCCGTAACCCAGCCCCATAGAGAATAAGGTAATTGTATGCTAACCTTATTTTTAATCTTGCAATAGTTTATCTGAGTGAACTTCGAGGACGAAGTTTGTTTTTAAGGAGGGTAGATTGTAATACCCGAAAAATAGCTATGTTGATAATATTTTTTAAGGAATATAATTGAATTGGGAAAATACAGATTAAGAAAATACATACACGGAGGTTAAAAAAAAAAAGAAAAAGAAACAGCAAATAAATAATAGAAATAAATAATAAAAATGAGATGCTCAATACAACAAGTATACTCTAAAGAAATTACGTGGCTGGACATAGTACTAGCTATAATAGATTTAAAATTAACTAAAATAATTATTATATTGCTCACTTGATTGAAGCTTACGTGCATTAACATAAATAGGTGTGTTTATACGTGTAGAAGTATGAAGAAATACACATATACGTTGCCTATACGTGGATTATTGTGGACATTAACACATGTTAAAGCTATAACCAATAGCTAGGCATAGTCAGCAATGCTAGTTAATAAAAAAAAAAAAAAAAAAAACTATATAAGCATGCACCACCCTTGGCCTTATAAATAGGAACGTTTAGGCACTCATTCAAATCACCATATCACCATAGTTTTGTACGAGAAGAGTGCTTTTAAAGATACATATATATTAGAAGCAATAATAATTGAGAGGAGAGAGTGGTGGACTTGGAGAAAGCTACATAACACTATCTACGGAAGGAAATAGTAAGTAGATTTTTGTTCTGCGGGCTTTGTTCCAAGAGTATTTTTGCATGTTTAATTCCCTTTATGTTTTAATAATTTTAGGGTTTATTCATGCAGTTGATTTATGCAGAGGTAATGTCCCCTTATGTGTTTAACTATTTTGGGGCTAGGCCATGCATGTGGAAAATAAATTTTCAGTGTATGGCATGTGATTATTGAGTTATTATTATTATGCGGCGTATATCAAAGAGGTAGATATCGTCGTAGTTATTTCGTGGGTTATCCAAGGGATCCCCATGAAGAGGATTGTGGTTGACCAAGGGTCTCCCAATCAGTTTTCTAGATGCAGGGAAGGGCCGTCCTTGTATACCATAGTTGACTTCGGTCACTATGAGAGCATGTTAGGTCCTATGAGATACCCCGGGTGTTGTCGTCATAGTCGAGCTACGTGTGGATTGAATAATTTAACGGTTTGACATGCCATTTACTGTTTGTGTGATATTTTAATTATTTTGGTCCAAGGGATAAAACTTTTACTTGCTCAGCCGGTGTGCTGATAATCCTATTTATCTTTTTCTCTTCAAGATTTGGTATTTGTGGATCATCATAGAAGGCATGGGCACGGGCATGGGAATCAGTATCACTTTTGTACATTAAACGGTTAAATTGTTAAACTTTTTGTCATTTTGTAAAAGAAACTTGGTTTGGGGGCGGCAAGCCTTAGCCGTCATGTTTTTGCAAATTTCCTTTTTAAATTTTTGTCGTTTTATATAAGAAACTTGTTTTGGGGACGGCGAGCCTTAGCCGTCATTTTAAATTAAACTCTACTATGCTTACGTTAAAGGCATAATATATTACACAGTTGATTTAAATTGGTTCTGATTTAACTAGCCTTAGCACTTCTTAATTAAGTAAGCCGAGGCCAGGCCAAAGCAAACTTAATTGGGAGTGTGGCGGTAACAGCCCCGGGTTTCCCATGAGTAACTTCCGCTGTAATCGTTAATTGGGAAAAACAGGGGTGTTACACTATCACAATCCCCTGCATGTCAGTATCTCCAGAATCAGGATAGGAGCCTAACCCGTGAATGAACCACCCACCGCATTAAAAACCCTGTCAATATATTTAAAAACTAAGTAATTACTAGTACTTCTATAATCCAACAATAATTACAACAGTAACTTATTGTAATTCCGCTTTTACATACACTAGTTTTTTGACCCGTGCGTTGCGCACGGGCGCGTTGCTTTCTTTCTTATTATGAATAGAACTAATAATTTTTTAATTGGATTAACAAAATAAATACGTAGAAGTTTAGAATTCAGTACTATCATGGAATTGGATTCCAATACAGCTTGATTAGTTGATCACATATCATATCTCTTAATTCTTACATTTTGCTTCTCTCTTTAATTTCCAATGCTATTTTCTATTTATCTGTAACAGTTGCCGAACTCCTTCCATTTTTCCTTTAATAGTATCAACACTTGTTATCAATTTAAGAATCTTCATGCTATCTTATAGTTCACGATATTGAATATCTTCAACGACCAAAGTAATAACAGTTAGGGTATTTCAAGATTGGCAACTTTAAACAAATACTAAGTTGCCCATCTTTAACGTGCCCAACACATACCATTTTACCCATACAACAACTAAACCACTGAAAGAATATTGGCCACAATCTTTCCTACTTTCAAATATTTTGTTCTTAAAGTCAGTCCAGGATAATAACAAAGTCTAACACAAACATAATATTAATAAATAAAAATATGGGTCAAGAAATAAGACCAACCTGTTTGCACTTTATTTAGAGAAATTCTACTCAAAGTTTCAGATTTGCTGTTTGAATAAGTTTCACATTTGCTGGTTTGAATAAGTTTCACATTGAGTCCCATTCTGCTTTCAGGCCGAAACAAAAATTTTGCAATAGAACATACTAAATTACACTTTTGAAGGCATTCAATTTTGTGGGGAGGGAGGCTATAGTCATTCATGTTTTAACTATAATTGGATAAAAACAATTAGATATCGATATCCCTTACTTAGGGAATCATAAAAGTACAAACAAATGACACAATAGAAGTCGTATTTCAATATTTCGCAATTCATTAGACAACACCACTTATATTCGCATGCTTATTCACCTAGGATCTTGCAAATAAAGATCACAGGTGAGTGATCTATTAAAAGTTATTTTTTAAACAAATATGTAAAACTATAAAAGAGGTTTAGGGGTGCTATATCGTATGGGGTAGGTGAGCATCAAGCAACATTGGCCGGTAAAATAGGAAGATGATCCAACTATGGAAGAACATACAACATCAAAGGAATTTAATTTTTATTTCGAATGAAGCTGCAATGGACAAGCAATTGAGAATAATATGGTAATTTTGCTTCCTCCTCTTTTTTTCTACACATCTATGATCTGCCATTTGCTTCTCTAATCCACCATAAAACAACTTCCACCATCATAATTTAGATTTATTCTATATATATATATATATATATATATATATACAGTAAGCGCCTTAACATTCTCATTTATTTCTATTCCTTCTACGATTGATTGATTGAATTATCTGCCATTTTCACTCTTTACTTTTTTATTTTAAGGAAAGCAAATCATGTACTTCTGTGTTAGAATTTCTAATGTACTGACAGAGGCAAATTGTTGTTACTATTCAATGCTTTGTTTTATCTATTTCAGAATCTAAAGAAATTAAGTAAAACAGAAAAGCTGTGTGAATGATCGTATAGATTGTTCAACAAAAAAATTAAATTATATTCTTTAAAACGTATTGGGATAATAGTCAAAATGGACAACATATTAGCGAGTGAAATGATATTTTTTAGAACCTTAATAATATGATATATATTTATCATATATATTTTGATAATTAGAATTAATTAATTTTATAATTTATTATATTTATTTAGATGAATACTTATTAATCCTTTAGTCTTTATGCAAAAAACTATTTCAGGAGAGGAGAGGTGCCCTTAATTGCCCATGTGGCTTGGGGATACCCGGTTTCTCCAAGAATTATTTTATTATTATGATAAGAATTAAATTCAAAATTAAACCTAATACAAAAATTAGGATTAAAATTTGATTAAAATTTTCTATAGCAGAATAATTTCTTTTAAATATATATATTTTGATAAATTAACTAAAGTATGGTTAGAATTAATTAAGTTTTTAATTTAATATATTGATTTTAATGAATACTTATTAATACTTTAGTCTTTATGTAGCCTGTATAGGTTGTGCATAGCAAAAAAATATTTTAGGCTCAAATTTTAATACAACTAATATAATATTGAATATATATATTTTTTTGGATGAACATTGATGCTAGAGAGCATCGGCTAAGAAAAAAGAAAAAAGGACAAAGAAAACTAAAGCAACGAAAGAAGAACAGAAATACACTCAATCGAGAATCAATGTCACGGATGGCATACCCCCATCATGTCATTAGCCAACAACTGCTGAATCTCATCCAGAGGGAACGCCCATGTAGTGAAAAACTCCAGTGAGCTCGCTCCTCGCTTCGCTAGACCATCTGCCACCATATTGCCTTCACGAAAAAGATGAAACCAACGAAATTCAGGATTTTGTACCAGAATATCAATAATATTCTGAATCAAGGGATATAATCTGTGGTCAGGCTCAACACCCTTCTTAAATGATTCGCAAGACCTCAAGAGAGTCAGAATAGCAACAAGCTTGCTCAACATTCATATCATGGAGGCGCTGAATGCCTCGCCATATTCCATGCAATTCTGTATCCAAGATCGAAGACACCCCAACTGACCCCGAGAAGCCTTCAGTCCACTGACCATCACCATGCCTCAGCACGCCCCCAAACCCGGTTTTTCAGGGTTACCCCGGGAGCTTCCATCGACATGCAGCACAATTTCACCATAGTGTTGGGGATGCAAGGCAACATACATGGCACCACAACTTTCGGCTGATGCAGGAACACCCGATCAAAAGCCATGCCCAAGCGATGAGCCTGCTGCACTGCCTCCTGTACACAAGGCACCTCACCTCGGAAACAAGCTGCATTCCGGCCACACCAAATACCCCAAAGGAGCGCCCAGTGTACACCCTTCCAACCTCGCGACACATCTTTGAAAACAACTCCAATATTGGCCTGAAAGGCCTGTTCATCGATGCTCAAGAAGACTCCAATAAGAGACCACGCATGCGCTGCCCATGCACATTCAAAGAATAGGTGGAAGACCGATTCCGATGGACCACCACAGAGTTGGCAGGCCGGCGAGGAAGCCAGGTGCCTGGAGAACCGGACCAAATTAGTAGGCAACGAGTTGTGCACCACAAGCCAAAGCATGAACTTGACTTTCTCCGCGGCGCCAGCCTTCCAGACCCAAGCTCGGTCATCATCCCGACGGTGACCACTCTCCTTAAGCATCCACTCATACCCATTCCTGGCCGAATACACACTTGAAGCCGATCCCATCCAGACGAGCACATCAGTTGCCAGGTTGTGGAGAGTGAGTGGCCCCAGTTCGCCAAGCTTCCACCTTAATGTCATCGGGAACTTGGCTGAATAACGTATCCCATGTCCAATTATTGTTCACAAAAATATCCTTCACCCTTAGGTTAACTTCCGAGATATAGACATAAGGGATGCGAGGACCGATAGGACCCCCTCTCAACCATGATGTCTGCCACAGATTGCAATCTCCGGATCCAATACAAACACGAAACCCGCCCTCCAGTAGCAGCGCCACCCGAGTCAAAGCTCTGAGGGTGGGAGAGGCTCCAGGTCGTGATCTGAGAGCACATCTACCGCTGCCATACTTCGCCAAAAGAAGCTGCACCGCTGGCTTCCTATCTTGTTTCATGAAGTCCGACAATAGTTTCCCCAAAAGCGCCACATTCATGTTGCGACATGTCCGAATGCCCGCCCCACCCATGGTCTTTGGGAGAGCTAGTTTCTTCCAATTCACAAGATGGAGGCCATGCCCATAAGAATCCTTCCAGATAAAGGACCGGATAATACCATCAATTCAGTGACACGTGGATGATGGCAGCCAAAACAGTTGCATCACGTATGAAGGAATAGATGCAAGGACTGAGCGTGCAAGTGTCAGCCTCCCCACCTTATTGAGAAGAGCTAGCTTCCAGGACCCCATCCGGGACTGCATACGCTCCACAAGAAAGCTAAAGTGATCCTGTCGAAGAACACCATGAATAACAGGAACGCCTAGATAGCGTCCCAAGTTATCAACAAAATTAATATTCAGGATAGAAGAAATTTCATGAAGTATAGGTGGTGGAACAACTGAGGAAGAGAAAGCAACCGATTTTTGGGAATTAACCCTCAACCTGGCCTGACGAGCAAAACAGGTAAGAACTCCATCCATGCAAAGGGCACTATCCACCGAGGCTTCGGAGAATAAAAGAAGATCATCTGCAAAAATAAGGTGGGACAGAGGCGTCGCTCTTCGGGTGAGAGTCACCGGCCGCCACACACCTTCCGCCACTTTTTCAATGATCGATCTGGAGAGCTTTTCCATAACTATAATGAATAAGTATGGAGAAAGAGGGTCCCCCTGGCAAAGTCCTTTGGCCGGAGTAAATGATGGAAGGGCCGAACCATTCCATAATAGAGAGTAGGAGGGCGATCGAACACAGAACATAATAATGTTCACCAAGTTGGCCGGGAGCTGCATGTCAAGAAGGCACGTCTCCAAAAACTCCCGTGATATATTATCGTAAGCTTTCTTAAGGTCGACCTTTAACAGAAAATCTCGAGATCGGCGGAGCCTATTTCTGAAAGTTGTAATCGCCTCTTGTAATATGACCGCATTGCAAGAAGTCCCACGACCCGGCAGAAAAGCGGACTGGTAAGGACCAATGAAGGTACATAGGATAGGACGGAGTCGATTAACAGTTATCTTTGTCAAGATCTTGTAGCTCACATTACAAAGAATTATAGGGCGAAATTGACGAATCTCTCTAGGCACCTCTACTTTCGGAATAAGGCAAATAAAGGTAGCATCAATATTAGTGTCAAAGGATCCATCCTGGAACGCCTTCTGGATGAAAGAGATCACTGATCCGTTGATGAGGTGCTAATATGTCTTATAGAAGATCGCGGGAAATCCATCCGGCCCAGGCGCGGCAAACCCACTTAGCTCCTTAACCGCTCTCTCAATTTCACCTGGACTGATGGCATTATCCAAGTTAGAAACATCCAATATGGCCGGTAGAGCAGGTAAGGATGGACCAGGGGATGCAGGCACGTGTATGAGAATACATCCAACTAAAATGTGACAAAGCATGATTTTTAATGGCATTGGCATCTGTGGTCCAGACTCCATTAATTTCCAACTCCTGGCCACGGCTACGTTGGCGGTGAATGCGGGTTTTCGTATGGAAATAACTAGTGTTTCGATCCCCCATATGAATGTTTTTGTCCCGCAATTTTTGGAACCACAAAATCTCTTCCTGCTTAAGAACTTCATCAAACTCCTTAGATAATTGCACCTCCAGCAAACACCACTGAGCCGAGTCAATCCTTTGTAGACACCTTCGAACACCTGCTAGTCGCCTTAAAAGGCATTTTTTCCTTTTGACAATATTGCCAAAAGTATGTTTATTAAAAAACTCCTAGGATTGGCGAACTTGTTCCAATTGCTCAGGCAAGGGATGAGGGACTCCATTCCATGCCGCATCAAGAATTGCCTCATAATGAGGAAGAGTTTTCCAGGCGAATTCCCATCGAAAAGGTCAGTTCACACATGCTTAAAGCCGAGGCTGGCACCTTAACAAGATGGCGTTGTGATCCGAGCACCGACGAGGTTGCACCTCAACTTGTCCATCCGGGAAGCTGGTTAGCCAAGCAGAATTCGCAGCAGCTCGATCGAGGCGCTTGCATGCTAAAAGCCCTCCAGTAGTGTTTCTTTGCCACGTAAACAATTCCCCAACTGAGTGAACCGGAGATAGGCCACATTCATGGAGGAGGCTGCGGAATTCCTCACAATGGGCACCGGATGGCGCCATACCAAAGGCCTCCGACACATACTCAATCTCATTCCAATCCCCAAGTGTTAACCAAGGACCCTGAATTATAGATGCAACTGATCGCAAGTTATCCCAATCCGTCGCTCGAGCAACATGAGTAGGATTAGCATAAAGGGCAGATAAATGCCAACAAGCTTGATTCAGGCTGATTGAGAGAGTAACCATACGAGAGTGTTGGCTTGCAATATGAAATGAGTATGGCACCCCCACTCCAGCGAGTACCCATAGACCCCCAGCCCGGGTAATACTTTCAATGACATGAATAGCGTTATAACCAATATGGAAAAGAAAGACCCGCAACCGCTCAAGCGGCCCTTGCGGCTCCATAAGAATAAAAAGAGATGGATTAAAAGTCCTAAGCACATCCGCAATGTGGCGTTGTGAATTCCGTCCCATGGCGCCACGCACGTTCCATGAGAGGACTGAGAAATCTTGAAAAACTATCATTGAGAACCTTCAAGGTGCTCACTGGTCGGCTGGCTACCGACTGCTTCCACATCCATATTTTGAGGCGTCCACTCCAAGGCGGGGAATGCATTACTAGTAGATGTTATATCCTTATCAGTAGGAGGTTGTGCCGGGCGAGGCCGTTTCACCTTCAACCGATGTTCGTGGGGTATGTCAGATCTATATATGGACTGATGACCGTATAAGTCTCGGCCATCTTGGCCTTTCCACGATCACGAGAGCTGTTATCAGCTGGTTGGCCACCCATAGCTTCTCTCGATTATTGAGACCCATGCACGGGGAGATCAGTCAGGGGAATGCGAGCACGCGGCCCTTGCGGAGCTGCCACAGGTTGAGTAGGCTGACTAGCCACCTGTTTCTCTCTACCTCTATTCGGCCTTGGCTTTGTTACCACCATTATCCAGTCCCCATGTGAGGAAGTGGGGATTTCTGTCACCATCACAACCGGAGTCTCAAAAGATTCCGCATTAGTAGCCGCCACTACGCTGTTGCCTTTAGGCGGCGGCGGGGGGGGGTGGGGGGGAACCATTATTCACATCTGGGTGGACATTCCCAGTCCCAGGGCCTTGCTTTTCCACTGCATGATGAACTACGTGTATAGCATGGGGCATGTTAGCATGATCGCAAGGGCCCCTTTCATGACGATACATCCCACAGGTAGTACATATGTTGTGCAACCCCTCATATGAAATCAAGTGCCATTCACCATCTATGCAAATTGTACCAACTAGGGGTTTTATGAGATCTACTTCCACACAAACCCTAGCGAATTGCCCTCTATTAATACCCATAGTCTTGGAATCAAGCCTAGCAAATTTTCCAATCATATTGGCAATGATGCCCAACGAGTTTTCATTATAGTAAACCGGATCCAAGTCCAAGATCCTTGCCCATACAATGGATTTGGTTATTTGCGCCGATGGTTTCATGAATTCCCGTGACCATGGGGTAACCGCAACATGTGGTCAAAAACTGACCATGGTCCTTCATAAAGCACCTTCCTTTTATCCTCTGGGAGATTAAATTTTACAATAAGATGCCTTTTAGCCGTATCCGTGATCGCTACTTCTCCTTTTGGTTTCCACAAACTCAATAGACGTTCCTTGAGCAATAAGAATCCTACCCTGCGGCCTAAGACTTTCACGACCAAGGCGTCCAGGAAAGGCGCACATAGCCTATCCATGACTGCAACATGGAAATCGACCGTGGGAAGAAGATGATTATTATCCAACCAATCTGTGTCCACCAACTCCGTAAAGGGGATGTCCGAGGGTTCCAGGGGGGTATCTACGGCCGGCGCTTGGCGGGTTACATCCTTGAAGGACCGCTGGTTGCTTGCCAGAGAAGGGCGGCGGTCGGGAGACTCCGGGGAGGGTCGGGCGGAGATAGCCGTGGGGAGAGAAGCGGGAAGGAGAGCCATCTAGGGTTTTGCAATTCATTTCCCATTGAATATATATTTAATTAAAAAGTTCATATTATACATGTTTAATTAAATATTTATTAACCATTAAATATATTATAATTTATTTAAAATTTATAACTTTTGAAAATATATAGAAAGATTTTTTAAAGATTTGTTTATAATATATTATAGATTTATGATCTAAATATAGTATTAAAAGTTGATGATGTGGCAAGTATAATTAATCAACTGCTAACGTGTATCATTTATGATTAATCAGCACTGACGTGGATTAATTATAGTCATTGATTAAAAAATGGTGGTAAATTACTGATAAAACCCTAAAGATTAAAAAGATTTAGTTATATTAAATAAGGACAATACAGTCTGCACAAGTCAAAAAGTATTCAAGATTTATTATATATAGATAATTGGCCGGAATAGGAATTTGAATTCGTGGTCACCTCTTCCTCTTCTATTAAAACAATATGTACTATCAGTTTGGGGTTCTTTAAAACCCAACAATGCTTAAGGTTTGGTTCCTACGGATGATATTGGTCAATATATATGCATACATTCTTATGAGTGTTACGAATCAGTTGGGATACGGTACAGACCCACTAAGGGTCTGTACCGTATCAGTTTGGAGAATAGGACGATTTTGGAATGATGACAGTTTTGTGTTGTGTTGTGTGTTGTCTGCATGTACAGACCCATTATATGTGTTGTCTGCATGTACAGACACATTATAATGGGTATGTACATGCAGACAACACACAACACAACACAAAATTGTCATCATTCCAAAATCGTCCAATTCTCCAAACAAAACAGTGCTATTCTCCAAATAAAACCGTCCTACTCTCCCCACCAGAACTCCCCCACGAGAACTGTCATCATTCCCCCACCAAAACTGTCATCCTCCCCACCCAATACCATCATCTTCTCCACCCAAATTCTCTGAAACATACCGGCTACAATCACTCTCCGCTTGTACTCCGATAAATTTTTGATGGCCGAAATGGTAGATCTAAACATCCCACCACCGGATGAAGAATTTATGGAAGAATCAATGCCGGAAAATTGCATGGAAATCACGTCCATGGATGAAGAACTTTCGGGTGCAATCTCAGGGGGGATTGGTTTCGTGATTCATCCGGTCTATACAGATATGTGTGATGCGTAGTTCTATCTATGTGATGACTGCAAGTATTGCATGTGATGTACACGCCATTTCATGTGATGGGAGACTAAAAGTGATGTATACTTCATCCGTTCTCATTTAATTGAGATGTTTACACAATAGTAACTATTATTTGAGTAATTTTGATGAATTTTTTTAAACATAGTTACATAAGAAAAAAAAAAACATAGTCAATTGAGATCTTGTTAGATTCGTCTAATCACGTAGTTTTAGAATATCAAATTTTTATAATTTTTACTTATATACAATATGAATTATTATTGGTAAAAAATATTTATTGAATTGCGTAAAATATTGAAATGTTGCGGTTATTTAAAACCATATGTAAGTATATAAGAATAACAACTATGGTTAAAGGTGGTTACATGTTGCACTGTGTATCTGTATTATGTGATGCATGCATGTATTCCATGTGATGTGTACGATATTTTATGTGATGGGAGACTAAAAAAACTGTGTATATCCCAATAATATATGTCTAATCTCTATGTCCAAACATTACAATTTTAAGACATAAAGTCAGCACTAAAGGTGCCTGTACCCTATCCTTTCGTTACGAATAAATAAAAAGAGGAACTACATTACTTCCTACATTTAGACTACATTACTTGTACACATTATTAAAGAAAACGATAAAGTAGATTAAAACCTTCCCCGCCATAAATATCTTAGTTTGGTGGACAAATTTTGGGATAAGTTCCATGATACATCATTATATGGGAACTATTGCTTATTGAGAGTTAAGGAAAAAGGTAAGAAAATAAGATGATCCCACAAAAAAATCCCACAAAAAAAATACTGAAAAATATTTAAAAATTAAATAATGATGATGATAATAATAATAATGGAGCTAAGATCTAGATGATAAGAACACAAAATTCAAACTCTTATCTGGTTGACAAAGGGTTACGTTGTGGAGCACTTGAAGTTATCCACATGCACTACTCTTACACTAGACTCTACCTGACAAGGACAAATAATGAATTCACCAATCATATATACACTCATCGCTTGCCTATGGCTGCCAAATCAGCTTTTAAAATTAATACATACTACTATACTATTATAATACTCCCTCCATTTCTTAAAAATTGCAACATTGTTGCATTTTACGTAAATAAATGCATAATTTTAACGTTTCATATCTCATATTTTATAAAAATAAAAATTATAAAAAATTAATATTCTAAAACTACGCGATTAGACGAATTCAATAAGATCTTACTTGACTATATTTTATCTTATATAACTATGTTAAAAATTTAAATTAAAGTTACTCAATAAATAATAAGTGCTATGCAAATGTTTTACTCCCTCCGTCCCATTAAAAGTTGCCACTTTCTTTTGGGCACGGGAATTTAGGTTGTGATGTTTAGTAGTTAAAGTAGTGTGAGTAAATTTGACTAATCAATCCATCTAATTTATAATGGTTACATTTGACTTTTAAACATATTTATTAATAAACTTTGACTTAATGTTATCGTAATGATGTAGAAATGAAAAAATAGTCAAGTGTAGTCTTGTTGGAATCGTTTAATCGTATAGGTTTAGAATATATATTTTATATAATTTTTATTTATACTCATTTTGAGATATTAATGGTTAAACATATATAGGGACTTTGTGCAGAAAGTACAATTGTCATTATTGTTGGGTTTTTAATCATGCTTATATTAATCTAATTTGCTTAAAAGGGAAAGTGGTCACTTTTAATGGGACACCCCAAATAGGAATAGTGGCCACTTTTAATGGGACGGAGAGAGTATTTTTTTTGCATATTTCATTTTTTAAGAAACGGAGGGAGTATAACCATATAGCTGAGGCCAGTCCGTGTATAATTAAAATTTAGGTGAAATCTATATTACCTAAGCTAAGGTATGACTTTTCTATAATTCTATCCACATCTCTATTAAAATTATAGTAAACAGATTGAGACAAAATTCCACACCTCGTGGATGAAAATTTGTCTCTGTGTGTGTATATATTGATGCAGGGCTTAGAGAGAGAGAAAATTTTAAGCATTACTTTATAGTAGTATTATTTTTCTTCATATAAGTTCCAGTGTCATATACTTCCTCCCTTTTCATGAATTTACAATATTACTAGGGATGAAGGCGGTACAGTAAATATCCGATCGATCCGAATCGTAACCGATTATATTCAAATTCGAATCCGTATCCGACTATCTGGTAAGATATTTCAATATTCATATCTGAATTCAAATCCGTAATTTAATATCTGCATTCGTATTCGTATCCAAAAATATCTGACCGTATCCGAAAATTAATAGGATATTATCCAAATTCTAAATATAGATATCCGAATATATTAATATATTATTATTATTATTATTATTATTATTATTATTATTATTATTTATTAATTAAAATTATCAATGATTCTAAAAAATATCAAATTATCCGATCAAATTTTCAAAAAAGATAATAAAAATATCCGATAATCTATTTCCGATTCAATCTGTATCCATCACATATCCGTCTTGTATCTGACCTGTATTCGTATCCGGAAAATATTCAAATTCATATTCATATCCGACATATCCTTATTCGATCCGAATTCGAGGAAAAATGTGGATAATATCCATATCCAATGCTATCCGACCGTATCCGTAATGTTTTCATCCCTAAATATTACTCCCTCCGGTTTTTTTTGTTTGCTACGGACCCACGCAGCACGCAGTCCAATGTACATTTTAAATCAATAATAACTCAAGTTCGGTACAAGTAAAAATTCTAAAAGTTCGATATTTAAAAACTACAAGACGAGACGAATCTAACAAGATCTCAATTGACTATATTTTAACTTGAATAACTATGATAAAACTTCAAGTTAAAGTGATTGTGTGAATAGTGTCAAATTCTCCAACGTAGCTATCATTTAAAAACGGAGGGAGTACTATCTTAACAGCCCCATCCCGAAACCAGGGTTGCACACATAATTAAGTGCATATTTTTAACAATTAATATTACCTCCATCCGATTACAAATGTCTTGTTACTGTTGGGCATGAGAATCAATGTAGAGTTCATTTGTGAGTATATGATGGGGTCAACATAGTTGTTGGAGGAGAAATTATTTGTAGTTATAGAACGAAGGCATTTGTGATGTGACATCCAAAAATAGTAAGTATGACATTTCAGTTGAGAAAGAGAGAATAATTCAGGTTGTACACAAGAATTAGGTTTGGATTTTGACCTCTTTTTTTTTTTGAATAAGCGGCTATTCTCATGACAAATTGGATTCAAAATTAATTTCTCGAGGATCTGCACAGGCAATGAATGTCGTCTCTTCCAAAATAGTGTTTTACATACACAAAGCTCTATTAGGATAAAATAGGGCGCCTCTCCCAAAAATAGTCCACTACTTCAAATGAGTAGTGATGAGATTGGAGAGAAAAATATGTAATAAAAAAGTAAAGGTAAAATATGAGAATATATAGAATGCAGGCGGCTGCACTTGCAGCCTATGATGCTAGAGTGTATTTTTGTGATGTCTCTACTTAATGTGATGTGCTAGATCGTATTTATAATGTGTTGATTTTAGTTTTCAAAAACTATAGTTCCCTTTTTAAATAATTTTTTTTGTCAGACATCACAAAATCATTGTCGATCATCACATAAATATCACGCACATCACAATAATAGTATCTCCATTGGGCCTTCAATGGTTAATGGTTTGACTCGAAAATATCACAAAATCTATATGTGTCATCACAGTCGCATCTGCAGTCTAAGGAGTGGTGTACTACATACTAACTCTATTGGTAAAGTATTAGTAGGAATGATAAACTATTTTTACATTGAGATTCTAAAAATAACATTTATATATAAGCGAATTGTTAAAAATTCATTTTAAAAAACTAAGGTAATCAACAAAATCTCATAGTTAGTTTTTCGGTTTTTGCTGTGTTAATTTTGTATCCCCTTCCTCTCCCCTTTTCTGTAGAGTTTTTATATTTTTCTTTGCTGACGCTTAGCGACGTCATGCATAGTTGGACCGACAAACCTCATATTGGTAGCTCTCATTGATGACGTAACATTTTGGTCTTTGGATATGTAAATGTTGTTCGATCAATTATCCCTCACAGTCTTCTGTTTTATTCCATTTTTCTCTGAAGACAGCCAGAGAAACATTTGCCCTAACTGTTAAGAACTGGTTTTGGCAGTATATGTCCACAACAGATGTTCGAACACAATCGCGGGACTCCGTGCCAAATCTTATCCAGACGAACATATTTAAGGAATGAGCTGATTTTCAAGGATATTCTCCAACAGCTATTTCCGAATTTGCAATGGATTGAGCTTGATTTTATGGAAGGTAAATCTCTACTCATGGAAACTTCTCACTAAGGCATATTTGCATTCATGAAAGGAATCTACTTACCTTAGTGAGCTGATTCTTGCACTTTATATGGGGATTGATCCATGGCTGGTCATTTACTTCGAAAAAATTAATTTTGACAGCCATTATTTTTTCTCTCAAACATTCGAAGTGCATATGAGATTTTTGTCCGAGTGTTCTTGCAATTATTCATCAAGAGGATAATCTATTTGATCCACTTGTGTACTGGTGATCTAATCACCTTTATGAACCAAGCCTTGGGTAGACTTTGGATCGACAAGAAGTTTACTTGCCCTTTGAATGAAGGAGACGATAGCACTCAAGGGGATTATCCAAGGCGTTCGTCGTGGTTACCTGCTCATAATCGACATATCATGAAGAGGAGGGTCTGCGGGCAAGTTTCGTCCAACAGAAATTTGAAGGGGGAGCTTTCAAGGAATTGAAGCAAGGTCGGGGAGATCTTCTCCAAAACTAGGGAGAGTTTTGGTATGACAATTCATCTGCTTGGAGTTCGAAGTTCGGCAGATTTCAATTCACTATTGTTTGGATCGCGTAACCTATTCGAACATATAGTGGAGACTCTATGATTGGTATCCCCAAGACGTAGGCTGCGGCCGAACTGGGTCAATAAATTCCTGAGTTTGTTTACTTTATGTTTTTCAGTTTGTTTCATATTCCGCTACATATTCCTTAAAATTGATTAACGGGTGTTCACGAAAGTTGTTTGAACAAGTTAGCAAGACAAAACAGGTTTAGTCGTCATCTCGTCATTTTGGACCTAACAATTGGTATTAGAGACAGACGCTCTCGAGCGAGATCCGAATCGACGAAATGGACAATCAAGGTGGATCGATTACTAGACCTCCTTTGCTGGATAGATCAAACTATACATTCTGGAAAGATCAGATGGAATCCTTCATTATGTCACTTGATGATGGAATTTGGGATGCCATTGAGACACGGTATCAATCACCAATGATCGAACAAGAGGATGGAACTCAAATTCCCAAGCCCGGATCTAAGTGGACACAAAAAGAAAGGACTGAAGCGACAAGAAATTCCAAAGTCATTTATGCCATTCACATTGCTATCACAAGAGATCAATACCAACTCATTGCATGTTGTAAAATTGCATATGATGCTTGGACTACACTTGCCAATACCTACGAGGGTATGGCTCCGGTAAAAGAGTCTCGTCTCATCACTATTGAATCTCAATTTCATAAATTATGCATGGATGAGAATGAAATGTTGGTCAATATATTGGTAAAGTTCGTGATCTAACAAACCAAGCACTTCGGCTTGGAAAAGTGTATTCTCAACAAGAATTTGTAGGTAAAATAATTGGTACGCTTCCTAAAAGGTTCAATGCAAAAATCGCAGCCTTGGAGTTGTATAAAGATTATGACAACTTGCAGGTTGACGAGTTGATGGGAATCCTACAATCCTGGGAGATGGATCACTGCAATTTTAAGATCAAAAGCATTGCTTTTAATTCGGAGTCCAAATAGCCTGTCCAAACACCTGATGATATCACAGAAGATCGTTGTGAAGAGGAAGATGATGATAATGAAATATTTAGGCTCACAGAGCGTTTGACCTATCTATTGAGAAACAAGATGTCCAAACAAGACGTTGCCTTGAAGAAAAGTTGTCCATCCACGAAATCCAAACCAATGGATGAAGACAGTTTTGATCAAAGAACAAATTATGAATATAAAGGACCCCAATGCTCCGAATGTGGTGGATTTGGTCATATCAGGGATAAATGTGCAAATTTGAAGCATGAGAAAACATATCATGTCGCCTTCAGGGATTCAGACAATAAATCCAACTCTAGTGCAGTAGAATCTGAATATGGAGTTGCTCTTATAGGTGCAGACACCTGGGATTCAGACTCGGGTTCAGATACAGAGTTCGAACCAGGTAACAAACCTAAGTCATTTAATATTGGTTTTACTAATCCTATTTGTTCTTGGTCTTACAAAGAACAAGAAAAGAGTATTGCAAGGTTGTCTAAACTATATGATGAAACCTCTTAAAGACTAGAAATCTCATTGACTGAGATCGAGGAACTTAAAGTGGTCAGTCAGAACCCGAAGAAGCAAATAAACAGTCTTTCGGATGAAAAAGATAAATTGATTGAAAAATCTGAGAATCTGTCCAAGAAGTTGTCTGAACTGGACGGTGGAACTCTGCGGTTACAAGTTGATAAAGACCACATTTCAGCTAAACATGATCAATGGGCGGTTGAAATGATGGAGCTCAAAGAAAAACATGCTAAAGCAGAAAGCACTTTGGCGAGATTGAACAAAGCAAAGCCAAGTTGGATGATGCAATTACTGCAGGAAAGCCTAGTGGAAATAGACAAGGCCTTGGATACCAATACTCGCAAGGATCTTCATCTAGTGATAAAGGAATGACCAAATTTGTTTATGGAGGAATGCTCAAGGAGACCATTACAAGAAAAGAGGCTCGTATTACTATCCAATCTGCAAAGAGTCCAAGAAGAAAAAGAAGAGGACCACACCCAGTACCTCTTACATGTGAATATTCTAAATTGGAGGGACACAAGAGCAACCATTTTCAAAGAATCATCAAAGATCTACTTGATAGTCGACCAGTGTCATGGCCAAATGAAGAAATGAAAAGAGGATAAATATCAGAAGAGTATGGGTGGCAAAATCTTCAAATGTTATTGAGAAAGATACACCAAAGAGGGAAATTCTTAAGGCCATTCCGGTTGATGCTGGTGATAATCAAGAAAAGAATTAGGAGAATCACCAAACAATCATAGGTGAACGGGTGAAAGCAAAAGAGACTGAAACTCAGGAGTCCAGGGAAATGTTTCAAACTCCTAATCGAACCCCACCTGTTGAACAGACAAATGTTGAGGCTAAATTTGAAAGAGGAATTCAAATGCATTATTTCATTAAAGGATTGGTCGAATATGGCACAATGTTCATGAAACATGTTGGAACTCTGGACTAGAACGCTTATATTGATCAAGGTTCCTGACCGCGACAGATGTGAAACATTAATAATGGACCTTGACCTTGCACCGTCAGCAGTCTTCATGGAATAAGTGTTTAAATTTATGCAATCTAAATTGGTCTTATTGTTTATTCATTATTATGATGATCTTATGGTGTGTAAGGATGATGACTCCAAGAAAACTAGGCACTAGGACATCATTATGTGTTAGAAGGAGAAGATGGTCGAGAGATGATCGAGCAACATGAGAAACTACGAGATTGAATGCTATTATTGAGGGGGAGATATCCCATGTTGAAATATCCCGTGTTGGAGATTTGGGTATTCTTTTAAAAAG
Organism: Hygrophila difformis; assembly: GCA_030278955.1. Classification (NCBI taxonomy): domain Eukaryota; kingdom Viridiplantae; phylum Streptophyta; class Magnoliopsida; order Lamiales; family Acanthaceae; genus Hygrophila; species Hygrophila difformis. The sequence continues at coordinate 14,893,042 of JAOANR010000010.1, read as the reverse complement.
GGCCTATTTTGGCCAAGATGTGACCCAGAGGGGAGAAAGTTAATCAAAAGTTAATCATACCGATGAATGATTGAGGGGGAGATCGTTGTTGCTGCTGCTCGGTTATTGGTAATATCATTTTCAGCTTTTGGTATTTTTGTTCTCTGTTAATTTTGGAACAATTTTTATGAACTATTGTTATGCACTGGCCAGTAATAGAATATTTTTTGTGATGATGTTTATCACTGTTTTTTGTTGCCAAGTGTTGTTTCTGTTGTACATGCTCCTAGATTGTGATAGGACATATTTTGTACGGAGCATTAGTGTAGGTTTGTTGAGGATAGATGGTGTTTTTCATGCTTGAGGTTTCAAAGTTCGACACCGGTTTGATTAAGTTGTAACTGGTCCACATCTTGCCAAAAAGGGGGAGATTGTTAGGAACTGGTTTTGGCAGTATGTGTCCACAACAGATATTCGAACACCATCGCGGGACTCTGTGTCAAATCTTATCCAGACGAACCTATTCAAGGAATGACAGCTGCAGATTTTCAAGGATATTCTCCAACAGTTATTTCCGAATTTCTAATGGATTGAGCTTGATTTTATGGAAGGAAAATATCTATTTATGGAAACTTCTCACTAATACATATTTGCATGCAAGGAAGGAATCTACTTACCTTTTTTTTTAGGGGAAAAGATTTTTATTAAAGAGGGATAGCAATACTTCTACTAATACAAGATCATGCCATGCCCACCCTGTTCCTGCCAGGCCCAAGCCTCATACTAGTACAAATCAACTCTAAGGGAAGCATACAGATTTTAGGAAACATGAATAACAACCCGTACTACAACCACACCTCAAAACTACCACCATTGGCCGCACCTTTCTTGGCCCAGTAATCCGCAAGACAATTGCGTTCTCTTAATATATGCCTTGCCTGAGCACCTCCGGACGATTTCAGTACAGCCATGATAGGCTTCATCAATTTATGCAATTGCCATGGAACCTGTTTTAGATCGTTGAGCCACCTAACAACGTTAGCTGAGTCACATTCGAGTATAATTTGTTGAAGAGGAAAGCCTTGGTCCCTAACAATTGCATCACAAACACGGTGGACCGCTGTCAACTCCGCCTCCGTTGAATCTGTGATGCCGATGTATTTTGATAAAATGTAGATTATCTCTCCCGTATCGTTCCTAATAACATCCCCAATTCCCGCCAGGCCGGGATTCCCCAAGGATGATCCATCGGTGTTTATTTTCCACCATCCTTTTTCCGGGCACTCCCAAGCTAAACCAACTCGAGGCACTTTGTTCCCCCTTCTAGCTATAATGGACAGATTAACGGGGAAGTTTTCTTCCAAACTCAACAACTCCACATTCGCATCAGCCACCTCCGCCTTCCACCAGGTTCCGACCCTCCATTTAACTTCCTCCAACGCTGCCTTACTATTGAAACTCAACCCTTGGAAGACCGCCTTATTTCTCCAGCACCATATAGTCCAAATTAGTGTCATGCATGTTAGAGACCACACAACCCCTCGACCCTTTTTTGGGTCATAACCGAGCCACCAAACCAACACCAATCTTGCATGTCCAGGTATAGCCCACACGACGTCGAACCATGACACCACAGTGTACCGCATTTGACATACCATTTTACATTTGCAAAATAAGTGATCAATGGTTTCCACATCCGAATCGCACAATGGACAAACGACATTATTTACCTGAGCACAATTTCGGGCTACCAGAATCTCACGAACAGGTAGAGCTTCTTGCACCATTTTCCATGCCACCATTTTCACCTTCATAGGACACTTAATCTTCCACAAGCATCTCCAAAACTCCCTAGTCTCATCCTCCCTTCTACCAGTAGACAGCCTCAAACATCCTTTAGTAGTGTAAATCCCATTACCTGCTCTACTCCACCTAATTCTATCCCCCAATTGCCTGCACATCTGAACGCCATTGATCACTCTGATCAAATCACCTCACACTCCACCCTCGCAATCAAAAAGCGGTCTCCTTAGTTGAATGTTCCACGCCCAATTGAAACCCTCCCAGGACCCGAACTCTGCTATCATACCATACTTGTTAACAGCTAAGGTGAATATTCTAGGAAACATCTCTCTAAGGGACCGGCCACCATCAACCCATTTGTCCCACCAGAATCTAGTAGACTCCCCGTTCCCTACTTGGATAATAAAGCTACCCCCGACGTCAGCTAACCGCGGACTCTCCCAAGCCTTACAGATACTACTCCACAGGGAATTACCCGGTTTAGATACTGGAATCAATGACGATCTATTCTCATAATACTTAACACCAATGACGTCTTTCCAAAGGGCCTGTTCACAACCTAACCTTCATTTCCATTTTAATAGCAAAGCCTCATTTAACTTACTAACACCCCAGACTTGAAGGCCACCATTTTCCATATGGGAACACACTCTATCCCAACTAATCGTATGAATTTTTCTTTCACCATCCCGCTCATTCCAAAAGGAATCTACTTACCTTAATGAGCTGATTCTTGCACTTTATATGGGGATTGATTCATGGCTGCTCATTTACTTCGAAAAAATTAATTTTGACAGCCATTATTTTTTCTGTCAAACATTCGAAGTGCATACGAGATTCTTCTCCAAGTGTTCTTGCAATTATTCATCAAGAGGAGAATCTATTTGATCCACTTGTGTACTGGTGATCTAATCACCTTTATGCAACCGAGCCTTGGGTAGACTTTGGATCGACAAGAAGTTTATTTGCCCTTTGATTGAAGGAGACGATAGCACTCAAGGGGATTATCCAAGGCGTTTGTCGTGGTTACCTGCTCATAATCGACATATCTTGAAGAGGAGGGTCTGCGGACAGGTTTCGTCCAACGGAAACTTGTAGGGGGAGCCTTCAAGGAATTGAAGCAAGGTCGGGGAGATCTTCACCAAAACTATGGAGAGTTTTGGTCTGACAATTCATCTGCTTGGAGATCGAAGTTCGGCAGATTTTAATTCACTATTGTTTGGATCGCAGATCCTGTTCGAACACATAGTGGAGACTCCTGGATTGGTATTCCCCCAGACGTAGGCTGTGGCCGAACTGGGTCAACAAATTCTTGTGTTTCTTTACTTTACGTTTTTCAGTTTGTTTTATATTCCGCTGCATATTCTTAAAACTAATTAACGGATGTTCATAAAAGTTGTTTAAACAAGTTAGCAGGACAAAATCGGTTTAGCCGTCACCTCGTCATTTTGAACCTAACACTAACAAAATAACACTTCACTTTTTCTTGTGCTATTATGAGGAACATGAATCTAGTACTACAAGATACTAGTATGTAAATTAAGTAGAAGAGAGAATAGTACAAAAGTAAATCCATCTACACAGAAGACAGTCATGGACAGACTTTGTCCGAATCCTTCCATGAGGCGCAATTGTTAAATCATCCTATCAGTGGGACTACACCCGGATTTAAACAACAACAATATATTGAATCAGAATAAATAAAGAAATGGGTAATTAAAGGAGTGGGAGGCAAGTGGGTGAAACACCAAATGTTCCAACACAGGGCTGGCTAGCTGCAAACATCAATCAATTACTACTATTTTGCCTGTTTGCTGATTCCTAATTTACTTTTCAGTATTGTCCGACTCCGACAGCTGGTTTGTCTCCATTAATGTTAATTTACTAATTAATAATTTGGAATTTCACCTTAGATTTTTTGTGGGGTTTTGTTGCAGTAGTACTTATTTTATACTACTCCTATATTTTATTAGAAGTAATCTACATCTTTGATCGAATCTTGATGAGTTTTGAAGAATGTGGAAGGCCCCAGCCGGCACGTACTCCTTGTCCCCAGCATATTGGGTCCTGTTTGTCTGCATTATTATTACTAAAACTACTACTATTATTTTACTAGTTGATTATAGATTTATAGATGTATCTAAATTAGTAGTATTTTTTTTTTTGAGGAGCCATTGAAGGCCTGGAAAGGGGTGGTGGGAGCCCATGCCACACAATTACAAAGGGGAAATAAAGGGAGGGATAGGGGGCCGGTGGGAATCGAACCTCCAACCTTCCGTTGGAAGTCAAGGGACTTAACCGCTTGGGCTAGGTCCTCATCCCAAATTAGTAGTATTTAATTTGTAGCACAAGCACAAATTAAATTTAAAAATAATAATAAATAACTTCCCCAGGCAGGCTTGTTGAAACTAGGGGAGGCTTAAGACTTAAGCGAGGTGATAATATCTCACAATTATCAGACAATATTGGTAATGCTTAAGATCTCCTACTATTCCCTTATGTCTTTTTTGATTACATTTTAGTTGAACAACCTATTCATGCTAGAGGGGGCGGGATAAACGAAAATAAACAAAAAAAAAACCCTAGCTAAGGATCAGATAACCAAGTTCCCGAAGCATCCGCCGCTAGGAGAGCCTTCACAGGATCAGTAATTGAATTCCAAACATAATTAAGGATTGGATTTAAGATGTTCCCCGTATTCTTAATTCTATTTTGCACTCGTAGTTTTCTTTGAATTATGGAATTTTAACTATGCTGTGCAATAGTAATTTATGGGCTCAATATTGTGTGCGTGATTACAGCCAAAACACATTGGAAAGAGTTCATATTGATTTATATATGAATCACTACTGAGCATGATCCATGGAATGTGAATGGTAGATGTGCAAAAAGTACGTTGCGACATTAAGGAGGAATAATATAATACCTGAATAATGACTTAAAATGAATGAAACTAGATACTAATGCCAACTATATATAGTCTTTCTTAATAATTATTTCTATAAGAATTCCAAAATTAAGTGTGCAAGTCTCGAAGCAACATCTAGAGTAACGTCTTATCTTTCCATTGCATTGAAAATGAGAGTGTTATACGGAAGGAGTACTATCCATCTTATCCGTCCCATTCTCATCCCTTTAAGTAACTTCCAAAATTTGCCATGTGCCTAGGTAGAATTTTAGTTGTCATACAGTATATAAATAAATGGCTGCAGCATGCGGTTCAAATTTTGCTGTTGAAGGAATATTTTTTTCAGCAGCTCGTAGATGCATCACATGACCCATCGTCAAATGGATTCTTCTTAAAAAAAAGAAATTATATTCCAAACTTAGAGGGAAAAGGGAAATGCGGTAATACGAAAATTCACAATTAACATTTCCCAACGCAAATAGACACATGAGACTTTTTCTTCACAACCGACAGCTTTACTTTTAATAATACAATTAATTTTCACAAAAAATGGCAGATGAGGGGAACTCGGCGGCCGATGTTTTGACTAGGCGTGGGCTATCAAAGAAGCTTTTAACAATATGGATTTCTCCTTGCTGCACTAACAGGGTCGTCTAATCATTGTCTTGTGTCTTTAAATCCAAAGTAGTTATAGCAACTCAAAAGGGCAGCAAGCTAGCCAAGTGCATGGAAAATGGAAATGATTAATGGAATATATTTCACAGCAGAACATCCCAAACATGTGCATAAACACTATAAGGACCAATACTTAATTAAAAGTTATTGCCAAGTACCCTTGAACCTTGTAAACATTTGAATCAAGAACAACAAAATTCAACATGATGAAAAATTTGTATATCAGACTTAAAAAAAAAAAAAAATTGATCCGAAATTAGTTTCTAAACATTTTGTTCATATATCAAGTAAAACAATGCTCTAATGGCATTACAAGAATTTCCTGTTCTAGCGACAAAAAATTTTGGTAAAATCTGATCACTAAAAAAAGTTAGGAATAAAATTTACGACCGAAATTTGTTAGTTACCACAGTTTTAGCTAACAAATCCACAATTTTTCTAGTTGTGTGAAGCTAATTCCTCACTATTTATGGATTTGCTACAGATATATAGGCTGCGTAGAGAAGTGAGTATGGGGCCGGGGCAGAAAAGCAAAGCATATTTTGAGGTACTCATCAAAGAGTAGTTGGGAAATATCCATTGTGGTACCGAAGCATATATATATATATCATCCATCTAGAGAAAATTAGGAAGCTAGCTAAACCAGTTATGATAATATGTACATACCAATTTCCTCAAGTAGTCAAGTGTAAAATCCGGTATCATTTACTGAGCATAATAATTCGGATCGAAGGAACATGGCACCCTTCCCTTCATAAGGGGTCGGGCGCTCTCTCCCAAAGGATGAGACATATTGGTCGTTAAGGATGAAGAGACCGTGTCATCTCACCACAAAGCCAGTTTTTTCAATTGGCATGTAAGTTGGTATATAATGTTATACGTATATGAAAATGCAAGGGTTAATTTCTAATCAAAATCGTACATGTGCATGTTGATTTAATTCCTGCTGAAGAGTATTTGCCATGCAAATTAAATTGTGGATATCTCAATCATTTACTGGGAACTTTATTATAGATTGATAAAAATTCTATTGAGTTATAATAATGTTTAAATTGTCTTTTAAACCCTAATTATTCCAGTCCGAAGTAAATTTTAATATTTCGTGGAGTATATGCAATCTGTGATGTTTTTAGAATTTTTTGACATTTTTTGAGTTTTTGTGATTTTATATATATTGTTATATAGTTTATTTTTCGTGATAATGAGTTTATGTATGTTAAATATGATTGTTGTATTTTACTTTTCACCCAAACCACACAGTAACTCTCACCTAAATTTTATGAAATAATTTTCTTAATTATGTCATAGATATATGTGAAGTAAAGTAGTATATTTTTATTTTCTCACGATTTGAAGATATATAGTACTACTACTACTTATAAGGATGTGCATTACATATGCATTTGAGATCAAGTTTGTAAAGATGTGTTAACTGAACATTGGGAGATGTTCGGATAGGTGACTCGATTCGGGTTTTGGAGATGGCAATCGGATTGACCCTGGTCAGGGAGTTAGAGAGATTTGAGCTACTAAATTCATTGTTGCAACCTTGAAAAAAAAAAAAAAGATCAGAAAAAGTATTATAAAAAAAAAAATAGTTAGAGACATTGTTAGATTGGTAATAAAGTGGAGTATAATGTCATTAGCTAAATGATTGATTGGGTCAAGAGGAGAGGTAGAGCTGGAAGATTGGGTTGGGATACTCCTTGTTTTTGCTTATGGTTGTGCTATATTTTTTGTTTCTGGATTTTCATGTGACTATTTTAAGGTAGCCCCTCTATATCCTCTATTTGTCTGTTTGGTCTTCTACCTTTGCTTTTGGCCCCAACATCACCTAGCCTTGGCCCTTTGATTCGTTCTGATGCAATGGATTGGAGCATTACGAGCAGAAAATGTGGTGTGGCAGCAGGTTTCTGCAGAGTCTCTGTGATACATTACTGGAGAGTGCACCGCTCCCCCATTTTGAGAAGTTTGGGTGGAATTCTTACAATGGGGTAGCTCAAATTTTGATGATTCTGGCGAATGGTGGGAGTTCGGAGATTGCTGTTCATGGTGATCATTATGTGCGATGCTGCCCCACGCTGAACTGTTTCTTGGTATAATGTTTCTTGGTTCGTTGGATGCCGATCTGAAACTTGATTAAGAATGTGCAGATACTGCCTTAGGTTGCTGGTTGCTGCTTCGGCTTGATTCTAATGTAGTATTAGGTTGCTGTTGTGACTTCCAGTGGTGGTTCTGTATGGTCTGTATTGTTTGCTTGGGATGGTTTTAAGTTGTAGTTGAGTAGGTGTGATGCTGTCGGTATTGGTCTTCGTCTTTGCTCACAGTGTGAGTTGTTGTTTTGATGCCAATGCTTGGTGTCTTGGTGGACGACTTTATGGTTTCGAATGAAATAGTACCTTTTCCTCAAAAAAAAAAAAACCTGAACATTGAACCATGCTTTGAACTCTAGTATTCTACAAATATTTAATGATCAACATAAACTATCTAGTTGCCTAGTGGTCAAGTCCCCTGGCGTAACCTCATATTCTGATTTCCTCGCTTCCTTTGCTAGTTACAATCGATCAATCCATCCTACTCATCCTCTTATTAATCTCTAGCCTGGAATCAAACCTTAATCTTTCTTTCTTGATTAACCACTTCATCACATCATCATCATCATCATCATCATCATTAACAATAACCAACCTTTGATCCATCCAATCTCAATCTTTCATATACATTTACAGATGAACATATTACAACCCAGATCCAGAGAGAGAGAAGAAGAAGAAGAAGAAGAAGAGAAACAGAGACAGAGAGAGTCAGTACTCAGTAGTCCATCATCCAAAGAGCAAGTTGAGTGGACAAGGACAGCATATAACCAGCTTATCACCAAGAACTTAAGACAAGCATCCAAATTGAAGGAAATACAATACGTCCAAGATACACTATAGTGTGTGTTCATCATATTAGTAATAGCAGCAGCAGCAGCAGCAGCAGCGGAAGTTGTCTTCCACTGTTTATTCATTGTTCATGATTCACCATTTCGTTGAGTAGCACTTGGTAGCCGTTTTCCCTAAATTCAAGAGTGACCCCAGCTTCTTCATAACTTCCTCATATGTTGGCCTTTTATAGTCCACAGCCTGCTTGATCCCATCCAGATTCCAGATTTATTGCACCATCAATAACGTAACAAAGACATTAGCCTTGTCATTAAACAAATTAATGAAATGCAGACATATGGGATATGGAATCTCACAAATAACTAGTACAAAATTCCTAAGATATCGTAATTCGTATGTACCTGCTCAATTACTTCCTCAGGGGTAGCCCATTTCCACTCTGAGAATTCTCTGTCCATTTCCTCCTTCCCTAAATTGATCTCGCTATCATCCGCTGCCAGTCTCATAACAAACCTGCCAATTATCCCCACACTTAATATTCATCCATTTAATTGGGAATACTACAGAGTATATATGTAGCCTATGTGACCAATTTCGCATTAACTGATTTAAGGATGTTAGCAATGTACTAGAAGCCTAGAATCATCCTCCAAGAATCATTTGACCACTGCTGTCAAATGTTAATCACCAGCACCAAAGAAGAAATCAAACAGAGGTAGTGTATGCTCACATGGAAAATGTCTGGTATGCATTTATAATTTTATATAGTCCACCACAGCATATACAGAAATTTTACAAGCATGCTTGACAGTTTTATAATGTACAGAGAAAGCATGGCTGATGGCTCTTCTTAAGAGATGACATCCAAAATGCATGGGACAAATATAAAGTGCGGATAAGGAAGCTATGGATCCTTGATATTGTCAAACTCAGGACTGCTTATGGTACTCAACTACTCATGTCAGTTAGCATCAATCAATTATACCCCAAACCTCATGCATGCCATATGCAAAGACAGGTGGACTTCAGAACAAGCTATTTATTGTTTTCGTCATTTCCTTAATAAAGTCTGAACACATCAACACACTAATGAATGAAAGGTTAAGAAACCACACACAAAAGCAGGAAGAAGGGTGAGGGACTGAAGGGTGGTGGGGATATTAGGTATGCAGAAAAAATGGGTGCATTTCATATTTGAGCAAAAATGCAGACTATATGAAAAATGAAAAGGGTCAATAGTTGATATTTTCGTTTCCTGACTGAATGCCCTTTTGGGACATTTACTGTAAGGAAAACTCAAACTCTGCACAGGCACATATACTATGTCATATATCCATAGAGAGCATTAGCAAATTCATGCGCTAACCATTTTGTTGCCTGCCCGTGCCATTCCCCCCTCCAAAGCCGATTCACTTTTGCCTTCACAGCAGGAGGGAAATCATAGGTTAACCATCCTGAAACCTGATCAATCAAAAGAAGAATTTGAGACTTATCAAGGATCTGCATAAACAATTACTCCTCCTCGGGTTTCAAAAGTGAATAACTATCGCCATCAATAACTAATTAAATAGAGGGAGCATATATTTTACAGCTCAATGAAATTCTCCACGTGAACACTAATTTCAGCTCATCACTGTACAAGCTGACTTTAACACTCTTCTACACACATGACAATCAAAGGAAGGCATAAACTATGAAGAACGAATGAACCCCATACCAATTTCTTTTGGGTTCAAAAACATAGTGAAATGTCAAATTTAGCAGTGTGCCCTCTCTCATAGAAAAATATTGGATTGAAAGGACTTATAGACTTGTCAACCAAAGAAAACACTGCAGAAAGTTGATCGAGCGGTCGAGCCAAGTAAACATGAGTAGGGATAGGGACGGACCTCATCTATTATTTCAGCCGACACGACTCCAGTTTCATCCTTCAGTTCTCGAATTGCAGCAGACCTTGGGTCTTCACCTTCTTCAATACTTCCCTATCACGTGCGTGAATGACTAAGCTCATCATGCACAATTACATATGGTAAAACAAGCATTAAGTAGTGTTAGCTGAAAATGATTTCTCATACATTCCTGAGTTCCATGTTTATACATATATACTCCATATACAATCTAGCCTTCCCCAATCATGATGAAGCATTTCCAAGGCAGCATAATGTAGTACTTCTATTATATTGTAGGATTTAAGGGTTGGTTTCTATATATCCAAGGCCAACCCCAACCACAATACATAACACCAAACCCCCGAATACATAACACAGCAAAACCAAGATCAATCCAGTAGAAACAAGCCAAGATGGTAGAATCAAATACAATCAATTGTCATCTCCCGAAGTGATATAGAGAAGAATAAACAATATGATCACAATTTAAATGAGTATCTATACAAAACAAATATTGGAAGCAGATGTAAATCCCTATATATAGCTCGGGATTGTTGGAATTTATTCACATTTCTTCTGTACATGATCTTAGCATGTCGTATTTACATCATCTTATTCATGCTGCATCAAAGACTACCAACACGATCTTGCCAATAGGCCATTAACTTGATTGTACTCTATGTATTTATGTATATCCTAAAATGAAGTACCAAAAGGGTGGATATCTACATGAATCCAAAAAGGAGCTTTCATCGCTAAATATATTAATAATAATTATTAGTATTACATTATAACCAGTTTCAAAAGAAAATTGGTTTTATATGTACCAAAAAATAAAAAAAAGTTCATTACCTGAGGCATCTGCCATGCTCCAGGAACATTCAGTCTAGAAGCCACAAAAACCTGGAAAGAATTGAGAAATTTAATAAGATTTTCCTCAAAACACTCATATATTTAAACGAGCAGATAAGATTCAATAATAGTACTTCCTCCGTTTTGATATAATTGCACCATTGGTATCGTGTTTACTATTTATTGAGTAAACATAGTCAAGTTAGATTTTGTTGGATTCGTCTAATAACATAGCTTTAATAACATAGCTTTAGAATATTAAATTTTTATAATTTTTATTTGTATACAATTTGAGTTATTATGATTTAAATACGTGTTTTGGATTGCGTGAAACGCAGAAATAGAGCTGTTATTAGAAAACAGAGGTAGTATGCGAGAAGAAACTAGGGGCAAAAGGCCAAAAGAAAAAAATAATAAAAAGGATGCTCCATCAATTTATATTACGATCTATACTGTATAAAGGAAGAGAAATTTTAAAGCACCCATGAAATCAGTAGCAAACAAACAGAATATATATAATTTCCTATCAAATAATTATTACTTTGAAAAAGCAAATGATTTGGCGTGACCAAGAATTAAAGAAGTGAGGGAAAGCTTTAAGCCAGAAGAATAGGGGAAATTAAAAAGAATTATTTGTACATATGATCGAACAAGGCCATACTTGAGATAACTCGATCTTCGCCTGAAAGAGACCAGAAAGCGGTACCAGAAGAATAAAGATGGCATTTTTAATTTGATAACAGAATAAAAGAGTTGAGACAAAAACATCTAGGCGCGGCAGAGACTAGATAACAATTACTAATAAGAAAAGGAAAAAGCAAATCAAGATGGTAGCCAAGAAGTGCAAAGTAAACGTTTTTTTTTCGGTGGCTAACCAATACCAGGTTATCATGATTGAGGAGGCAGACTCCGACGTTGGGACGATAACCAGAGGGTAGACCCTCCATTGATTTCTGGCTCGGCCCTCTTTGTGTCTTTGTTGTAGAAGGCAGCGACTTTGAGAGTTGGAGATTGAATTTAAGACAAGTCAGAGAAGGAAAATGAGAAAGTGCGAGAAAAGAGAAAAGAGAGAAGAGGAATTGATCTGGTCCCAGAACCAGAACAAAAATCACTATCAAAACATATCACTTTTGCAGAAAGTCAAACAGGTTCATATGCACTGTGGAAGTGTGTGAGTGTGTAAGAATGAGGTTATGATGACGTGGAAATAGACTTGTTGTGCCGCTGGCTGCTGCCTCCTGTTTGCTGCTTTTTTTTTTTCCCTCAATTCCCATCTGTGATCATCAAATTGTCAAATACTTATAAAAAATATTGTAATAATACTAGTGGAGTAAAGATACGATGGTGCACGTTGAGCAGTGGGGAGTTGCTAATTGATTCAATCTTATCCTTGAACCTCTTCAAGTCCATGCCCACTGCCCACCCATCTTTCATTCATCTAATCATTCTAATCACCAACTTTAGTTTCTCAATTGTGGATTCTCTCACGCTAATTGAAGTGATGAGATATTATTGATTAATTAGGATAAGAGATGAAACGGCAGGTGGAGAGGACTATTTCATTTTCCTTTTTCAAAATAATAGAATAATATAGTATATAAATAATCCCATGACTCCATCTGTCCATGGCCAATTGGCCATAGGTGTGGTTAAAAAGCCATCCTTGTGGGTTGAAATTGTAAAGAATATAGTAGTCTTAAACGCCAAAAAGTATGCAAGTGGGCAGTAGAGAGTAGAGAGTTGAAAGAGGGATGAATGGACCCAAATTAATGTAAGGGTAGTCCAAGCCCATTACTGTTAATTGTGTATTTGATGTTAATTGAGATTAAAGGCAAGGCGAGTAAGGGGAGGGTTCTGCCGTTCTGGTGGTGCAATGGAGTTGGAGCCTGGAGGAAACTCGGAGGCATTGTTCTAAATTTGCTGGGCACCGATTACCTATTGGTAAGTCTTCCTTAATTGTTTTCCCGTCCTTTCTTTGTGGTTTTTGGATGTTGGATAGTGGGTAGAATGGTGGTATGATCAGGTGAGGATTTTGATTGTGAAATTAGGGATTTGGGGGATTGTTTGGTTGGGGAACCGGAATCAAGGACTTGAAGCAGTATTGTTGTTGCTGATAAACGATCAGGCAAAGTATTTTAGTTGAGATAGATAGATCAATAGATAAAGCATAAGGTGCCAAAAGAAAAAACGGAAAACACTCTATTACTGAATCGTACCTTGGATGAAACCAGAATGAAACTTTCCGCAGCCGAAACGAACCAATAGACATCGGCCGGCTCTTCCACGGGCCACTCTGTTCTGCTGTGTGGGCGAACCAATCTGATTAGAGGTGGATGAAATTGGAAACAATCTCATCGTATCCAATAATCCGCTCCTGCTCCTCGGTCCTCCCGCGCCAACAATGCTCCAAAAAACCTCCAAGAACCCAGCTGCAAATCGTAGAGTGCAGAGGAATGATTTCAATGGGGAAACGGCGAACGGAGGGAATCGGAGGCCTGGAAGAGAGGAGAGATAGGGCTTTCATGACGAAATTGGGGAAGAAAAGGCAAGCTATTCACCAATTATTATTGATGAATGTTTCTTTTACCCAATTCTAAAAAGGTTTACGCCTTACATTTTGGCATAATTTGGTAAGTAATTTGAACAGAGTTTAGAGTTTAGACTCTGTATTTGGTGTTGAAAAATAAATTTTAATTGAAATAGTTTTGAACATATATATATTAACGGTGGCGGATTTGTGAAGGGGTTTGAGGGGCCGCCGCTACTCGAGTTCGAAATTTGCCTATTAAATTTTATATAATTATATTTTTTTTAGTTACAATTTACAAAATTATACTTCCTCCGTTTTTTTGTTAGCTACAATTTCGCAAATGCTACTGTTCACTAATATACTTTCACTTAAAATTTTATCATGGTTATATAAATTAAAATATAGTCAAGTGAGATCTTGTTAGATTCGTCTCGTCTTGTAGTTTTTAAATATCGAACTTTTAGAATTTTTAATTGTACCGAATTTGAGTTATTAATGTTTAAATTGTTCATTGGACTGCGTGTTGGGTGGGTTCATAGTCAAGGAAGTATATAATTTCGCCCCCCAAAAATTAAATTTTGGCAATAATATTTACATAGTCGTGTAAAGTTTAGTTATAATATAAATATTTTTTCAATAATTTATGGGGAAGAAGAAGAAAAAGAAGGCAACATGTTTCTTTTCTGGGGGTAATGGATGGCCGGAGCCATTTTATACAAAAATATATTTATTTACATTGAAAATCTGGACATCTTTATAAATTTGAATTATAGTGATGTTAGCAATATTAGTAAGAAGGCCCGAGTAGAGTTAGACGAAGAGAGAGAAATTATTGGCGACCCGAAAAAACGAAAATAACTGATAGTTATAGTATAGAAATTAAAACTGATATAATGCGAAGATATTTGGTAGTATCCCCTCCCCCCACCCAGGAGACTCTGCATCGCCACTGGATATTAATATCTATATCTTGATTTTAAAATCTTACGTGTTTTACGATCCCACTTCTTAAAAACGATCTAAATCTTTGTATAATCTTTTTAGTAGGGTCTCGATTTTAATCCCGATCTTAATTGTAAAATCCCGATCTTAATGATATAATTTTATGATCCTATACGACTCGATCCTACCAAAATTTGAAATATGCTCCCATAATGTAGTAGGATTTTATTATCTAAATTCAATCATATGATCACAATATTGCAAAGACAAAAACGATCCTAGTTAAGGCCTCGATCTTGATAACCTTGGTTTTAAATGTTTGTGTTTGAAATTAAAATTTAGAAATTTAAAGCTAGGGGTTGGAATAAAATACTCCTACCATTTTTTTAAGTTAATTAATTTTGCATTTCACGCAATTTAATATATACTTTTAATTATTAATATTCTCAAATTGTAAAAAAAAAATTATAAAAACTTAATATTTTAAAGATTAATTAATGAATAGTATCAACTATGCAGATTGTGGTAAATTTATAAACGTATACTGTTATAAAATCCAAATGCTAAAAAAAGCCAAAAGCATTCCTAAACAAAGCTTTAAATGTTTTATTAGTGCGGTAATGCTCTTTTGGGAGGAGCCATTAAAGGTCTGAGAAATGAGTGGTGGGAACTCATGCCACACAAATTACAAAGGGAACAAAGGAGAGGGATAGGAGGCCGGATATGAGCGCTGGGAACTCATGCCACACAAATTACAAAGGGAACAAAGGAGATGGATAGGGGGCCGGATGAGAACTCAAACTCCCAACCTATAGGTTGGAGTTGGGGACTTACCACTAGAGTAAATCTTTGAGTTCTCTTACAAGTATATTCCAAATTAAGAAAATTTCAGGTTAGAAAATACGATATCAGTCTTTTATAGTGATATAAAGTTTATATTATGCATAAAGTCCCTTTACTTCCAATCTGAATGTTGGAGGTTTGATTCCCAACCGGTCTCCTATCCCTCTCCTTTATTCCCTTTGTAATTTATGTGACGTGGCCTCCCACCACCCTTTTTCCTAGCCTATTGATATATTAGGCATTTTTTTTAAAGGAACTAAAGTAATAAAAAGTAATAAGTTGACCAAAGTGATTATTAACTTACCTCACTGAATTCTATTGTAGTAATTAATTAAAATTTAAATATAGATTATAAAAACTAAAAATGCTAAACCGTTCCCAAAACATGTTAACATTCATTGTTTTCATGCAATCCAATATAAATTTTTAACGATTAATATTTCAAATTATCTTAAAGTAAATTATAAAAATTAAATATTCTAAAACTATGTGATTAGACAAACCTAACTACATCTCACTTGACTATATTTTATTTTATATAACTATATTAAAATGTTGAATGAAAGTTACTCAATTAAAGTGAAAAACTATGCAAATATTAATATCATTAGAAGACGGAGGAAGTATATCAGATAGAAAAATGCCCTATTTGGCAATCAATAGGTTTGTTTGGCAATTAATATGTTAACTGATTAAGTGAGTAATAAATTAGATGTAATTAGTTGTTTGACAATTTTGAAATCAATTTTTTTTCTTACAATAAGCTAAAATCCAAAATGCTACTCTTTGCAGTAAATTCTAAAAAAATGATTGTATATTATTTTAAGTTATTTTATCCTTTTAACAAAGTTATTTTATCTCACAATATCTCATAAATGAGCTCATTTAATTTTTAATTTGTTTTACCAAATACCTGCAAGGTCTTTTACCCAAATTTTGGCAGCAATTCTCAATTAAATTTGTGATACGATGACATATGCCATCAGTAAAGGCCCAATTAATTTGTATTGCAATTTTCAAGCCCAACAAGAGCTCTATAAATCATTCTTTTAGTTGGCTGTTTTTTGCCCATTTCAGAATTGGTTTTCACGGATTTGCTCTCCAGACAATCGAAGGATTAATGGATTATACGATATTAAGGGGTTGTTGGCCTTTGGATCATCCATGGCGGTGTTGCCCTTTTAGGACAGGTCATTGTTGGGCTCAAGCTTTGAATGTTTTAATCAATAATATAATTATTGGCCTATATCGAAAAATTTTAAAAATATGGGCGAAATTAGCATTATATAGATAAATTATGCGACCAAATGGATATTACATTTTGCACTAATTGACATTAGTCGCTCTTCCAAAAAATTGACATTAGTCAGCCGTCCCTTATTAGTGTAGTTATATGTCAGACTAAGAAATTGAAATAAATTTTAACGGGAAATCCAAAAGAAAGGTCTCCCACAACAAATACTCACAATATAAGACACGCGTACCAAAATACTCCCAAAATACAACCCATACAATATTTTTGATATACTTTTGAAATTCAAAATGGTGAAATGACAAAGTAACCCCTCGGTCAAAAAATACTCAAACCAAATGGAGAAGGGTAGATTAGCCATTTCCCCTTTATGTCTTGTCGGGCGCATCTCCCCATGCCTGCAACCGTCAGGCAGCATTGAAGGTGCACGTCTCCTTCACCGGCCGCTCACCCATCTCCCCCCCTCTTCACGTCCGAAAATCGAAACCGCCGTCCCCATTGCGAAAAAGAAACCGTCGGAGCAATTACTACGTGGAGTTTGAAGAACGGGCGACGCTCCAACCTCCATTCTTCGCGATAAAGTGTCGGACGTTGGTTTGGGGCAGGAGAGTGAGAAGAAATCGGTTTTTGAAGCTTCGAAGAAACCCAATCGAATTCGAAGCTCGGTGTTGAACCCTAATCAAGGTATGCAATGCAATGGGCTTTGTGATTTTACTGTTACACGAGTATGGGCATACTTTTTTTCGTGTTGCAAGGTTGGAAGATTGAATTTTATAGTTTTTAAGGTTGTGAAGCATCGGTTTTAGGGTTTGCTTAGGGTTTGAGATGTTTTTATGATTTTGATTGTCATTCTGTGTTGATCGAAAAGTAGATACAATTCTGGTTCGGTTCGCTGGATGTGTTTGAGCGATGTTTTGTTTTTTGCCTAATGCTAAGTTCTGGGAATATTGTTATGTCGCTTAAGACGGATTTCTGTATTGGTGAAATTGTTACACCGGTATTATTCGTGCATAGGACGGGTATAATTTGTGATGTGCATAAGTACGTTTGAACAACGGGTATGCATTATCATTATGGATAATTATTGGCTGCAATCGATATTAGGTTCTGCAAAATAATCTATTTGATTCTGGTCTAATGTTGCTCGATAAGGTCCGGAGTTCTTTTGTAGTTTAGGAAATGTTGTTGAAATGATGATACATTGTTGTTTGGGCTCTTGTAATTTCTGTATGTGGCAAACTGGATAGCGGTATATAATCGTATGAACACCATTAGGAGTTGTGTATGACCCCTGTATGTTTTTTTGTTGGCATAATTAATAGAGATGCCGCCGAGACGTAGCAAGAAGAAGAAGTCACAAACTGAGGAGGCCGGGAAGGCTACCATCACAGCTCGATGCACAATAAGTGTCCTCCAAGACGCCATGAATTCTATTGAAAACACGATCACTGAAGCACAGTGGGAAGCCATTAGATCGACTCCTTCCCACCACTTTGCAAAGCTGCAGGGTACGTACAGCAGCAAGACGTTGCTGCAGGCGTTGGTGGAGTGCTTCAACGGGAATTTAAGTGCATTCGTGTTTGGACAGGGATTTACAGTGCCGTTCGAGGCATGGGAATACTCCGTGGTGTTGGGGCTGCAGTACGAAGGCATGTACGTTCACCCTAGGTGTGTGCCTGAATCCGAGTTCAAGCAGAAGTATTTTCCAAAGGATGGAGCTCTGTATAGGCCGGATTTAGTGGAGCTAATGGTGAACTTGGCTGGAACGGATAATACAGTCGATTTCGCGAGGGCGTACGTTTTGGTGGTCTTTTCCTGCCTCTTGTTCCCCAGCTCGTCCTTGACCGTCCCCGAGTTTCTTGTTCACCACGTGGACAAGTTAGACCGACTCGAGGAATATGCCTGGGGTGCGGCCGCACACGAGTATTTGGTTGCTTCGATGCGGCTCCATAATGAGAAGGGGAAGGTGTATTTAGATGGCTGCACTTTCGGGCTGGTGGTGAGTTTTTAATAAAAATGCTCTTACCTACACAATATTACTGTTATATCACAAGAACACCTATTTCTCACTACTGTTGTACCAATTTACCAATGTAGGGATGGTTCTACGAGCGATTTCCGCACATGGCCGATCCACTGGTCGAACCGATTATCCCAAGATTCGTGAGATGGAAGGAAGCGCAACGTGACCTTGTTGAATGTCGCGAGGATCTGAAACAGCTGAGGGCACAGGACCTGCGGCCCTTACGCATCAGCAAGAGAGAGAAGAGATTTGTGGAGCCTGTGGTGCCCGTGCTCGTCCCCAGCAGGGCCAAAATCCCCGAGGAGAAGGCCATAGATGACGAGATCCCCGTAAGGGTGAAGATGACGAGAAAGAAAAAGCCAAAGGAGGAGGAGAAGAAAGAGGACGAAGAGAAGTTGAAGGAGAATTTGGAGACCGAACAGGAACCGAACGAGAAAAAGGGAAAGGTATATACATCGATGTTATCGTTATGGTCTGTTGCACCGAGTGCATAAGAAGGGTGCTTAATTATCTGTTAGATGGGTATTATTTTTTTAAGATTGTTGTATTGTCTGATTCTTTGGCAGATTGAGGAGGATTTATCAAGCGACGAACCAGAGACAAGTGAGGATGGAGAGTATGTGTCAGGGGCTGACACTGATGAGGAGGCGAAGAAAAAGGCGGAGGTGAAGGCGGCAAGCAGTGAGGAATCAGAGTACGTGGAAGAGTCTTCGGACGGCGACGACAGTGATGAGGACTACGTGAATGAGAAGGTTGCTCGGGCAGTGGCATATGGCAAGCAGGAATCTACACGGAAGGCAACAAAGACAGCAGGTATGAATGAGGGAAATAATACAATGGCGATGAAAATTTTTGGGCCATCTCATGATGAGGTGGCAACGGCAGTCGAGGGAATGTTAATTCTCTCCAATTCTATACCATCACCGTTTGATCCGCTTACACTTGTTCCGTTGTCTACAGCTGAACAACGGGGGAAGCGTAAGCCGGATCCCCCTCTGTATACACCGGATACACACAGCAAAAAGCAGCGTGTGAACCGTGTACTGGACCTCACAGGCCCTTCTCCTGAAAAGAAAAAAAATGTTGTGCGTATGGATTTTGAGGAGGAGACCTGTTATCGTTATTCGGGCCGGAGGGGGTATGCCGGCGCTGACGGGTTATCGGCTGAAGAGAAATGGATTCTGGAGCGGTTTATCGACGCTCCAAAAGGGAGGTATTGTATTCTCTGTCTTCTAGTACTCTAGTTTCTTTGGATTGGTATTGGTATTCTTTAAAATAGTATTTTTTTTCCTGATTTTATGGGTTTAATTTATTTTCGGATTGTACATTTGGTAGTGGATTTGTGTGGAGCCAAGGCATCTACGCCGTGCTGCCCTCGAGCATTCTGCTGCTGCTTTTTAATGAGGCAGTATGCAATGATCTCGTTGGGAGTTACATTGCTCTTATATGCAGCCAAATGTTCCGCAGTGCTAATGGTATAACCACGAGGGTCGGATTCATAAGTCCATACACGACGGTGAGTAATTTATTTAATTTACTGTATGCGTATGCACCTTCACATATATTTTGCAACCTTATGGGATAAACTACTGCGAAACAGACGCGTATATTGGCGCTGGAGAAGAAAGGGGGAGAGCTTGATTTTGATGCATTCGAGGAGAGCTATAAAACTCTTTGGCAACCGGGGCGCGATGAATTCGAACGGCTTAGCATCTTGATCACAGGCGGACTTGACTACGTGCTGCTGCCGGTGATGACAAATTATCACTGGTTCTTGATTGTTTTGGACCTTCAGAGGATGGAAATAACAATTCAGAACTCCTTGTGGCCGGCAGATAACAACGTTGCGCAGAGGAAAATTGTAAGTCACCATGTGTCTATTTTTTTGGTACCCAGACCTTGTTGTTTAGTATTAAGTCATTCAATTTCGGTATACTATTTGCTTATGACGGGTATTCATGTTGCTTGCAATATGTATATATTTGGAATCTACAGGCGGAATTTTTAGTGTGGTACCTGAACAGCAAGCATGATTTGGCAGTGAACGAGGACATTATGTTAAGAAGGACATGTAGGCAGCAGGGTGATGGACAACTGGACTGCGGGGTGCACGTTATGTGGTGGGCTGAGGCATTTTTGCGGAATGATCCTGCATTCTGGGCGGAGGAGGCCACTGTTGATATTAAGGTGCACCGTGCCAAAGTGGCGTTGCGACTTCTAAGGGATGCTATGGAGCGGACTGTTCAGCAGGCAGCGGAGGAGACGGGGTTGACCCGGCCAACTGTGGAGGGTCAACCGGATGCGATGGAGGCCGAGCAGACTGTGCCGGATCAAGCGGATCCGAAGGTGGCCGACCCCAGTGTTGTGGATCAGGCGGAGCCAAAGCTGGCTGACCCGACTGTTGTGGATCAAGCGGATGAGAAGGTACCCGAGCCCACTGCTGATGATCCCACCGATCCGAAGGTAACCGAGCCCATTCTTGAGGATCCCGCTGCTCCAAAGGAGGTCCACCCCACTGCTGATGATCCCGCCGATCCGAAGGTAACCGAGCCCATTCGTGAGGAACCCGCTGCTCCAAAGGAGCCCCACCCCACTTCTCCCGATGTACCCGACCCAAATGCTGTTCACTGTCCGGTCCCGCTTCAAATATACGCTCCAATGGTTTTGGGGTTGTTGGCACCGGTTACCAAACCAAGAAATCCCGCTTATGCCACTCAGCCGCCGAAAACTGATCCTGCCCCTCCGCATGATCCTGTCCCTCCTGCACCTGCCCGTCCCGATTCCGCAGTGGCGGATGCTGCCCCTCCTCATGCTCCTGCCCCTCCTCCCGCGCCTGGCCTGTCTGATCCCACGACGACGGATGTTGCCCCTCCGGATGTTGCCCCTCCTCCCGCGCCTACCCTGTCTGATCCCACGACGACGGATGTTGCCCCTCCGGATGCTGCCCCTCCTCCCGCGCCTGGCCTGTCTGATCCCACGACGACGGATGTTGCCCCTCCGGATGCTGTCCCTCCTCCCGCGCCTGGCTTGTCTGATCCCGTGACGACGGATGCTGTTCCTGGCACTGATGATCCCGCAGCGACGGTGGCTGCCCCTCCATCTCATGACCCGTCTCTTGGTAAGGATGCAATGTGACAAATGTTGGTTGTATGATCGTTGGATTGATGGTTTTCTGGATTTGATGGACAGTTGTATTGTTTATGCTTGATTCATGGTATTTGCGCTTTGGACAATGGTATATTGATGTGATCCCGCGTTTTGTGAGTTTGTATGAATGGTTCGTTGATATGACGTACGTATGAATGGACATCAGTATTGTTCGTAAATGGTTGTTCGCCTGAATTGGTATTTTGAATCGTTTCCTCTAATTCGATGTCGAATTATGCATGTTCGACCGACATACAACATTGCAATAATTTGAATGCGTGCACATTTTCTCAATAGTTGTACGATGTACACTTCAAGCAATGTATTAGTACCCATGGGTTGCTCTACGATAATAAGTGTCCCTGTACATCTGATGGTTTCCCTTGAGTCATTCAATTATATGGGCAATGACTCAATAATTGTAGCTCTACAACCATGTTACATGGTATTAGTATCCAATGGGTAGAGAAGTTGGTAAGTGTTGCTCTATAACCATAGAGGAAGAATGACTCAGCCATTCAATGCTAGTGGACAATGCATTGTCTTGATTTGTTCATGCTAATATACCATATCAACCAAACGGTATTATACAAAAACATATGTGGTATCTGGTAACATTATTGACGGTATGGCCGTCTTAGGAAACTGATACTTTTACTCATTATAAGGACTTCTCTACAAAACATTAAATGAGGCTTGAACGTCTAACTATAGAGGCATGAGTCAGCCATTCAATGCAGATGGACAAGGCATTGTCTTGATTTGTTCATGTGTGTATCCCTAGCAACCATAACGGTATTATAGGAAAACTTATATGGTATCTATTGACATTATTACGTTATGGCAGTGACAGGAAACTGATAGTGCTAATGTGAATCATGGTTTTTGGTTGTGTGATTAAAAAGGTTGTAGACAATTGATATTGAATCATGGTTTGAATGAGGTATCTAATGACATCCCATAGTATTTCATGTCGGTGATCATAAAACTATGTTTGGGCATCCATTAATTAAGCAAAAACCAAGAAAATTAAACAAATATGTCAGTTGAAACAACCGAAACATCATGTGGGTGAGGTATAACAGTATGTGAACGCAAAGTAGACTGGTATTGGCAATACACAGCCATAGGTATGTTGCGTTCAGGGCAGCCTAAAATTTAATCCGGTAACGTAATCCCCGAAATAGTTGCCAAAGTTGATTTGACTCTATGCCAAAGTTGAATCTTCGCCGATAATTTGTCCTTTCGAAGCACAGTACTCGTTCTGCTAGCTCAACACATGTTTAGGGATACTCGAATTCGATAGCCCTCCTTGCAACTCGACTTAAGTTTTAATTGTAATGACTGAAAGTAAAAAAAATAAAGTTTCAATAACCCTCCTTGCAATGCTAGAAATTTTTTTTTGTGTGTGAACATGACGCGTTGGCAAAGAAGAAAGCTAAAAAAAACTATATAAAGATGGGAAAGAGTGCAAATCTAGAAATTATTAATTTATATTGCTATTTACACATTTTTTAATGACTTTTGCTTTGTTAAAAAATAAAAAAATACTCCCTCCGTCCCACTCCAAGTGTTTTATTACCGCTGGGCACGTGAATTAAGGTAGAGTTGGTTTTTGAGTATATGGTGGGGTCCACATAGTTGTTGGAGGGGAAAATTATTTCTATTTATTTCTATTTATAGAAATAAAACATTTGTAATGGGATATCCAAAAATAGTAAGTAGGACATTTGGAATGGGACGGGAGTAACAAATAACAAATAAAATTATTTTGGCTAACACTTGCAAATATATATATATATATATATATATATATATATATATATATATATATATATATTAAAGGATTGCGTAAAAAAGACACATATACAAGAAACAACACACATGGTGGAAGAGCCTAAAAACAATTTTCTCACCATTGAAATGGACAACAACATGACATGACATGATCACACATACATGAATGTGATCGAATTCACAAGATCTACGATGCAAGTCATCGAGTCAACACACACGTTCAAGTTGGTTTAAGATTGTCGAACATTGCATCCCACTTGATATCCTCAAGTCCACAAGACCAGCACTCATCATCTTCATCTTCATCTCCTTTCCCATCGCCTTTTTCGATCTCCACCATTAAAGGGTCCCAAAACCCATCAATCTTCTCGTCGTGACTGGACGACGAAAACACCTTGTAAGGGCTTCCGTTGGTGAGCAATAACGGTGGCCTAATCGCCAGCATATCGCCCGCTACCAACCTCTTGCTCCTCTTGACCATCGTATTCCTCCATCTCGCGCTGTGATTGTGCCTAGGCACGAGGGTCAAGTCGGATTCTTGGTGGGTTTTTCGCTTGCTCAAATATTTAGATATGATCCTCTTCGTTCTCTTGATCACGATCAAAATCCCTGACATGGGCCGTGGGAAGTGGTCGCCTTTGACCTTTCTCGTGAGCTTGAGGATTTCCAAGCGGTGTTTGGCTACGGAAATCCCCATGCTCTGGAGGAACTCGTGGTCGAAGTATGGTATGTCGTTTTCCTCAAGCTCGTTCTGCGCGAAGGCGAGGCCGTATTCGTACACGAGGGAGGGATCTAAACCGGTCTGTGAGAGCCAAGCGAACCAATCCATGGCTTTAATTAGTTGCTGCGAAGTGATCGTGATGAAGAAGAGACTAAACTATTTCGTGGACAAGTTTTGAAGGCAACATATATGTGTTTTTTCTTGTGCGTGTGTGTGTGTGGAGTCTTAGGATGACTTGTGGAAAGTGATCATGTGGAAATAGTAGAAAGTAGTAATAAATAGGAGTCACATTTGGGCATCTCATATTAAAAGAAATACTTCCTTATTATGCATGTAAACAAAACATGTGAATGTCTAGTGTTCAACATCCATGTTCATGCCTTGATCATAAGGTTAGACATGTGAAAGTCTTGAAATGTATATGCCTTGATTATGAGGTTAGTAAATAGTGAGAGGATAAAAAAGTTTATAAATAGCCTATGTAATGTATTGAGAAGTTAGAAAAATTTTATGCAAGCTTAATACTTGTTTCATTTCATAGCCATAATTATTACACTTTATCCATTTTATTATCCCACCTTTAAACTTCCTTTCTTTCACCATTTAATCCCAATTTCCATTACAATACTTCCACTATAAACACAAGCTAATAAGCCATATACCATTTTATTGTACACATACATAAATAAAGATAGTTATTTCTATAACACGTTATCAGCACGAGGAGACTCTGTCCAGATTATCATTTGAGGTATAATCTCTTATTTCTAAACTTTCAATAAGATTATGGCTAACCTTGCAAAGCAAGAATTTGCTCCTTTAACCGTTGAAGGAAGCAATTATATGTCCTGGGCCCGAGATGTAAAAATGCATCTTACTTCAATGGGTCTGGAAGATACTATTGCTGAAGGCAAAAATCCCAGCCATCAAAATCAGGCAAAAGCCATGATTTTCTTGTGCCATCATATCGAAGAGGCACTTAAAATGGAGTACGTGACTGTGGAATCCCCACTGGCATTGTGGGAAAAGCTGAAAGAAAGATATGATAATCTTAAAAAGACGGTGCTTCCAAAAGCCCTTGATGACTGGACAAACCTGAGACTTCAGGATTTTAAAACAGTCCGGGAATATAATTCCGCTGTGTTCAAAATTACGGCCCAATTGCAATTATGTGGGCAAAAGATATCTGAAGCAGAAATGCTTGAAAAAACGTATTCTACGTTTCATGCTAAAAACTCAGTATTGAGTGAGACATACCGTCAAAAAGGTTTTCAGAGATATTCTGATCTTATCACCTGCTTATTATTGGCTGAACAAAACAGCCTATTGTTGTTGAGAAATCATGAATCTAGGCCCGCAGGTGCAAAACCGTTCCCTGAGGTGAACGCGGCTCAATCATCGAAATATGTGCGTGATCGTGGGCACTTTAAAAATCAAAATGATGATCGTGGCCAAAATCGGTATCACAATCGAGGCAGAGGTGAATCATCTCGTCAAAATAATTATCGAAATAAGCCTCGATTTGAGCAAAATCGCAGATATGATACCAGAAGGCCTTACAAACCACAACAAAGAAATTATGCAAGAAAGCATAAACAAAATGATGAAATTTGTGATCGTTGTGGAATTAAAGGCCATATGGCTCAAACATGCCACACAGCTAAACACTTAGCTGAACTGTATCAGGCCTCGAAACGAAAAGAAAGACCAGGTGTTGAAGCACACCATAATGCCCACGATGATACTTATGATGATATATTAAATGATAATATCACGCACCTGGAAGCTGATGATTTTGTTGAGCCAGATATTGTTACCAAATAATATATTATATAGCTATATATATATATATATATATTTTGTACTTATCTTTTATAATTCCTGTTTAATATAAATAATGATATCTTGTACTTCCCTTTTATTATCCATGTATAATATAAATATGCTTTTGCATTAATAATATTTATATTGTTGATGTTTATTAACATTCTTATATTCTTGTAAAGAAATGGATGCTGGAAATTCAAAAGTCGGAGATGATATCTGCCTAATTGACAGTGCAACAACGCATAGCATTTTGAAAAGCAAAAGCTATTTCTCCAATTTAAAATTGGAAAAGACCGCAGTGAAAACTATAAGCGGTAATGCAAAATGCATTGAAGGCTCCGGTAGAGCTGTTATATTTCTCCCTGAAGGGACAAAAATGGCAATTGAAAATGCCTTGTTCTCACGCAAAGCTCGAAGAAATTTACTGAGCTTCAATGATATTCGAAAAAATGGATATCACATTGAAACTTCAAAAGAGGCAGATCACGAGTATCTTTTGATAACTCGAATTGAAAATGGCAAAAAATTTGTGAATGAAAAATTGCCATGTTGCTCCTCTGGCTTATACTATACAAAAATATGTGCCGCAGAAATACATAACCTAGTAGGCTTGAAAGCTACTAGTGAATTTATTACCTGGCACGATAGACTTGGGCATCCTGGCAGTGTAATGCTGAGGCGAATTATTGAAAATTCAAATGGCCATACATTGAAAAGGCAAATGATATTGAACCCAAATGAGTTCAATTGTGCAGCCTGTTCACAAGGGAAATGATAACCAGACCATCTCCAGTAAAAGTGGGAATTGAATCCCCTACATTCCTAGAAAGAATTCAAGGCGATATATGTGGACCTATTGATCCACCGTGTGGACCTTTCAAGTACCTTATGGTATTAATTGATGCGTCATCACGCTGGTCACACGTTTGTTTATTATCAACTCGCAATTTGGCATTCGCAAGATTACTTGCACAAATTATAAAATTGCGAGCACAGTTTCCAGATCATCCGATAAAGAAAATACGCCTTGATAATGCTGGAGAATATACATCACATGCATTTGATGATTTCTGCATGTCGATTGGAATTACTGTTGAACATCCTGTGCCTCATGTGCACACGCAAAATGGTCTGGCAGAATCATTTATTAAGCGATTGCAATTAATTGCAAGACCCTTGTTAATGAAATCAAAACTCCCTGTTTCTGCTTGGGGACATGCTATATTGCATGCAGCCGCACTTGTGAAAATAAGGCCGACAAGCTATCATAGCTACTCCCCTACACAAATTGTGTTTGGAAAGGAGCCCAATATATCCCACTTGCGAATTTTTGGGTGTGCGGTTTATGTACCGATTGCGCCACCACAACGCACAAAAATGGGACCTCAAAGAAGGTTGGGCATATATGTCGGGTATGAATCACCCTCGATTATTAAATATCTTGAGCCAAAAACGGGTGATTTATTTACTGCAAGATTTGCAGACTGTCATTTTGATGAAACTCAATTCCCGACATTAGGGGGAGGAAATGATCAACTGAAAAAGGAAATATCTTGGCAAAGTCCATTTGATTTCCTTGATCCTCGTACAAGGCAATGCGAACTTGAAGTTCAAAGAATTGTGCATTTGCAGGGAATTGCAAATCAATTACCCGATGCTTTTAATGATGCTGCTAAAGTCACAAAATCATATATAAATGATGCAGCAAATGCACCAGCCAATATAAATGTCCCAGAAGGACAAATTCCAAGTGCAAATGAACCTACTGCACGCCTGAAGCGTGGTAGGCCTTTGGGTTCCAAGGATAAAAATCCACGAAAGAAGAAAATTATCCATATGGGTGATAAATCAATCACAGATGATACTCCCGAAGGAGAAATTGATTCAACCCCCGAAAAGGTTGAACCTGAAAATATTCACCCAGAAGAAAATGAAGTTATTGAAACTTCTTTCAATTATATCAATACTGGGAAATGTTGGAACCGAAAAGAAACAAACGTTGATAATGCCTTTGCATACAACGTTGCACTCGATGTAATGGAAAATAACGAGGATCCTGAACCAAGATCAGTTGAAGAATGTCGGAAAAGAAATGATTGGCCAAAATGGAAAGATGCGATTCAGTCTGAACTAGATTCACTGAATAAACGAAAAGTATTCGGTCCTATTGTCCAAACACCAAAAAATGTGAAGCCTGTTGGCTACAGATGGGTGTTTGTGAGAAAAAGAAATGAAAATAATGAAATTGCCAAATATAAGGCAAGGCTTGTAGCCCAAGGTTTTTCACAACGACCGGGAATTGATTTTGAGGAAACATATTCCCCAGTTATGGATGGAATAACATTCAGGTATCTAATGAGTCTAGCAGTACGAGAAAATCTCGAAATGAGGCTGATGGATGTTGTTACTGCATATTTATATGGCTCATTGGAAAATGATATTTATATGAAAATACCTGAAGGGTTTAAATTACCTGAGTCTTGCAACTCAAAACCCAGAGAAAATTATTCCATCAAATTGCAAAAATCGTTGTATGGGCTCAAGCAATCTGGCCGAATGTGGTACAACCGCCTCAGTGAACGTTTGATAAAGGAATGCTATACAAATGACCCGATCAGCCCTTGTGTATTTATAAAGAAAAATGGGTCAGAATTTGTGATCGTCGCAGTCTATGTTGACGATTTAAATCTAATTGGAACTCCTGAAGAGTTGAAAAAGGCGGTCGAATATCTGAAAAAGGAGTTTGAAATCAAAGATTTCGGGAAAACGAAATTTTGCCTTGGCCTACAAATTGAGCATTTGGAAATGGGCATATTTGTTCATCAATCAGCTTATACCCAAAAGGTATTAAAGCAATTTCGAATGGATTATGCTCATCCGCTAAATAATCCAATGGTCGTTCGGGCACTTGATCCTGCAAAGGATCCATTTAGGCCAAAAGAAGATAATGAAGAGCAACTTGGCCCAGAAATCCCATATTTAAGCGCAATTGGTGCGTTAATGTATCTTGCAAACAGCACGCGACCTGATATCTCGTTTGCAGTCAATCTACTCGCAAGATACAGCTCTTGCCCTACTCAACGACATTGGAAAGGCATAAAGCATGTTTTTCGCTATCTCCAAGGAACAATTGATCTTGGGTTATTTTACCCAAAAGACTCTCGACATGAGTTAATTGGCTATGCCGATGCAGGTTATTTATCAGATCCACACAAAGCCAAATCTCAAACAGGCTATATCTTCACGTGTGGTGGAACTGCTATCTCTTGGAGGTCAATGAAGCAGACTATAACTGCTACTTCTTCTAATCATGCCGAAATATTAGCAATCCATGAAGCAAGTCGAGAATGTGTTTGGTTGAGGTCAATGACTCAACATATATTGAAAAGTTGTGGTTTAATCATTGAACCACAAATGCCCCCAACAATTTTATTTGAAGATAATTCGGCTTGTGTAGCCCAGTTGAAAGGGGGTTATATCAAAGGAGATAGAACGAAGCATATTTCACCAAAATTCTTCTACACTCATGATCTTCAAAAGAATGGTGAAGTCGATGTGCAACAAATTCGATCAGAAAATAATTTAGCGGATCTATTTACCAAGGCATTGCCGACTGCAACATTCGAGAAGCTCGTGAAGAAAATTGGAATGCGGCGGCTTCGAGATTTAAAATGATGTCCAAATCAGGGGGAGCATCTGATACAAGAATACTGTACTCTTTTTCCTTCACTTGGATTTTTTCCCACTGGGTTTTTTCCAAGTAAGGTTTTAACGAGGCATATTCTTCGTATTGACGACATTCAAGGGGGAGTATTATGCATGTAAACAAAACATGTGAATGTCTAGTGTTCAACATCCATGTTCATGCCTTGATCATAAGGTTAGACATGTGAAAGTCTTGAAATGTATATGCCTTGATTATGAGGTTAGTAAATAGTGAGAGGATAAAAAAGTTTATAAATAGCCTATGTAATGTATTGAGAAGTTAGAAAAATTTTATGCAAGCTTAATACTTGTTTCATTTCATAGCCATAATTATTACACTTTATCCATTTTATTATCCCACCTTTAAACTTCCTTTCTTTCACCATTTAATCCCAATTTCCATTACAATACTTCCACTATAAACACAAGCTAATAAGCCATATACCATTTTATTGTACACATACATAAATAAAGATAGTTATTTCTATAACATTCCTCACTTTTTTAATCTTTGATAAGGATCCATTCATCGTCCAATATATATTTTAAATAATTAATAACTCAAATTCGATATAACTAAAAATTCTGAAAGTTCGATATTTAAAAACTATAAGAAGAGACGAATATAATAAGATCTCACTTACCTATATTTTAGCTTGTATAATTATGATAAAACTTTAAATCAAAGTATGTGTGTGTGAATATTAGCTTTAAACCAAATGTAGCAAAGATTTAAAAATGGAGGAAGTATATTTTTATATTACAACTTATGTCTCTCTCATTTCTAAGTTTAAATCCACCTTTCGGCATGTATGGCCGATTTGATGTCTCAACAACAAAGGGGGTACCCACTTATATACGTTTATAAATTTATATTGTGAAATAATATATAAATAATAATTCTAATTTATAAATTATTCTATATAGGAAACAAAATTTTATTAATTAATTTTGGCCATTTTTGTTAAGGCAGCAACAAAATGCGCCGCACTTGTCCCAACTCCCATGTGACCATTCTCATGCACTAAGATTAATTTTGCACTGTTCACATTAATACTGAATGGAATTTTTTTTATCCCTTTTTATAATTTTTTTTAGAAAGAAAAATATTGAATTCTGGGATTTTTTAATTATTTTATTTTATTTTAGGTTTGTTTAATGGCATGATGAATCACGGACTAAGGAAAAGGGTAGACCATACCGCATTGGGGCCTCTACAATCTTCACCATCCATTCTCCTGTTGTTTTTAAAATAATTTTGACAATTAATGCTCCTTGGATCCAACAAGTTCAAAATAATATATAATGTAAATCAACATAATTCATCCATAAAAAATTAGTACTATAAATTAATCCTTAGTACTTCATATTATAAACTATTCAGTCATCATTTGAAATTGAGGAGTTTAATCACCACTAAAAAAAATTATGGATTTAATAGCTAAAACTGTGGTAGCTAACAAATTTTGGTTGTTTATAAAACCATGGTAGCTAACAAATTTTGGTCGTTAAAACTGTGGTAGCTAACTAATTTCGGTTGCAAAATCGGTCGCTCACTTCTTTAGTGATCAAATTTAACCAAAAATATTCAGTCGCTAGAATAAAAAAATTCTTATAATGAATTACAAAATCGGTCGCTCGCTTCTTTAGCTAATATTTCTTGATTTTCATTTCCCATATAAACTTTCCAACCAAACGCCTCAAGATAGTATTTTCTACACATATCTCTTTGCCTTTTTCCCGCAAAATTCACAAAGCATGGTGATTGATTGGTGGATGTAAAATAAATAAATAAATGAAAGAGCAAATTATGTAACCAGTACCCCTCGAAGTATGCAGAAAAAAACACAGTCTGCACTCTGCAGTCTATTCCCTTTCCCCCAAGTCAATACTCAATACAACTAATTCGATGTTAATTTTCCTACTTTTTTTTGCATTGTTTATTGTTTTAATTTTGAATATATTTAATTGTAAGTATATATTTTAAAAAATAATCATGTTAGATCTTGTTAGAATCGATAATCATATAACTTTATAATATATATTTTATATAAATTTTTTATTATATATTTTGAGATATTACAATTGAAAAAGTGTATTAAATTGTGTATATAAATGAACAGAATAAATTAAATGGAACACCGGGGTAAATGACAAAACAAAAAAGTGAGACCAAAACGTGTCACATGTCCACAGTTTCAATTTTGCCCCATTTAATTAATAATGCAATAATCTATACTTCATTAATTGATACATTTAATATACCTTAACTAATTGTTGCCCGATGGCAATTCGGTCCAAACTCATTTAATAAGATCTATATGTACACATCACAAAAAAAATACTTGCATCACACCAGTGACAAAACATTTATCCCATCATACAAAATATATCCGGCATCACATAAAACACATTATTACATTCATCACAGAACACAATTTTCACTCTCATACGGTTAATTGGGAATATAAGAAATGTTCTTTTAAAAATTTAAGCATAAACATAATTATTTTTTAATACAATATAAAAATAAATTATTTTATTGATATTTTGGGATTTTTTTGGTAGAAATGTGAATTTTTTTTTTTTCTGAACAGACTATACATGTTAGAAAATGTGTGTGGAAACCCATGCCATATGATTGTTTGAAAGATAAGAAAATAGGTAGAGGATATATTTTCAAGAATTTGTGAAAAAAACATATATTAATTAAGATTGATCTTATTTTATAGATTAAAAAATAAACATGTCGTCGATATCTTAATTTTATTTTTTTTTAAATATTAATCAAACAGTTTGTATTATGTTTTTTTATTATAGTTAATAGATTGTATTATTAAGCACTTATTTAATTCTATTTTAATTGTGTAGTGTCGTGAATGTGAAAACCGACTACATTTAATTAGTGTTTTTTTCTTTCTTGTCTTTTTTATGTTCTTTTGGTGAATAGTTAGGTGTTGGATGTTGTCACACTCTTAACTAATTTGTGAATCGCTTTAGATTGAATATTAGGGGGAATTGACATAAGATTCCATAATATGAACTATTGTACGTATTTAACTAGTTCAATCACGAACTCAACTTTTTCCCACTTTCCAAATTAAAATAATTATGGCAAGTTGAATTGTCATTCAAAAGTGTTGAATTGTCAGTTAAAATGGTTGAATTTATATTTTTTATATTAGTTAGTTAATGTTTGAAAAATTTATTCAGTACTTTTGAGTGACAATTTATCACTTATGAGTCAAAATTCCGTACATTTGCATATATAGAATTAGTAGAGTAACATATTTGTAATTGTTATCCTATTAAAATTGTTGACACCAAAATTAATAAATTTTATTATTTAGCTGGTGCTAATAGATAAACAATAAGAAATTTATATTAGTGTTATCTTAAATCTATTAGTCTTTGTACATCACAAGAATTTTCTGTTTTAGCGACCGATAAAATTTGGTAAAATTCGGTCACTAAAGGACTTAGCGACCGAATTTGCGACCGAAATTCGTTAGCGACCGAAACTACCACAATTTTAGCGACCGAATCCGGATTTTTTCTAGTAGTGGTACGATTGTCATGCAAATAAATTGTAATCAAGGTTGTGAACATGTACCAATTGAAGAGAGCAATAAAATGTTCAAAAGGAAAGCAAAGTGAGCCAAATCACAACCTAGAAGATGGATTATTATGTAGGTATGGTCCAACTGTTTGGATCCCAATCTCCACCACTCAGATTGAAGTCAATTGGATCGGTTACCTACAGTCGAAATTCGAGCCTGGTTGTTGAGTCCGTTTTCTATGTCCAATGGTTCCCCGCTAGGCCTGTTGCAGTTCTCTTCTCAATCTTCCGTGCAGCGCACAACCTCCGCGAATATAGAATTCTCTAGGAAAATCCAACCGTCGAATTTTGCTCTCCACTTTTCAAATTGAAGTTCAATGTGTTCGCTTTTTTTAATCCAAAATTCAGCTTGATCGGATTTGTTTACCTTATCATCAGTGTGTTCTGCAGAATTCCACACCTAGTTCCGCGCGAGGATGTAACACCCGCAAAGATGATGTCTTCAGGGAGGATCTAATTGTCCAATGCAAATCTCCAATATTCATATTCAATGTTGAAGTGTTAGCTAATAACAGTTGAAATTTCAGCCCGATTGGACTTCATTCACAATGCGATTGAAGCCAAACTCAGAAGGCGGGTTGGAGCTACAATTTACAGCTTTGCTCTTTTGTCTTGGGTGACTTTATGCATATTTTGTTGCCAACTCCTAGTATTATTTAGTGGCTGGGTTATTTTTAGTAAATGGGGCATTGGTTATTTCATCTTTATTATTGTAATTTACACAGGTTATATATCGTAATAATAGACATTATCAAATCAATCCAATTCAAACAAAAACTTATCTGGGAATGGGACTTGACTCAAGTGGTCATGTTCTCTACCTTCCAACCATAGGTTGGGCGTCCGATTCTCACCCGGCCCCTATTCCTCCCTTTTATCCCCTTTGTAATTTGTGTGGCTTGGGCTCCCACACACCTTTGCCGACACATAAGTGTCAATGTTTACCAAAAAAAAAAAAAACAAAAACTTCTCTTTAAGGAATTCATCTACCGGAGAATTAAGTCGGAGCATAACTCATGGTGAATCCGGGATCCGCCACCTCCACGTATGTGCATTTTACAGCAAATAAGTCATTGATTAGCTATTTGCTTTATACTCCGGTTTATATATAATAAAACCTTTGTTTATCTATTCGAATTGGAAGTTAATCCCTGGTGGGTTAACAAGAATAAAAAGTTTAGTGTAACACAATTATCCTATTTAATCTAGCTGTTTTTTGGGAAAGTTATAGTAAAATACCCACACCTAAAAGTTCTTATGTATTACTACCTGCATACCAAATACATTGTGTATTGATACCATATTTCAAAATACCATACATTTCAGGACCTGGTCATTAAAATTAAATGAAAACGAAATTGAAATCTGGAAAAGACAAGAACGCCCTTGCTTTATGTCAGAAATAGTACTCAATACGTTGGGGTTGGCAGCCATTTTTTTTGAAAACACTCTCTCACTCTTGGGGCTCTCTCTTTCTCGAACCTGCGACACGATCGAAGCTCTCTTGTTGGGCGTCGTTTTTTGGCGCGGGAAAATAGGTGGGAATGATTGTTGGGGAAGCTTGGTAGGGATGATCGAGGGTTAGGAAGGTTAGGAGTGGGGACAGCTGCGGTTTCGCGTAGGGGCGACGGGTTACGTTTTTCGGTGGCGGGTTTGAAGCGGGGTTCTGGAAGGCGAAAGCTTGACGGGAGTGGAGGGTGGTGCGATGGGTTAAAAGGGCTGTTGGAGGGCTGTAGGAGGGTTTAGGTGTGGAGTGCGACGGGGCAGTGATTTTTTTTGTGGAAGGGGTTGAGTGCGACGGGATTAGAGGGTTTTTTTAAGGGAATGATGAGTGGCTTTGAAGAGGAAGAAGATGGGCAAGAGGAACCCGAAATGCAAGTACCCGAGACCTTGTTGTTTTGCCATTACGAAGGTGAAGTGCATCTAGTCCGAATACGTGAGGCCGATCTTCTTGCGGATGTCTATAGGAAGGTGACGGATAAATGGGCCGATGTGAATGCCGCAACGAAAACCTTGCATTACGAGGAACCCGACGGCGGATACCTTATGGAACTGATTAACGACGGCGATGTGAGCAGGATGTGCACTTTGAATAGGGCAAAAGGGCAGACATTTGGGAAGATGAAGGTGATGAATCGCGAACCTGCAAACAAGAGGGCAAGGTAGTGTTCTGCTAAAAACCCTAGAAGATGGTTGTGATGTAATGGCATGTGTCGTTGGTTTTATACTTTTGTGCGCACATTGGTATTGTTATGTCTACTATTGGTACTCTGTAGTTTGTAGATTGGTGTTTATGAATTTTTTGTTTATGTGCACACCAGTGTTGTTAAGAATAGAGCGAATGCCTTGTTAGTGATTGTAAACATTTTTGACTGATGCATTGCATTGGACACGGATTTAGACATACAGATGATGACTATCCTGGTATTGAATGAATATTTTGTAGTAGTAGTGACGTTTTCGGTATTTGCTGCAACAACATTGGTATGAAAAAACTTCATTATGGTATACACACGCTTTACTGAACGTTGTAATACATTTCATGCTACTAGTATTGTATGAATAGGTTCACGGTACATATGACCGATTTCGTATGAATAGGATCATGTATTCTATAAATTGTGCTGCAGGACGGATATGGAAGCAGATGAGGAATTCGACAACGAAGAAGAAGAGGACGACGAAGATGTAAGAGTCCTATGGGCCAATGCAATCAGAGGCGAAGGACAGAAATTCAAAGATGCCGAACAGTTTCGGAAGGTCCTAAAAAATCATTGTGTTGCAGTCTGTCGTGGATTCAAGTACGTGCACAACAATAAGAAGAAAGTTCAGGTGAAGTGCTCCATGGAGAACTGTGGTTGGCGGATTTATGCATCGCGCCACAAATCCGATGAGTCGTTCGCGATTCGCACATGTACTTTGATGCACGATTGTGGTGTGAACAATCTACAATCAAGAGTACACCCAAGGGCGAATGCACCATGGGTTGCTGCATTTGTCAAGGAGAAATTGAGGCGGGACCCACACTATACTCCGAACCATGCAGTGGATGCTATTCGCGCTGCGTTCAAAGTGGATATCAGCTATCGCACGGCCTGGAGCGCGAGGGAGGTGGCGATGAAGGAACTACATGGGGACGATTATTACTCATTCGACAAAATACGGATATTTTGCAATAGGCTTCTAGCGTCGAACCCAGGAAGTGTTGCGGATTTAGAGATTTTTGAAGGTACCAAAAAATTTAGGAGGGTCTTCATAGCAATTGCAGCCTGCGTGGATGGTTTCAGGAGAGGGTGTCGGCCCCTTATCGAGCTTGACGGCACCCATATTAAAACAAAGTGGAAAGGGCAGGTACTGGCCGCTGTGGGGAAAGATGGAGAGGGCGGCTTTATTACATTAGCATTTGCAGGTACAAAGTTAGTTATTGATGCAATTGAACACTGTTGTTTTACCTTACAAGGTTGGTGCTTACTGTTATATGTGAATATATTGGTTGTGTTTGTGATTATGGCTTTGCTGTAATAGTTGTCGATGCGGAGACGGATGAGAACTGGGAATGGTTCTGCACGAAGCTGAAGGGCGTCCTTGAAGGGGGCAATGAACGGGTGTCTTGGGTTGGGTGGACGTTTTTCAGCGACCGACACTCCGGTTTGATGAAATCTATTCCAACTGTGTTCACTGGGAGTAATCATTCAGTATGCGTTCGACACCTTGTGGAGAATTTCAAAAAGGAGGTAACAGTGGTCTGTGCGTTATTGTGCTATTTCGTTATGGTATAGGTTCTGTAGAACTCCGGTATCATGATGTATATTGTTTATTACATTTTGGGCTTCGTGACAGGTGCTGAGGAAGTACCCATACAAGGACAAAAATTACTGGACAGGGGTATTCAAGGCTGCTGCATATGCGGCAACTTACGACGAGATGGTCATGCATCTGAATTCCATACTTCAAGCAATGCCCGCTTCAGCTGCGTTCCTTCAAAATACTGATCCTCGTCAGTGGGCGAATTCGGTGTTCCCCGGCAACAAATGGGGCGTAATGAACACGAATCTTGTCGAGAGTTGGAATTCCTGGATCAAGAAGGCCAGACACCTGCCGCCAAGTGTAATGCTTGATAAAATCCGTATGCAGATCATGAAGATGATGAATGAGAAGCGAGAGGCAGGTGCTCGAATGATTGGAAAACTGTGTCCGGCCCCAGCAAAAATACTAAATAGGAATTACAATGCATCTGGTGATATGGATCTGCAGCGGGCGGCGGGTTCGTTGTTCGAGGTTCGTGACCATGGTAAAATACATGCTGTGGATATGGATCAGATGACGTGTACGTGCGGGTATTGGCAATTACTGAGGATCCCATGCAAGCACGGGTGCGCAACAATCGAGCAAATGCATGGTAACATTTACGATTACTGTGATCCGTTTTACACTGTTGAGTACTACAGGGCAACGTACGACGGGGTGATCTATCCTCTTTTGATGGAAAGTGATAACGTGGGTGGTGGGATTGAGGAGGAATTCGTGCTGCCTCCAGATGTTCGTGTGCAGCCGGGCTGCAGGAAGACACGTCGGATGCCATCCCAGACCGAGACGGGCAGGGCAAGATGCTCGCTGTGCAAAAGGGGTGGGCATAACAGAGCGACCTGCAAGGAAGCACACCGGTACACGCAGCACATAGACCCACTTATCTGAGTTGGGTGGAGGACTCATGATATTTTTGACCATTTTTGACCACACGACACAGCCGTGTCATTTTGGTGCTGATTGTTTCAGACACTGTGGTATACCACATATTGGCATGTAATATTATTCAAAACATGTCTGGTACAGTATTGATTTGATGGGTTGTAATTTTGCATATGGTTTCAGTATTTGAAACGATCCTTCGGACGGATTGTTTCAATACGTGATACCATGTAAACTGCAAACAAAGTAACTTTCGCAGATTATTATGTAATATCGATGGCTTCATTTTCAATATCGTTGCATGAATTTCATTGTATTGGGCTAATGCAATATCGATGGCTTCATTTTCAATATCGCAGATTATTATGTAATATCGGTGGTGTAGAGTGGTTTCCCATGAACACACCACTGCCAATCCTAAACTCCACCGGACATAATGGCATAGATGTACTCTTCCGTTGAGGCATAGCACCATTCCTTCACCACAAAGTGTGATTATCATAATTGGGTTGGCTAATGTGTTGATCCCGCATGGACGAGCATTATTTAACATATATAGAGTTATAAGACAATCTTTAGATGGAATTCATGATGTGGAATGCATCTAGTAATGCAAGGATGAAAGTTTATTCGGTGGTGTAGAGTGGTTTCCCATGAACACACCACTGCCAATCCTAAATTCCACCGGACATAATGGCATAGATGTACTCTTCTGTTGAGGCATAGCACCATTCATTCACCACAAGGTGTGATTGTCATAATTGGGTTGGCTAATGTGTTGATCCCGCATGGACGAGCATTATTTAACATATAGAGTTATAAGACAATCTTTAGATGGAATTCATGATGTAGAATGCATCTAGTAATGCAAGGATGAAAGTTTATTCGGTGGTGTAGAGTGGTTTCCCATGAACACACCACTGCCAATCCTAAACTCCACCGGACATAATGGCATAGATGTACTCTTCTGTTGAGGCATAGCACCATTCCTTCACCACAAGGTGTGATTGTCATAATTGGGTTGGCTAATGTGTTGATCCCGCATGGACGAGCATTATTTAACATATATAGAGTTATAAGACAATCTTTAGATGGAATTCATGATGTAGAATGCATCTAGTAATGCAAGGATGAAAGTTTATTCGGTGGTGTAGAGTGGTTTCCCATGAACACGCCACTGCCAATACCACTTTGCACTGGATATACTGCTAAACTGTACTATTCTACAGAAAGTACCAATACCACTCTGATCCACCACACTGATCCGACTCACATAATGAACATTAGAGAAAATTGCTAATACCACAGCGCATTTCATAAATACGAGCAAAGAACTACAGGTTACGGTCCCATCTGTACTGAATAAAACTAAACCACAACAAAAGGCACATGAATGAGTATCTGCGCACAATACATAACATGAGTATCCTTCCAAAATGCAATAATTAATACCGGACATAATAGTTCGATTAGCTACGCCATTTATTTATCAGTGGCAGGGTCAGTGGGATCAGTCGCAGTGGCAGTGGGATTCTTTGGGTCAACTGGCAACGCGAGTACCATACTCTCATCAACAACACGGAGAGGGGTTGGACACAGCACCTGCTCGAAGGTGGGGTCTGCGGGCTTGTACGGAGCGGGGTCAGCAGTTGTGACTGGAGGTATCGGATGTGTGGCAGTTTCTGCGGCATCCGCTTGAATAACGGTGCTGTCGAGCTGAGTAATGGTGCTATCATCCATTAGGAGGTGGGTGGTGTTGAGGTTGCTAGGAGTAGTACCAGAGGCCTCCGGGGGGATGGTATTGGGCACATTAACAGTAGTATCAGTCTTATCTGCCTCCTTCTCCGTCATCTCCGTCCCTGGCTCGTTGTCATGCCCCGTCACCACATGGGCAGCATTCTCCGTCTCCGTCGCGGCCACATTCTCCGTCCCCATCTCGGCCACATTCTCCGTCCCCATCTCGGCCACCTTCTCCGGCCCAGGCAGGTCCTCATGCCCCATTCCCGGATCTGCCACATTCTCCGTCCCCTTTGCCGTACCCGAATCGTCCGTCTGGCCCGGAACCGGCAATACCACCCTATCTGCTGCT
This sequence comes from Hygrophila difformis, assembly GCA_030278955.1. Classification (NCBI taxonomy): domain Eukaryota; kingdom Viridiplantae; phylum Streptophyta; class Magnoliopsida; order Lamiales; family Acanthaceae; genus Hygrophila; species Hygrophila difformis. Next base: position 14,852,867 of record JAOANR010000010.1, on the reverse strand, counting down.
TCATCGGCCAAATCCTCTTTCTCCGGTTCCTTATCCTTTGCGTCAAGTAGCAATCGCAAAGCCACCTCAGCACGATATGCTTTTATGTCGACAGTCATCTCCGTTTCCCAGAAGGTTTTAGAATTGCGCACGAAAGCCTCTGCCCACCACATAACATGAACACCACAGTCCAACGAAGTCTCCCCTTGCTGCCTACATGTCCTCCGCTTAATCAAGTGCGGGTGGAATTCTATATCCAGCCTTTTCATGAAATACCACCTCAAAAAATTCGCCTATTCATCCAATTAAATACCATACTGTTAGAACGGTGACATTGTACTGTAATCAAAGTATATTGTACTGTATTTTCTTTTATACTTACCACTCTAAGTATTGGCATGTCATATCTCTGTGCCCACATGGAGTTGTATATGACAACTTCTTTCAATGCGAGGTCCAACACAATTATCAACCAGTGGAAGCCGAAGGTCACGGGCGCCAAGACGTATTCCAACGACTGCTCAACACACATGTCCAACACTTCGAATTCTGTCATCCCCGGTTCCCAAAGCTCTTTCCAAATCTTCTCATACTGCGAATTAGTTAGGCTTGCTTTTTTCGAGGCATTGCTGGCTCCGTCCACAATGCGCGTCTGTGAGCCGAATGAAACACCTCTTGGGTAACAATGCAATATTGCTGGGGGTGATATAAATAATTAAGCAAATTCAAAAAATCGTACCGTCGTGTACGCGCTAATCAATCCCACTCTTGTCTGAATATCATTTGCAACCTTAAAACCGTCACTGCACAGGTACGCAGTGTAGCAACCAACCAAGTCGTTGCAGACAGCCTGGTTGAAAAGGAGCAGCACAATACTCGAGGGTTGGACGGCGTAGATTCCCTGGCTCCATACAAACTCACTGTCGTAATCAAGCCCAACGACGATTTATTCAGCAATACACTACATATTAAACAATGAAATACCATAGAATAATACATTTAACACCAAACAACATTCAATATACCTCCCATCTATAATGTCGATAAACCGCTCAATAATCTCCCTTTTATCTTCCGTCAAAGAAAGCCTCCCGGCATAGCCCCTCTTTCCCGCATACTTCTCTCGGATCTCAAGATCTCTATCCTTCTTATTTGCAACGACTTTGCCCTGTCGATTATCCTTTGCACAGTAATCGTCAACATACACACTTGTCAAGTGAAGTTATTATACCACAGTTACACTATTACCTTTTTCTCTGCCTGCGTTCCCTTTTTTTTACTTGTTTTGATAGGTGCCTTCATTTCTAACTTTCGATTAACCCGCGACTTAACGTTACGATTTACATGTTGAGAACCACGGGTACTCGCCTTACGTTTGGCCGGTAATGCCACTGTATATAACGGATAAAGGGTGAGCATAATTTCATGGATGACATTGCATAGTTAACCCGACATTACCTTTTTTCTCGTTGCCCGAAGTAGGCCCTATAGCCATATCGTACGAGTCTTCTGACTCCTCCTCCTCCACACTCTCAACCTCCTCTTCTGATCCAGATTCGCCACCGGTCTGCTCCACATCATACTCGCTACCCGAACCAGCTTTCTTATCGTGTCCCTGGTCATCGCTGTCGCTTCCGCTCTCAGATTCAACCGTCACAGGCACCTCGTCCCCAGCCTCTGAGGTCTCTGCTTCATCACTGCCTATCTCCTCTTCGTCATCCCCAACAGGTTCATCCTGTCATACATGCATGTACCAACATAACTAGCAGTGTAGTATACAGTACCGGACATGGTGTATCAATATTATACCAATGCAACAGTCGTGTACAAAATGTACCAGACAACGACTCAATTACAACACCTAATACAAATTAAAAGAAAAACTAAATTTATTCATTTAAAATGTTTACCACCTCCATTGGTGCAGTCATGTCCACTCTCTCGTCCTCGATGTTCGCCTTAACTTTCTTCTTATCCTCGCCCTTCTTCTTTATCAGCCTTGGTGGTGCCTTCTTCTTGTGGGGTATCTCATCTACGAGCCAGTCATCCTCCTGCATCACCTCTGAAGACTTCGGGGTGGGCACCACCTGGGTCACGAATTTTTGCTCCCGCTTACTGATGTCGAATTTCCGCACATGATTTGCCCTAAGCTTGAGGAGATCGGCCCGACAATCCTCCATTCGTGCATGTCTCTCCTGCCATCTCACAAAACGCGGGATGACGGGCAGCGCAAGGGGTTTTGCCATACGCGGAAACCTTTCATAGAACCAACCCTATACATGCACAAATTCAGAGAAAAATAAGAAATGTGTTATTTCAGTGTATAATTGGTGTACTATTCGCATAATTATGTTGCTCTACCCTATACCACAGTTTACGTTTAACAGTACTAACTTACCACAACACCCACAGTGCACCCGTCAACATACACCTTCCCTTCGTCTTTACAACGTCTCAAGGAATCGACAACAAATTCATACGCTGCATCCCCCCACCTGTACTCCCCGATCCTATGCGGTTTGTCCACGTAGTGGACAAGATAGTCGGGTATTGTCAGGGAGGATGTCGGAAATAGGAATGAACTAAAAACTACCAGAACAAACGCCCTTGCGAAATCGACATCACTGTCCCAGCCAACTCTTGCATCAGTGCTATAATCCGCGGCCTTCTCACCTGTCCTGCATCCGGACCGAAATACTTCTCCTTGAAGCTTGACCTTGGCTCGCAGTCGGGGTTCACATACATACCCGTGTGTTGGAGCCCCAACACCACTGAAAATTCCCAAGCTTTGAAAGGCAAGTAAAATCCCTCCCCAAAAATAAATGCGCCCTTTACAGCATCAAAGCGTTCCACAAGGGCTTGGAGCCTAGTCTTGCTGTTGTAAGACCCTTCCACCTTTGCAAAATGGTAGAACGGGGTCTTCTTGATTGCTTTTTCTTGTTGCTCCGTCATTATCCCCTTCACGGAACTCATTGCATCGTGCAGTACGGTGAGGCTGCACCGGGGTGTTAATGTTGCTCCCCCTTCCTCCACCCTATTCGATACCTTTTTCTGTTTCACGGGAATTCCTTTCATTTTGGGCGCCATTCTGTGCAAACAATGACATTCACTAATCAACAATATTTCATGCTATACAATATACTAAACACAATCAAGAATAATACTACACTCTGAGCCGTGATACACATAATCTCCCAAATATAGTGGTGTATTTTACCACACTCTGCCGTATCTCAGATACCATCCCAAAACTAACCCTATTCATTCATATTCACCAAATTCCGCAAAATCAAATGTAAAAGTGGTGTAGTTCATGAATTAGGGTGGTATCTCAGAAACCACCCCAACACAAGTGTATTGTTACGTGAACCGTGGTATCGCACAACACAACAAATTTCATTCTTTTCCACCATGATTACACAAGCATGAAATGGTTTACCTTGCCCAAACCACAGCAAACGACATACTGAAAACCACAGCCACCAATTTCACACAAACAAATGAAATCGAAGCGTTGCCCATTCAATATCGCAGACGTTTAAATCACAAATTTCATGTTTCTAAACAATCTCACAACGTGCTCTCTAGTCTCCGATCACATAACACTGTTCAACCCTAAACCCTAATTAAATCCCATTCTCCAATTACTCCAAATACTCCATAACACCCAACACCGCAAGCCACGAAAATAACTTCAAATGTAAACACACATGGAAGTGAATCTAACAAATGCAAACATAAAATCGAACACGAAGCCCCAAATAACACAATTTGCGGAATCGGCATTGCGGAACCTCACCTTCGAAAGTCCGTCTCCTAGCGTCAACACTGCTCCGTCCTCTCCTCCAACTTTGCTTCTTCACGCCAAGGTCAGCACTAATTTCTCCGCTACAAATCGAGTTGCTCCGCACGAAAAAGGAATGGGGAAGTTAAATGGAGGACGACCGAGCTCCCTCTTCTCAGGTGTTGTGGTTTGGGATGGTGGTTTTCGCAGACGTGGGTGGGAGATATCTTAACTCCCTGCAGCCGTTTCCAATACCGAGACATTACATAAAGTAAAAAAGACACTGCCACCCTTCATCATATTTTTCCATTACACTTGGCTTGAGGGGCATGCCGGTCTTTTTCCAATTACCTATTTTGAAGAAAAAGCTAAATTGTTGGTTGGGTATCATAGGGGAATTATAATAGTATATGGGTACTGAACCCAGTGTATTTTTGCAATGGGGTATTAAACTACACTTTTCCGCTGTTTTTTCCTCCTCATTTTCTTCTATTTTCTAACTCCCTAGCACATGCTCAATTCTCCAACTTAGCAGAAACGAGATAACATACTAATTTTCAGTGCAGCAAAAGGTTGATTTTAAAAATCAACATGAGTTATTTCCAAAATACTTTGGCTTCACTACATACACTCTGGGACCTTGGAAACACACATGTTGTTAGGTCTGCTCATTAATGAGCTAGACCAAGAGTAAGGCCTTAGTGGCCTGGTAGCAGTAGAAAAATAAAAAAAAGGAAAGGGGACTGCATTCATTTATTACGGGTTGATAGCAATAATAGTGTGTGTGCAGTGAGTGTTTCAAAGCAGATCTGGAACTCACAAGCCAGAAACGAAAAACAGAGAGAAGCAAAACAGAGAAAGCTAAAGAAGAAGAAGAAGAACACAGAAGAAGAAGGAAGATAGCAGCCATATCTTCCAAACCTTCGGTCTTCGGTGAAGTCCTCTCTTATATCTTATTCTTGTTATCCTAGAATTTCGTTCTAGAGTTTGGGAATCCACTGCTGACTGACTATATTGTTGATTAGCCAAGATTAGTGAAAAACTTTATGATTGTTAGTGAACCTCTAGGCATATGCTAGAGAGAAACGTTGGTGTACCCATTATTTGATATAGTGGAGATTTTGAGATGGTGGCGACTGGCCCGTGGTTTTTACCTTCTTTTTGAAGGGTTTTCCACGTATAAATCTCGGTGTCGATTTACTACTTTATGGTTGGTTTATTATTGTTGGCTTGATTGCATCTGTTGGAAACTCATTTGGCACACAGGGGATATACTGTTTTGGATATTTGTACTGTATTGGTATTTCTGGTGATCCCACAGGTTCCGCACTATTCCGCTATTTTTCCCAACAAACTGGTATCAGAGCGAAAGTTGGGCTGTGGAAGTTTTGATAGTATATCTGTGTGTGGAAATGGATGTGCAAAATTCCTTTGGAATGATTAAATTAAATTCAGGGAATTATGCTATTTGGAAAAGAAAGATGCTCGATCTGCTATATTGTAAAGATTTATTTAAGCCGGTGTTGGGCAAAGAAAAGCCAAATGATGTAAGTGATGACGCTTGGGGAGTGTTGCATATGAAAGCTTCTGCCACAATCAGACAATGGGTAGATCCCAATATATTTCATCACATTGCAGAGGAAACCAAAGCAGATTTATTGTGGAAAAAGTTAGAGGCACTTTATGAGAAAAATACTTTCAGGAACAAGGCGTTGCTTATTAGAAGACTTGTGAACTTAAAGTTCAGGGATGGAAAAAGTATGACAGAGCATACCAGTGACTTTGTGGGATTGGTGAATCAGTTGGCTGGGATGAAATTAAATCTTGAGGATGAGTTACAAGCACTGCTACTTCTGGGGTCTCTACCGGATAGTTGGGAAACACTAGTGGTCTCATTGAGCACTTCAGCACCAGGTGGAACACTAACCATGGAGATGGTTAAAGACAGTTTACTTAATGAAGATGCAAGAAGAAAAGAAAAAGGTGAATCTTCTTCAGATGTTCTAGTTTCTCAGAAGCTAGTGAGACAGGGAAGAAGTAAGAGCAGAAATCCACAAGGACGTGATAAACATTATACACCAAGAGGAAGGTCAAAGAACAGAAAAGAGATCAGATGTTATCACTGCGATAAGCCGGGTCACATGAAGAAAGAGTGCAGGATCTTAAAAAGGGAAATTGCAGAAGGCAAGAAAGAAGAAGAAGAGACTAATGCAGTTAACCCCAACAGTGATGCAGTTACTGTCTTAGATGACAGTTGTGTTAGTCTAGTGTGTCAGGACACTGATTGGGTGATTGATTCTGGCGCATCGTTTCATGTTACATCTCATGGTGACTTCTTCAGTTCGTACTCTTCTGGTGATTTTGGCAATGTCAAGATGGGAAACAATGGTGTTTCAAAGATTGTGGGCATTGGAGAGATTTGTTTGGAGACAAATCTTGGTACCAAATTAATACTCAAGGATGTGAGACATGTTCCAGATATTCGTCTCAATTTGATCTCAGCTGGAAAGTTAGATGATGATGGTTTCTGCAACTACTTAGGTGAAAGTAAATGGAAGCTCACCAAAGGGTCTTTGATAGTTGCAAAAGGAAATAAAGTGAGCACACTCTATGTTATGCAAGCAAAGATATGCAAAGGGGAGACAAATGTTGTTCAGAAAGGTGTCAGCATTGACCTTTGGCACAAGAGACTTGGCCATGTGAGTGAGAAGAGCTTGCAGACTCTCTCAAGGAAGCAATTTCTACCGAATTTGCAAGGTACATCTCTGAAAACTTGTCTTGATTGTATTGCTGGTAAAACACATAGAGTTTCATTCCATACTTACCCCCACATAGAAAGTCTGATGTATTTGATTTGATTCATACTGATGTTTGTTTTATGCGAGATAAATCTCTTGGAGGTGTTATCTACTTTGTTACATTTATTGATGACCACTCAAGGAAAGTTTGGGCCACTGCTTTGAAAACCAAGGATCAGGTTTTTGATGTCTTCAAGGAGTTTCATGTCAGGGTTGAAAGGGAAACAGGAAAGAAGCTGAAGGCACTCAGAGCAGATAATGGTGGTGAATACAGGGGGCCGTTTGAGAGTTATTGCAGAACTTATGGTATCAGGCTTGAGAAGACTCCAGTGAAGCCACCACAGCTGAATGGTGTTGCTGAAAGGATGAACATGACAATTGAGAAAAGGATTAGGTGTATGCTTTCGAATGCAAAGCTTCCCAAAAGCTTTTGGGGGGAAGCTATGCGGACTGCAGTTGATTTGATTAATCTTTCTCCAAGCACTGCTCTTGATGGTGATGTTCCCAACAGAGTTTGGAGTGGGAAAGATGTTTCCTATGACTACTTGAGAGTGTTTGGCTGCAGAGTTTTTGTTCATGTTCCGAAAGATGAGAGGTCGAAGCTTGATGATAAGGCCAAAGAATGCATCTTCTTGGGTTATGGTCATGAAGAACTTGGTTACAGGTTATGGGATCCAGTGAACAAGAAAATTGTGAGAAGCAGAGATGTTGTATTTCTTGAAGATCAGTTTGGGGATGATGTCAGCAAAGATAAGAGTCCCAGTTCCTTTGCAGAAATTCCAGTCAGATTGGATCCAGTTCATTCTCCCTTAGTAGGTCATGATCACGGGGGAGACACACGACAAGAAGGTGGTGATAATGTTGATGAAGAACCTACAGCTGATGTTGATCCAGTTGGAGAATTACCACAACTACCAGTGCCAGTTGAACCAGTTTTGAGGAGATCCACCAGGGAGCGCCAACCATCAAAGAGATATAACACCAATGAGTATGTGATGCTTACAGATGGAAATGAACCTGAAAGCTATGAAGAAGCCATTGGTCATGAAGCCAAGAATGAGTGGTTGAAAGCTATGCAAGATGAGATGAAGTCCTTAAAGGATAATCAGACTTACGAGTTGGTAAAACTACCAGAGGGTAAGAAAGCACTCAAGAATAGGTGGGTTTACAGGTTGAAGACTTCTGGAAATAGCTCACAACCAAGGTACAAAGCAAGGTTGGTTGTGAAAGGATTTGGTCAGAAGAAAGGTGTTGACTTTGAAGAAATATTTTCTCCAATTGTGAAGATGAGCTCCATCAGAGTTGTTCTTGGTCTGGCCGCCCATTTGAATTTGGAAATTGAGCAACTTGATGTGAAAACTGCATTTCTTCATGGTGATCTAGAGGAGGAAATCTACATGGAACAACCTCAAGGTTTTGAAGTCAAAGGAAAAAAGAACTTGGTTTGTAAGCTTAAGAAGAGCTTGTATGGATTGAAACAAGCTCCGAGGCAATGGTACAAGAAGTTCGATTCATTCATGATGGGTCAAGGGTATACCAGAACACTATCTGATCATTGTGTGTTTATGAAGAGGTATTCTGATGATGATTACATTATCCTACTGCTATATGTAGATGACATGTTGATTGTTGGCCATGATGCTAGCAAGATTGAGAAGTTAAAGAGAGAGTTGGATAAGTCTTTTGCAATGAAAGACTTAGGCTCTGCTAAACAGATACTTGGCATGAAGATAACCCGAGACAGGAAGAAGGGTAAACTTTGGCTATCTCAGGAACGCTATGTTGAGACTGTGCTTGAGAGGTTCAACATGAGCAAGGCAAAGGCAGTATCTTCTCCACTTGCAAGTCACTTCAAACTTTCAGTTAAACAGTGCCCTACAAGTGAGAAAGAAAAAGAAGAGATGAGCAAAGTTCCTTATGCATCAGTAGTTGGCAGCTTGATGTATGCTATGGTTTGCACAAGACCAGATATAGCTCATGCAGTTGGAGTAGTGAGCCGGTTTCTCTCTAATCCAGGAAAAGAACATTGGACTGCAGTGAAATGGATTCTCAGATACTTGAGAGGTACTTCCAGTGTATGTTTATGCTTTGGTACTAATGAGCCTACTCTGGTTGGATATACAGATTCAGATATGGCAGGTGATGTCGATTCCAGGAAGTCCACGTCGGGGTTCTTGATGACTTTTGCAGGGGGAGCCGTTTCTTGGCAATCAAGATTGCAAAAGTGTGTTGCTTTGTCTAGTACTGAAGCTGAATATATTGCCATCACAGAAGCTTGCAAAGAAGCTTTGTGGATGAAGAAATTGTTGGAAGAGCTCGGTATTGAACAAGAGAAGTGGATTGTTTACAGTGACAGTCAGAGTGCAATCCATCTATCTAAGAATTCGAGTCTCCATTCGAGATCCAAGCATATTGATTACAGGTATCATTGGATTCGTGACGTGCTTGAGGACAAACAGTTGAGTTTGGAGAAGATCCACACAAGTGAGAATTCAGCAGACATGTTCACAAAGTCTTTACCGAAAGAGAAGTTCGAAGCATGTAGGCGAGGAGCGGGCTTGGTAGAGCCCAGAAAATGAGCAGACGGGGGAGAATTGTTAGGTCTGCTCATTAATGAGCTAGACCAAGAGTAAGGCCTTAGTGGCATGGTAGCAGTAGAAAAACAAAAAAAAAAAAAAGGAAAGGGGACTGCATTAATTTATTACGGGTTGATAGCAATAATAGTGTGTGCAGTGAGTGTTTCAAAACAGATCTGGAACTCACAAGCCAGAAACGAAAAACAGAGAGAAGCAAAACAGAGAAAGCTAAAGAAGAAGAAGAAGAACGCAGAAGAAGAAGGAAGATAGCAGCCATATCTTCCAAACCTTCGGTCTTCGGTGAAATCCTCTCTTATATCTTATTCTTGTTATCCTAGAATTTCGTTCTAGAGTTTGGGAATCCACTGCCGACTGTCTATATTGTTGATTAGCCAAGATTAGTGAAGATCTTGATGATTGTTGGTGAACCTCTAGGCATATGCTAGAGAGAAATGTTGGTGTACCCATTATTTGATATAGTGGAGATTTTGAGATGGTGGCGACTGGCCCGTGGTTTTTACCTTCTTTTTGAAGGGTTTTCCACGTATAAATCTCGGTGTCGATTTACTGCTTTATGGTTGGTTTATTGTTGTTGGCTTGATTGCATCTGTTGGAAACTCATTTGGCACACAGGGGATATACTGTTTTGGATATTTATACTGTATTGGTATTTCTGGTGATCCCACAGGTTCCGCACTATTCCGCTTTTTTTCCCAACACATGTTACCAGGGTGTGCGTGGTAAATCCAAAGCACTATGGAAATAACTCATATTGGTTTGTGATCTTTCATTAAGGAGTTGACAATAATGTAAAATAATACGCTGTCTTTTTGTTACCAGACATAGGGGCATTACATTTTGTATGTGAGTAATGTGACTTGAAGATTGTGTTTCACCACAAGAATATTCTTATTTAGCTAACGAATGCAGTCACTAACCTCATTAGTGATCAAATTACTAGTAATGGATCTTTCAAATTATCTAAGCTTCACCTATAATTGTGACTGGTAAGTACGGAGTACTATATATTACTATTAATTTCGATATATATTGGAATAATTATATTCTCAATAATCTAATTATTCATTCAAATAAAATAATGCATATTTCATGTAATATTCTATACACAAATCAAATATAGTAATGTCTTTTTCTTTTAATTTTATTTTCTGGCTTCGGCTACGCGCCAAAAAAAAAAATATAGTTACATGACATTTTAGATAATTTTAAAAAGTAATAATCCACCTTAATAGAAATGATAATTCTCAATAATCTATAATGGATTCGGGGTTTTTATTTGCGTTTGGGTTAAACTGATAACCCGAAAAGAACATGAAAACATAAAACAAATATGGAAACTTGAAATCAAAATGAACCAGAAAACACCCAAAATTTACCCCTAAACCCCAAAAAAACTCAAAATTCAAACAATTTTAAGACATAAAAGACCCAAAATATAAGAAACTCAAACAAACCCAGCAAATAAAGTCTATAGAGTAACATTCGATCTTTTCATTGCGCCGAAAATGGGTTGTTATACTGGATGAGAACATAGTATTAGGTCAACATGAACACCTAATTCTATTAATTAATAGATCATATTGTAAAGTCAGGTTATCGCGCCATCGTATTCTAGTCGAACTTGTTCAAATGTAACCGTAGAGGTATTTGACAATTTTTTTAAACAACCCATGAGCACAGGTGGACAACTTTTTGAAGAGATTCCAGGGAAAACCACTCACAAATCGGGCAATTAGTTGAGCTAAATAACTAATTCAGCCCCCTAAAAGACCATGAAATACTCTCTCCCCCTAGCTTACTTTATCTTAATTAATACTTTATTTAATTTTTTTATTGGCAAACTTTACCCACTTGATCTTTTTTTTTTTGGAAGAGCTTTACCCACTTTTTTTTGGAGGAGCCATTGAAGGCCTGGAAAGGGGTGGTGGGAGCCCATGCCACACAATTACAAAGGGGAATTAAAGGGAGGGATAGGGGGCCGGTGGGAATCGAACCTCCAACCTTCCGTTGGAAGTCAAGGGACTTAACCGCTTGGGCTAGGTCATATTACTTCTACTTTTTTTCCAAAAAAAAAAAAAAGCAACTTATTAATAAATACCCCCATCATACTTTCTTCCTTTTTAGTACCTGTAGTAATTTTTCTTCATTTTTAGTACCTAGTGTCATTTTCATGGAGGAGAGATGTTTTCAAATTGACAAATATGCCCCTGGTTAACTTCAGTACATTTGTTTTACAAGTTCGATACATCTTGTCCTGATTTCAGTACTTTTATGCTAAAGTTCGATTTCTTTTCTGGATATTTGGTTATATTAGCAGTTTTAATTTTTTATTAGGAGTTTTAATTATGATTAACCAATATAATTAACCTGCCACTGTTTTTTCCCAATCTAATCCTTTTCATATTCTTGTAGTTTGTTGATTTCATCATTTATCCAAAAACTTAAATCTAATTCTTCCATTATAAGATTTTTTCTGTTTAAGAGTTTTAAGCATTTTATTTTTGCTTCGATTTGGATTTTTACAATTTCTTTTTTAATGTGGTATCTTTCAATCGTAGTTTTCTCCCATTTACTGTAGTTTCTTATTGTTTTATAAGTCATTTTTAATGTTGATTTTTTATATGATTAATAAAGTCTATTTCAGAAGTGTTTAACTCCTCTATTTTTATTTTAAGGTCCGTTGATTGGTAACTTATAAATTCTTCATATCTGTGAATCGAATTTAAAGTGATTTTTATTTCTTCGTCACGGTTTAGCTCGTATATGATTTCATGTACATCTTCTTCTTCTTTATATTCTGTTAACCTTAAAATTGTGTCCTTAAGGTCTTTTATTTCTTTTTCAATTTTCCACATGGTTTCTCCAAGTTTTCCACATTGTGGACTAATATCAAAAAGTATTTGTGCTTCCATTTTCAAATCAGTTATTTCTTGCTAAATGTTCTTCTTGTGATTTTTTTCCATATTTTTTCTTCAAGTTCACCCATTATAAAATGGGTTTCACATTTTTCCATATGGTTGTCTCATAGTTTTTCTAAAACCCTATAAATTTTTGTATGCTTTTGATATCTATTTTCTAGAATTTATATTTCATTTTTTAGAAATTCAACCTCTTTAGTCACCTTCCATTTTATAATATTTTCAAACAATCTTTGTTCCCTGCAAATCTGGTTTATTTGATTTCATTTATTCATCAGTCTGATAAACCAATTTTCACATTCTTGGCATAGAAAGTGTGTTTTTGGGTAAGGTACAATAATAAACCTTGTTTCTGTGTTTTTAAAAGATTCTGTTTTAAACAAATCTATTTTAGGGTTTTCAGCAGTTTTAGTCATATTCTCCATTTGTTTTGATAAAAGATATTAGTTATTTCAAAAAAGTTTTAAAACACTGGTTTTTTGTACGCGAAAAACTTATATGTCGTGATGTCTTACTAGGTACTTGCCTTCTCCTATTATTCTCTTGGTCGTGTTAAATTTCTGATTATGTGTTATGGGTCCGATTGTCCTTTGTTATGGAAATATTATCATAAACATTAAGTCCGCAATCCTCTTATTACTTTCACTGATGAGACATTTTCTGGGCCTGTTTCGGGTTTCAAATTCAAATTAGCATTATCCAGACCTAGATCTGAAATGTAAGCAGGGGGTCTAAGGGGCAAATCAAAAGGGATAACAGAAACAAAACTTCATTATGTTTAACAAATATCCCTGAATTGTAGTTCCCCTAACGAGTCTTCCTTACAGCTTTTGTGGCAAAAAGACTTTTAAATTTTTATCTTACTCCCATAATGGCATATCTCATCAATTAAGTTTTAAAAGGTCACATATTTATGTTTATAATATTACTATTATCCATACATAGCGCAATCATACCATAACTTAAATCATAAATTAACCCATACCTTGAGAGATGAGAGGCTTTCCCGTTCAGACGGGCCCCTGTATTTCAGAAATTAAAGAAAAGAGGAAGCAATCCACATCGGGTCTTTCTTTACAAACTGAAATTTTATTACTGAAAATGGTAGGGATACAAGAGAACAAGAGAGAGAAAGAGCTTTCGAGAGTAGCAAGAGTACAGTCTCAAAAACCTTTTGAGAGAGAGAGAGAAAAAGAGCAAGGTGAGTGTGTGTTTTACAAGTGAAGACCATCCCTCTATTTATAGATGGGATCATGGGAATGTTATCTAAGTAATCCACAACAACCAATAAAAGCGTGCCAAGTGACAAAGTTATCCGATAAGGTTCGGATAAAAAATAAACAAGTAGTACAATAATGCAACAATAATGTAATAAGGAGGGGCCTAGAGCCCATTAACGCGGTTTTCCAATAGTCACATGGCTCTTGTCGGATTTTTGACTTTTCCTGCCTTGGATTCCTTTCTTCACATGGTTGGTGGTGTTTCGAGCCGCCCCATTAACTCCTTTTTGTTTTCTTTTTCTTTTTCGGATTCCATTATTTTCACATGCTGGACTTTAATGTGAATTCCAGCTCATTCCTGCGTGGTTTTCTTAATATTCTTCATCATAAGGGAGACCACCACTTTCTTTTTTCTGATTTTTTATAATTTTATTGGCATGGTATTTTGCTTCATTTTTCCTTAGTGCTACCAGTGCATCATATCTTCCATTTTTCTGGCTGCCATTGCCTCAGCAAAAGTGGGCCTCAGTTGCATTTCCAGCTCATGAAGAATCTCTTCTTCAATGGGGTTTTTAGTCTTTCCAGTCTGTAATGGACCCATAGTTTTTGGCAAACTACCAGCCATAACCGGAATTGATGTGCTTTTACAATCTACCGGGCTAGATGGACTTAGTTCCTCGTTTTGGTCCTTAGAGACCTCGGAGTTAGAACTTCCCTGGTTTGGTTCAAAATCATCTGAACTTATGCTTTTTAGCAAAGCATCAGCTATCAACGGACTTGACTCGTCTTTACCATCTGCCGTTTGAGACGGACTAGATTTAAACTTTTGATCATTTAAGATCTCAGGAGTTGAATTTTCCTTGTTTTGTTGCATCCAGGCTTTTGCCAATTCTACTGCAGTCATAGAACTGGTGGGTTTGGGTTCTGGACCATAGACTGGTCTTTTTTTTCTGGCTTTGGTGTTTTCAGTGTGAGGGACACAATTTTTTTAGGTCAATTTCTCATTTTGGTTTTGTAGGATTTCAAGTTTCTTGGTGAGGTTTTCAATCTGGGTCTCTTCAAGGGTTTTCATTTTTTGATTTTCAAAATTCTGTAGCCATTCGGCCTTTTGGGCTTCATATTTACAGACTTCTTTGGCCATCTTTTCACAATGGTCACAAAACACAATATGGTTTTTTGAAAAATTTCCAATTGAGTATTGTACTGGGCCTGAGGGGTTTTGGGTTTTTGGCCTTAAACCATCAACAATATTTTTCAAACTTGGGCTTACAAAGAAATCTGGGCCTAATGTGGTTTTTGCAAATTGAATTGCAGACATTATATCATAAAATCCTTTATGAAGAGGTTTTTCATTGTCTTCATTAAGGGGTAAAATATCATTTTTATAATAAATCCCTTTTTTATAGCCTTCGAAGACTTCATAATATAAAAATGGTTTTATGTTATTGAATTTCTGGAAATACATGCTTAGAGCAGAGAGACAAGTAACAATATACCTGCTGTTGTTTTTGTCGAAGGATGCTCTCTAGATGTTATCACAAAGGCAGATCTGTTCCTCTGTGTAGTTTAACCCTGTGATAGGCCTGTACTTCATGTTATCGAATAAAATTAATTTTACATTATAACCGGTTTCTGCTCTTCTGCCGAAGCAGATTTTCACTCCTTCATCTGGGAGTTTATCTTTTTTCTTTCCTTCTGGGAGGCTGGTTTTAGAAGGGATTGTGTAATATCCCTCTGGGGTTTTTACCATCCCTGTGGTTTTTACTCCATTTTCATTGCTGGTTTTCAGAGAGTTTTTCTGGGAGTTTTCTGCCATTCCTGTAACAATATTATTCAATTCTCAATATTCCAGTCCTCTCTATAAAATTGATCCCATTTTAATTTATATTTTTCCTCATCATTTTCATCATAATCATGAGTTGATTCGTTTTTAAATTCAGTATCATATAATCGTTTTTCTCTTTCTTTAATCAGAATTTTAGATAATATATCAGCAATTTTGTTATCTTCACCTTTAATATGTTCAAATTTTATTTTGTAGCCTTTCTGACTAATAACATCTGTAAAATTCAACCACCTTCTCCTGGACATTGATCTTTTTTATTGGAGTTGGCTATGAAATTTTACGATGGCCTCACAATCAGTTCTTACTATAAATCCTGGTTTTCCTGTTAGAAACAGTTCAAATTTATCAAGTGCATATTTTATTGCCAACAGTTCTGCATCAATTGAGGAAAGTTTACCCTTTTCTCTATATTTTCCTGATGTATATTGGCAAATTTCTTCCTTACTTTTAGGTGAGTAGACATCCTTTTTTCGCAAAAGGATAGCTCCCCATCCTTCATGTGATCCATCAGTTTGCACAATAAGATAATCAATATCTTCTGGCAATACCAATTCTGGAAGTGTTTTTAATGCTTCTTTAATTTTTTGTACATTTTTTATATCTTCTTGGTTAAAATATTTTTGACCATTCTTTCCCAATTTATTATATAATGATCATGTTAATGAGGATAAGTTTTTAATGTAGGGTCTAGCCTAATTAACCAATCCCAAAAATTGTTGTAATAGTTTTGTATCTTCCATTTTATCAGGAAATTCAATAGCCTTTTTAGCAATATGATCTTGGAGTTTTATTTTTCCTTTTCCAATTTCTGCCCCAAGAAATGTTATTTTAGTTTTATTGATTTCCATCTTTTTCTTTGAGATGATTATTCCGTGTTTTTCAAATAATCTAAACACTGTGTCAAGATGACTCATATGTTCAGTACTATTTTTTTGAAAACACTAGGATATCATCAATATATACCAAAACAAACTTTTGGTATGGTTTAAATATCTTATCCATCTTTTGTTGAAATATAGCTGGTGCATTCTTTAATCCAAATGGCATTACCAGCCATTCAAATAGACCTTCTGGACATGTGAATACAGTCCATTCAACTGATTCATGATGTATTTTTACTTGCCAAAATCCTGATTTACAGTCAAATTTGCTATATACTTTTGAGTCTTGAATCCTATTTATTAGAAATGTTTTATCTGGTATATTGTAAGTAAAATCTTTTGTATTGTCATTAAGTCTTTTATAATTAATGACCATTCTTGATTTTCCTCTTACAATTTCAGAATATTTTCTTACAATAAAAGCTGCAGACCTATGTCTGGAGTTTGATTCTCTAATTACTTTTAAAGCTTTTAATTCATCAATATGCATTTTGAAGTCTGCTATATCCAGATTTGTAGGATTTATTTCTGCAGTTGAGATTCACAATTCTGGATTTATTATTTCAAGCTTACATATTGTTCCATCTTTTTCCCAATATTTCTGGATGTTATCTCCAATCATTTGGGATTTTTCTAACCTCTAAATCCATTTTGTATGGTTTCTTCAGGCTTAAATCTAGTTATATTTATTAATTCTTTTAGTTTTGGAGTTTCAGGAATATATTCTTCTTCAGATTCTGTAATTTGTATATTTTCTTTACAAGTTTGTTTACATGCTCCTTTTATTTTGCATTTACAGTTTTCAATGTCTTCGTCTTTTAAAAAAAATTTCTTTTTTATTTTAGTAGGGACTCCACCACGCTTTTCTCGCAACTCAGATGTTGTTAGAAGCTTGGTTTCCGCCTTACTAATACTAGGTGCAAACATTGTCAAAGTTGCTCTTTCAAAAATTTGGATATAATCTTTTGTAATAAATAATCCTCCATTATTTTGTAAGAAGAATTGTAATCCTAAGATTACATCTGCATTTATTACTAATTCTTTTATGTATGAATTATCAGGAACTCCATAGGGTTCTGATATTTCACAATTGGTTTCAAAGAATATCTGTCCACGTGAAATAGATTGTTTTGTTGTATATGAAATTCTTCCATCCATTAATTCTGACCTAATGGGTTTTGCTAAGTTTTCTGTAGATATTCTGGGATAAGTTTTTCATTTATTATTATTCTAGTACATCCTGTATCGATTATCGCATTATTACGGAATACCAATTTCCTTAATTTAAAGATTATTGGTACCCTTAGTGTAGTTAATGATGAAGGATCTTGGCACACAGGTATGTACTCAGGGTTTTGTGCTAACATGTACTATGTACTAGGATTTTGTTCATCATTAGATTCTTCTTCAGGAGTTTCTTTTCCTTTATTTCCCGTATTTTTAGGACTTAGCATATTATATTCTTCTAAGATATCTTCTATATTTTCAATTTTAGTTTTTAATTCTTTAAGGGTTGTCATATTTTGTAAATCAAAAAGTTTTCTTTCTATTATATCTATCCTTTTGGTAATAAATGTATAATTATCATCAATTTTTGTTGTTGGCATTTCTTCGGGAAATTTGGTTTTATAATGTCTTGCCAAGCATATTTGGCATATTTCTATATGACATTTTGTACATCTAGCTCTTAGTTTTCTTGATGGATAATAAGAGCATTTTATACAATGTGTAGAATCTGTACCTATCCTGAAAAGCCAATTATGGTTTTCGCATTCATTAATTTCCCTCATCATATACTCAGTTTCATATGGCATCATATATTCTTTATATGTGAAACCATTATACGAGTTTTCATTTGCAAGCATATTAATCAATTCATAGGGATCATTATCCTCTTGTTCTTCCATAACATTTTCTTCTACTATTACTATACTATATATTGTTTCAGTCTCAGAAACATCTGAGTCCACATCTAATATATCTTGTTGTATACATTCTGTAATAATTGCCTCTCTAGAATGTTGGTTTTTTCTTTTAGGACATATTGTTGCCAAATGGCTTTCATCACCACATGTGAAACAAGCAAGTTTCTTTGTATAATTTCTATTATGATTATATTTTTTGACGTGATGTTTTTGTTTTAAGAATGGTCTTCTGCTGTTTGATTGTTTTATGAAATACTTCTTTTTTGTCATGAATTTAGGTTTTTTCCTTAATGGCTCCGGCCTACCATATCGTTGAGGAGTGTATATCCTTTTACAGAATGAATAATCAGTTTTCTTAAGTTGTTTTTGTGCAATTATATTTGTACACTTATCTTTTAATATTTTTACCACATGAACAGCCCTCATACTAATAGTCCATTGTTGAGGATTCTTTTCAACCATTTTATGCCATGTATCTTGAATTTCTTGACCAATTGGTCTTGGTATTTTCATAAATAATTTTTCTCCTAACTCTTGGTTAAAAACACCTCCTGCTAGGCCTGTATAATAGACGTATTCATTTAAAAAGTCTACTGTTCCATACAAGTCATCTAAATGCATCTGGTCTAGATGGATTAAGGCATCCATTTGTGTTGTTATATATCCTGAATTTCCATCTTCACCCGTTATTAGACTTGATATTTTATTTACAAAGTTATAAGGATTTGGTCCTCTTTCTATTAAGTCTTGATAATCCATTGGATAGTCTCTTTTAAATACTTCCCACATTTTTTTTTGAGGAAATATGGTTTTATTATGAAACAAAGATTGTTCATACACTGCGCACAACATAGCAGTCTTACTACCTCAATATTACAGTCCCTCAAACGCAGAAAACAATACCAGTATACATACAAGGCGTATTGCAAAAAATCTTATCAAAACAGCCTCCTAAATATGAAACATAACAGAGAATTATGATCATCCTACAGCAAAGAACCATCCTGGAATTCACAGATCTTCCTTCCACAGCCCATTTCTGCGTTCATAGCATATAGCCTCCCAATAGAAAAAATTCCCCTCGATCAGTGTCTTCCCAGAAACTGCTGTTCTTCTATCCACCGCCGCTTAGCCTTAATTCTTTATTTGATCCGAAGATGGACACTCATAGCCATACCTCCAATTTCTCCTTCCCAGCCGCACCTCTTCTAGCCCAGAAATCTGCTAGAGCATTCCTTTCCCTAAAAGTGTGTTGTACTTTGACATATCCCCCACATCTAAAGATAGCCATAACTGATCTCATGTACTTATTAAAACTCCATGGGACTTTGTCTGGCTCCTTCAACCAATGAACCACATTTTGAGAGTCACTTTCAAAGATCACCTTTAGAATAGGGAATCCATGCTCAGCAAGCAAAGCATCGCAAACTCTACTCACAGCTACAATTTCAGCCTCATTGGAGTCTTTGAAGCCAATATTTTCCGAAAGAATAAAAATAACATTTCCACTGTCATCCCTAATTACACCACCAACTCTAGCAGATCCCGGGTTGCCAAGCGACGACCCATCGGTATTAACTTTCCACCATCCAATCTCTGGGTGCTCCCACTCCAACAGGCCCCTAGCCACACGAATTCTGCGGTCTCCAGAATTTATCAGATCTCCAGGGCATACCATTTGTAATCCACACCAATTCACCGTCCCTGTTCCCTCCTCCGCATGCCACCATTCACCAACCCTCCACTTAACCATTTCCTCCGCCACTCTTTTATCAAACTGTACTCCTTTAAAAACCACCTCATTACGAAGCTTCCATACCGACCAAAAAATTGCTAGACCTGTCAAAAACCAAGCCGACTTCCTATTCCATTTAATAGGACACTCAAACCAACCTGCCAACAGCCTACTACCTTCCCTGGCACCACCCAGCTCAAGCCAAACCAATTTAAAGCACAGTACCATAAATTACTTACCTCCTTACATTGACAAAACAAGTGATCCAACGTTTCGACCTCCACTCCGCAACAGGGGCACATCCAACTAGTCACCTGAGCACATCCTCTCTTGACCAGCAACTCTCTCACTGGAAGTGTATTATGAAATATCTTCCACACGAGCACCTTCACCTTCATAGGACATTTCATCCTCCACATCTTATTAAAAAACCATCTCATATTTTCTGCACCATCAGTTTCAAGACGCCTCCAGCATGACCATGTTGAAAACTGTCCGCTCCTCTCATGTTTCCATCTAATCTTATCCTCCGAAAACCTGTTCATCCGAGCTTGACTGATACATTGAATAAAATTATCCCACACTCCCAACTCCCATTCAAACAAGTGTCTTCTTAGATCAATCTTCCATTCCCAATCAACACCACTCCAATTCCCAAATTCTTCTATCTTCCCCACCTTATTTACCGCTAAAGCATACATCCTTGGATACTTCTCTTTTAATGTCAAACCTTCCTCCAACCATCTATCATCCCAAAACCTCGTCCTAGCCCCATTCCCAACCTGAATGAACAAGCTGCCCTCCATCCCCAACTGCTCACAACTCTCCCACCCGCTACAAATATACCCCCACGTTGACCTTCCTTTTTTAACTTCAGGTATTAAAGGTCCTTACCATGATAATACTTAGCATCAATCACATTTTTCCAAAGTGAATTCTCCCCCCCAAACCGCCATCTCCATTTATACATCAAAACTTTGTTCATCGACTCCACATTTCTAATACTTAAACCCCCTTTCTCCCAATGTAGGCATATATCATCCCACTTAACCGTATGTAATTGCCTCATGCCTTCCCATTCATTCCAAAAAAACCTCCGCTTAAGCTTCTCAAAACTTTCAGCCACCGTCCTCGGGATTTTGAATATTGACAAGAAATATATTGGGATGCTATTCATAACGGACTTAATCAAACACAATCGCCCAGCTTGCGACAATAATCTCCCCTTCCATCCCGCCAATCTCTTCTCAACCTTATCAATAACCGGTTGCCAAAGCGACACCCCATTGATCCGGCCCCCAATCGGGATCCCTAAATATTGCATCGGCCATTCTCCCACCCCACATCCCATGACCCCTGCTGCATCTCTTAAAAGATCCTCTTCACAATTGATTCCAAAAATGCAACTCTTATTGAAATTAATCTTAAGGCCAGTTGCTAATGAGAGGCATCTCAGTATTCGCTTTAAGTAAATCACTTGCATTAACTTCCCTTCACAAAATAGAACCGTGTCGTCCGCATATTGTAGATGTGAAATAACCATGCTGCCATTCCCAGCCGCCAGCCCCCTGTACATTCCCAACTCGACCGCCCGACTCATCAAACAATTAAAGATCTCTGCGACCAAAAGAAAAAGATAAGGGGATAGAGGATCCCCTTGTCTAAGACCTTTTTCCATCTTGAAGTATCCTGTTGGAGTACCATTAATAAGTACCGATGCTTTCGCAGATTTCACACAAACCATCATCCATCTTATCCACTTCTCCTCAAATTTCATTACCCTTAACACTCTACCCAATGCCTCCCACGATACATTATCATACGCCTTGTCAAAATCTAGTTTCACCACGAATCCCTTCCCACCTGAGCTTTGAGTTGATTGAATAACTTCAGAAGCTATTAGCACTCCATCCATAATCTGTCTTCCTTTAACGAATGCCATCTGAGCCTCTCCCACTAATCTGCTCATCACTTCCTTCAACCGCCTTGCTAGAGCCTTTGCCACAATTTTATACACACTTCCTAATAATGATATCGGTCTAAACTCACCAAATTCCATTGGATTTTCTACCTTAGGAATTAAGGTGATGAAAGAATTCCCTAATTCCCTCGGCAGAGCATCCTCTGACTCCAATCCTTTAAACACCTCCAACAGCTCCTCCTTCACATTTTGCCAGAACTTCTTTATAAATTCAATATTGAATCCATCCGGTCCCGGAGCCTTATTTCCATCACAACTCCACACTACTTCACGAATTTCCTCCTCTGTAAAGCTACGAATCATCCAGTTCCTCTCTCCTTCGTCCACCTGTGCCATCCCAATATTTTCAATATCAAATATCTCCTCCCTCTGCCTAGTGAATTTTGCTTGAAAAAACCTGACTGCTTCTTCCTTTATTAGCCGCGGCTCATCAACCACCACACCCTCTATTTTAATTGCACCAATATAGTTCCTCCTCTTATTTAACGCAGTGATGGCATGAAAAAATTTTGTATTTTGGTCCCCTTCTCTAAGCCACCTTATGCGGGATTTTTGCAACCATCTTCTTTCCTCTGCTAGCATCAAACCCTTCAGCTCTACTTTTTTATTACACCACTCCTCCCTCACTGCCCCGTCCCCCCCTCCACTTGACAACTTCTCTTCCAATTCACTAATATCCTGTTGAAGCCTTTGTATATTTGATTCCATATCAGTCGCACCATATCCATTCCATTCTTTAATCCTTTTTTTCAATTCTTGCAACCTCCACAGTATACCCCTCCCTCTAGAAGCCCTAGACCCATCCCAAGCTAGTTTAACCACCTCGGAAAACCCCTTCATCTCCAACCCATAATTATAAAATCTAAAAGGTTTATGCCCCCACGATCTCGCCCCCACCTCTAAAATAACCGGGTAATGATCCGAAAGTACCGACTCCCCCCTCTTTTGCACCACTGACCCCTCTAAACAAAGCCACCCCGGTGATAAAAGAAACCTATCTAGACGACTCATCGCTCTCCCCCCCTCCCAACCCAAGTAAAAAAACCCCCCTCCATAGGTAAATCCACCAACCCCAATTGCTCAATAAAATTCCTAAAGTCTCTACACGACCCTACCTCCCCGCCACACCCCATTCTCTCACCCTCTCCGACAACCGCATTAAAATCTCCCAAAAAGCACCATAGCTCTCCATTATTCGTCTCACATTTCTGTATAAATAGATCCCAAAGTGCCAATCTTTCTCTTCTGTCATTCGGCGCATGAACACTAACCATATTAATATCCTCTCTCATCCCACTAATCCTACCCTTTACCCAGATAAAATTATGCTCCTTCTCGATCACCCTAAAGTTTCCCACGTTTGTATCCCACACAATAAGCAATCCCCCTGCACTCCCCACACTCGACTGAAAACAGAATTCGTAATTCCTTGAACCCCATAAGCTGAAAATAAACCTTTCCCTAAATGCACTCATTTTCGTTTCTTGAAAACAAGCCATCAATGGTTTCACCTTCTTACACATCCTCGACACAGCCCTCCTTCTCACTCCCACATTCAAGCCCCTAAAATTACACGTAATAATCCGCATAATAACCGCTATCCTCAAAACCCCATCCCAACCCTGCTTGACCTAAACACCCACCTTACTCATTCTCAATCTCTTCCCTAACCCTCTCCAAAGCCGTCTCCCTGTCTACCCTGTACCCCAATCCCAGTAATTCTGCAAGTTTTATTGTTTCTTCCACCTCTAAATAATCAACCAACTTAACCCCACTCTTCAGCCTCACAGTTTCAAATTGTAGAGTTGCAAATCCGTTGACCTGACTCTCCACCCTATCCTGTCTTCTCAGCCTGCCTACTTCATTCCCCCTAGTTCCTTTCGATAATTTCTTCCGCCCTTTCCGTTTATTATCACTTTTTCTCCCCTTAATAACCTTTACTACTGCCTCTTCAACCACCATGACCCTCTCTGCCACACTCCTTTCCAATTCTTCAACTTTCTCCCTGTCCTCATCTTCCAACGCCTGCAAGGACTCCATGGGAGAATCAAACTGTCCCGTGCCACTCTCAGAATTAGTAACCTCTCTACTCCCCAACTCTCCCACTCTAATATCTTCTTCCGAATTATTCGCTCTATTGTCAATCAAACAAACACATCTATCCTCCCCCGACCCCAGCCCTATCTCCTCCGCCGAGAAGTCCAACCCTGTTACCTGTCCCTCATTCAAAATACCACCAGAACCCTTCTCCCCCTTTGCTCCGATATATGTCTCCGTCTCAATCCCAGTCTCCTCTCCCCGATCTCCCAGGAGGCTCTTTTGCCTACAGCTTTTTATCTGAGGCCCATTTTTAACGTTTCCAACCTTCCCATTTGACCCATTAACCTCATTCTCCGCCTCGTCACTCTCCCCAGCCTACTTTTTATTAAGTTCATTGGCCCCAGAGGAGCCCATACTAGCCCCCTCTTTATTTCCTTCGGCCCACTCCTCATAGCTCCCATTAGAGTTCAGCCCAATATCGAGAAGCCCATTTTTATTGAAACCCACCACTGTGTTACAATCTACCCCCTCCCCCTCATCTAGGAATCCTCCATGCATGTCACCTTTAGAGCATCATTAAGGCCAGCCGTATTTTTCAAATTAAAATCATTCACATGCACTGCCCCAGACAACCTTTGCACTCCCCCATACTCACTGGTCCAGGACTTGCCCTCTACCCTCCCCTCTTCCACCCCCTCCTCTACCGGCGACTCCCTTACCAGCGGCATCTTCAGATTCTCCGATGGCCGATCAGCCCCCTCTACATCCGGTACCACCACATCCTCGCAAAAATTAGTCACAACCCTCACCGTAGACGTCCACTTACCCACTTGTATCCTTACTTTCAATGGTGGATCAACACCTCCTTTCAAAGCCACCAAAATCTTTGCTCTATCCAACCGTCTCTTGTCAATGGTTTCGCTATGGACGTTGATCACCCTTCCCCATCCTCTAACAATTTTCTGAAGATTCTCCTGACACCATGTTGTGTAGGGTAGCCCGAAAATGTACGTCCAAACCAGTTGTTTAGTCACCATGACTCCTGCAGCCCATCGCTGTAACACCCCCAATTTAAAAACAGCGGAAGTATGGGTGTTACCGCCACATTCTCTATTTAAGCTCACTACCAAGTTAACTTAAATAGAAAATGTTAAGGCTTAAAATATAGAATATATTTAAAATCACAATTGCCAACCATAAAATAATAATTATCTATAAAAATCGGTTTAGTACGTACCATACTAGTTTATAAGTTTTGGATAAAATGTAAATGAATACTTAAAGTACCACTTTGACCTCGCAGGGTCGAAATGAAATAGTGCGACATAAAAGCTTATTTCAAAAATCCCCAAAATTCCGATGCAAATGCCATACCAATCTCAGTCACCTATCCTGAAAAAGAGTGAAAGCAACAACATCAGCAATGCTGAGTAAGTCAATCCCCTATCCCACACATGTTGGAGACTCAGGGTTGACCCAATGACACAAAGGAATAATTATATACCGACAGTGATAATTTACCGAATTTAAATTCCAAAAATTTATAATGTATGTAACACATATGTTAATGAAACCAATTCCAATGCACCATACCAATCCAATAATCACATATATCATCTCTCGCCATGCAGAGGACTCTATAACTACTAACACCGGTGTCCTAGACTAGTACTCCGACTGTCTAGGGTTATAGACACATACAGGCTCTACCGATAGGAGGGACAATTACCCTCATCCAATATCCAATATCCAAATATCCATAGACCATAGAGTTCATGCATTGGTTTCATAAAGCATATATTTCACCAAAGCCAATTTGCATATTTATTGTACCACCAGATCCCAAAAATAAAAGGTCGAGTACCTTGTATTTATACCATTTACCATTAAACTTAGAGAAAACCGACACCATAAATCAAGACATCACTAAATCACAAACCCATTGCTTCGGTAATAACATAGGATTCAAGACAGACACGTCATTACCACAATCAAGGGATTAAAAGTCATGAAATTATTTCTTGCTACAGAGATCAACAACTTAAACACACCTACTGCCCAAATGTTTTAAAATGAACAAGTATAAAATTCAGGTTGCCATCAACGAATTTATTGGACCATTGGGACCCACGCAACCAATACACCCACACACTACTTGAATTCATTTTTGCTTTAAAATCAATCTGTCCAAACTCGTCCACATAAAGTATTAGATACACTTATATATATGTGTATATATATGTATAACCGAATAACAGTGGAAGCTTTAACACATCTCCAATGCAAAAATCGGGACTTTGATCAACCAAGACGAAAATAAAAGAGAACGGGCGAAAGCAATAGTGGACAGAAAACAAAGACAACGACGGAGACCATGGTTTCGATTCTCTTACATAAACAGTTAGAGCAAAAATCGGGGTTTGGGCAAACTGAATAAACAGAAAGTAAACAAAAGAAACTACATACATGTACTGAAGCAATTGTAGGATTAATAGGATAGCCAAGAAGAGAGAAAGAGACAAATCAAACCGATGAGTGGAATACAGAATTAACTTACACTTTAGAATTGAGGATTGGCGAAAGCAGTTGTAATTGCTGAGAGATTTACACCCAATTGCCAATACCACCGCTATCTGAATGAAAGTTTTAGAGTTAATAAGTGATTCACTGTTTGAAGGGAAGAAATTGTATACGCGGAGAAGATGGAAAAGAAGTGAAGGTTAACTGGGTTTTATAAAGTAATGGTGGAAAAGTTCAACAGAGATGACGTTGGATTTGACTGAGAGTTGGTTAGTGTTCTAGATGGTTGCCAAAATTTACGGGAACTCTAAGGTGGCGGCCAGAATTGTTGGGGAGACTCATTCTAAAACCCCCAAATCAACACTTAGTCCTAATAATAGCCAACTACATCAGATTATACCTATCCTAGTTAGTAATTATAGTTATATAATATAAATAAAATACTATTAAAACAAGTATGATCCAAATCCTAACTCCTGCTACTCAATACATTTCACTTTATGTAAGCAAAAATAACTCTTCGACCAAGTTTCCTTTATTAATATGATATTATATATAAACCAATTAAATTAATCCAACTAAAATTTAAATTCTCCATTAATAATAATAATAATAATAATAATAATAATTATTATTATTATTATTATTATTATTATTATTATTATTAAACTTGGGCATCACAATCTACCCACCTTAGAGAAAAACTTCGTCCTCGAAGTTTGTTAGAATATGTCGTTTCCAAAAACTAGAAGTAGAATATAATACTAACCTTATATTGTCAAGTCGTCACATCCTCCCCACCTTGGATAAATAGTTATGTCCGCATAACTTATTCGCTAGCTTCGATAAATAACTCTGGGTATTTTGCCTTTACATCTTCTTCCATCTCCCATGTAGCTTCTTCATAGTCGTGGTTTGACCATAAGACTTTAACCATGCGAATTGTTCGATTCCTTGTTGCTCTCTCTTTTGTATCCAGGATGCGCATCGGACGTACCTCGTATGTCAAGTCTTCGTCCAACTCAATGACTTCCGGTTGGAGAATATGAGAGGGGTCATGATGATATTTCTTCAATTGAGATATATGAAAGACATTGTGTACTCGTGCAAGCTCCACTGGTAAGGCAAGTCGGTAGGCAAGACTTCCTACTCGCTCGACAATCTCGTAAGGGCCAATATATCGTGGGCTTAACTTCCCACGCTTCCCAAAACGCATCACTCCTCGCATCGGCGATATTTTTAAGAGGGCCTTATCACCAACCGCGAATTCACCCATTTGGCGTCGTTGATCGGCATAGCTCTTTTGTCGATCTTGAGCTGCTTTCATCTTCTGTTGAATGATTTTAATTGCTTCGACTGAGTCATCAATAAGTTGTGGTCCCACGACCACTGCCTCCGTATCATCCCTCCAACATAATGGGCTTCGACACCGTCGTCCATATAATGCTTCAAACGGTGCCATCCCAATACTTGAGTGGTAGCTATTATTATAGGAAAACTCGATTAGAGGCAATCGATCTTCCCAACTACCTTTGAATTCTAGGACGCATGCCCGTAACATGTCCTCCAGTGTTTGTATTGTCCTTTCAGTTTGACCGTCTGTCATGGGATGGAATGCAGTGCTCATCTTCAACTTAGTTCCAAAAGCTTCTTGTAACTTCGTCCAGAAATTAGAGACAAATCGGCTATCTCGATCAGACACAATGTCTTGAGGTATTCCATGCCTTCTCACCACATTATCAACATACGCCTTCGCTAGTTGATCCATGGTCCATGTGTCCTTCATGGGTATAAAAATAGCAGCTTTAGTAAGTCGATCCACAATTACCCATATTTTATTCATACCCCTCTGTGTCTTCGGCAGTCCAGATATGAAATCCATAGAGATGCTCTCCCATTTCCATGATGGAATCTCCAACGGTTGCATCAAGCCCAACGGCTTCTTACGCTCAGCTTTTACTTTCTGACATGTCAAGCACTTTGACACAAACTCACTCACTTCTTGCTTCATCCTTGGCCACCAGAACACTTCTTTCAGATCTTTATACAGTTTTCCTTCCCCAGGGTGCACTGAATATGGTGTGTTGTGCCCTTCCTCCATAATCCTTTGTTTCAACTCCCCACACTTTTTCGGTACGCACCATCGTCCTTGACAATGAATACTCCCATCTTCATGAATTTTGAACTCGTCCGCCTTGCCTTGCGCTATCTTCTCTTTGATTCTTTCGAGTTTCACATCTCCAGGTTGAGCTTCACGAATCTCATCGAATAGTGTTGGTTTGATGGTTAAGTTATTCAATAACGCCGACACTGTTCCTTGATGAACAAGCTCAATATCCAATCGAACCAAATCCATATAGAGCTCTGAAGGCAATATTCTTGTGCTTGTCAAATGTTTCGTCTTACGACTTAGTGCATCAGCCACCACATTTGCCTTCCCTTCGTGGTAAGCAATGTCTAGGTCATAGTCTTTAATGAGCTCGAGCCACCGTCTTTGCCTCATATTCAGCTCTTTTTGTGTGAAGATGTATTTCAAACTCTTATGATCAGTAAATATCCTACATGTTCGCCCATATAGGTAGTGCCGCCAGATCTTTAAAGCGAACACCACAGCAGCTAGTTCCAAGTCGTGTGTAGGATAATTTTCCTCATGTGGCCTCAATTGTCGCGAGACATAAGCTATGACCTTCCGTTGTTGCATCAGAACACAACCAAGTCCAAATTTTGATGCATCGCTGTATATCTCAAAGTCTTCTTTGTCGTTTGGCAAAGTGAGAACAGGTGCTGAAGTGAGCAACTTCTTTAGCTCTTGAAAGGCTTGTTCACACTGCTCCGTCCATTGATACCTCAACCCTTTTTTTAGCATTTGAGTTAAAGGTCGAGCAATTTTGGAGAAGTCCTTAATAAACCTCCGATAATATCCTGCCAAACCCAGAAAACTTCGAATCTCTGTTTGGCTCTTTGGTACAGGCCATTCGGCAACTGCTGCTACCTTTGTTGGATCCACTGATACTCCTTCAGCTGAAACAATGTGACCTAAGAATGCCACTTTATCTAGCCAAAATTCGCATTTCGAAAGTTTAGCATAGAGTTGGTGCTTCCTCAACAATTCCAACACTTGGCGTAAGTGCTGCGCATGCTCCTCTGCATTCCTTGAATATATCAAGATATCATCAATGAAGACGACTACGCATTGGTCCAACAGCTCCCGAAAGACATTGTTCATCAGTCCCATAAAGGCTGCTGGTGCGTTCGTCAAGCCGAAGGACATCACCGTAAATTCATAGTGGCCATACCTTGTACGAAAAGCTGTCTTAGGTATATCTCTCTCTGCCACTCGCAACTGGTGATACCCTGATCGCAGGTCAATTTTTGAAAAGACTCGTGCACCCTTTAACTGGTCAAACAGGTCGTCTATCCGCGGTAGAGGATACTTGTTTTTAATCGTTACTTGGTTCAGTCCCCGATAATCAATGCATAGCCTCATCCCTCCATCCTTCTTTCTGACAAAGAGCACTGGAGCTCCCCACGGTGAAGTGCTCGGTCGAATATATCCTTTACTCAGCAACTCTTCTAATTGATCTTTCAATTCTTTCATCTCAGCCGGAGCGAATCGATATGGAGCTTTTGAGATTGGCTCTGTTCCAGGCACCACATCAATCGTGAAGTCTACATCTCGAACAGGTGGCATCCCGGGTATCTCTTCAGGAAAGATGTCCGGGTATTCCTTGATCACTGGTATCGACTCCAATCCTTCTTCCTTAGCTTGCATGTTGTGCACATGACACATAAACAATGGGTATCCTTTACGTAGCATCGTTCCCAATTGTGGAGCTGTCACCCACTTGGTAGTCGGCTTACGCGGGTTCACATAGTATGCCACCTTCTCTCCCTTTGGTCCTCGTAGGACCACCTTCTGCTTCTGACAGTCGATCCTTGCCTTGAATTGTGTTAGCCAATCCATTCCAAGGATAATGTCAAAATCCCTCAGATCAAATTCTGCCACTGATGCCGGAAAGACTACTCCTTCTATGGTGATAGGGACATCAGTATATCTTTTCTTACAGGGAATTACGTCCCCTGATGGTAGAGAAATCCCTAGTGTGATAGACTTAGGTGGTGGAAGTTGTAGACTTTTAACTACTCGAGATGCCATAAACGAACAGCTTGCACCAGAATCAAATAATATATGAACAGGTACACCAAGTATTAAAAATGTACCTTGCAAGACATCGGATTGTTGCTCCGGTAAATCCGCCTGATTAATCACATTGAGGCGTCCTTGTTGCTCGAATCGGTTTCCTCCACGGTTCTGATCATTACCACCCTCATTTCCATTTCCTTGTTGCTGCTGATATGGACGCTGATTATTTCCATTGCGGTTCCCGTTCCAGTTCCTATTTCCATTCCAATTCCCATTTCCATTCCTCTGATACTGATTATTCTGTCCTTGCTGGTATTGTTGTTGTTGCTGTCTCGGACCTCTGTTCAGATCCTCTCGTATCGTGATCCTATCAATGCGAGTGTGGCACTCCTTAGCAAAGTGTCCCTCTTTGCCGCATCGGTTACATGCTGTTGGGCTGGGGCATTCTTTCACCAAATGTCGCCGATTGCACTTCGAACAAGGGGTCAAGATTCTTCCCCTTTCTTCCCTTCTTTGTCCTCCATCTCTGTGGTCACGTTCTTGCCTTGGAGGGTTGTTATCATTCCTTCCAATCTCAATCCTTCCTCTTTTCTCTTGAGTCTGCCTCTCATTCAGTTTCCTTTTATGCTCTTGGACTCGAGCAACTGCACATGCCCGATCATAGATCTTTTGAAGACTTGAGAATTGTTTACCTCCTAATCCCTCCCGAATTGCCAAGTTGAGACCCAACTCGAATTTTTGTGCCTTATCATGATCAGTTGGCACCAAAGCTGGAGCAAAATTCAGTAGTTCAGTAAACTGAACGTAGTATTCATGCACACTCATCTTTCCTTGTCGCAAGGTTATGAACTCCTCATACTTTGCATTTTTAACACTCATCGGATAGAATCTCTTCCTTAAGGCCTCCTTGAACTCATCCCACCCATATCCCGCAGTTTGATCTTGGATGTGTAGTCTCCACCACTTATCAGCTGCTTTTCTCAGAAAGTAGGTCGCTACCTCCACCCTTTGGTCATTCGGGCACTTTATTGCTGTAAGCAGCTTATCCAGTGTATCAATCCATTCTTCCAGCTTTTCAGGGTCTTCCTGTCCTTCATGAGTTGGGGGCCGATGTTTGAGAACCACATCGAGGTAATCAATTGGCGCCGGTGTTGGTGGTATGACAGGAGCAGCTTGTGTATCACCCCTTTGCCTATGAAGGTCGGCACTCAGCATAACCACCATTTGTTCAAGAACCCTTAATCGTTCCCTATCATTGTTTGGAAGAGGTGCATTGAAAGGATTAGGTTGATCTCCAACTGGGTCAACTTCGCGGTCATCGGCCTGATTGTTAGCCATTCTGCTTCACACACGCACAATACATAAGTTCTTGTTTGAGTATTTAAGAGAATATAGCATATATAAAAATGGATATAGAAATAAGACAATAGCAAAAGAGTAGTCCACTCAAAATGCCCAAAAACAATACCAACAGTAAGCAAGTTCAAATGCAACATAGAATTAATCATATAGACGAAACGAAATCATAATAGTAGAAATGATCATTCACTCCTCTTCGTACTCCTCATCGAGGTTGAGTCACTTTGATTTGCTACACATTGTAGTATGCGCGTTTTAATTTCCGCCAACCGAGTATTGGTAGCGGCCCTATCCTTCTTGGCTTCCGCAACAAAATTGCGGGCATCCTCTATGCGTTTGTTCACACGTTCCTCGAGTGTTGCCATTAGGGTTTCGTTTCCTTGCTGGAGCATTTGGTTCCGCTCATTGGATCGTTTCAGCTCTTCTTGAGTTTCATCTAACCTCTTTACGAGGTGTGGTACCATACCCAAAAGATCATCAATGACCTTGTCACGACTATTCCCGTCAGCCATCTAAATAATCCAAGTCCAACATCATATCATATATCCATAATTATCAACAAGTTAGACATGCAATATGGATGCAAATGCCCACCCCCAAAATTTAAAAATATTTAATGCAACAAAGATTTATAATGTAATATGTATTTAAACATTTACTCACTATATGCTAAGAATTATATCAACGTTACCGTACTAATTATATAAATTCGACAAAATTAGAAGTATCCACTGTTAAAATAGATTTTGTACTAGCAAATGTGTATAAATCATGTCAGATAGCATACTAAATAAAGTAAAAATACACATAGTTTTAAAATGCTAGTAGTATGAGGAAATATTTAATATTTGTTAAAAAAAAGCATAAATAATTTTTAAAACATACTAGAAGAATAATTAAAAATATATATTTAATATATTTAAAATTATCGCTCTGATACCACTTTGTAACACCCCCAATTTAAAAACAGCGGAAGTATGGGTGTTACCGCCACATTCTCTATTTAAGCTCACTACCAAGTTAACTTAAATAGAAAATGTTAAGGCTTAAAATATAGAATATATTTAAAATCACAATTGCCAACCATAAAATAATAATTATCTATAAAAATCGGTTTAGTACGTACCATACTAGTTTATAAGTTTAGGATAAAATGTAAATGAATACTTAAAGTACCACTTTGACCTCGCAGGGTCGAAATGAAATAGTGCGACATAAAAGCTTATTTCAAAAATCCCCAAAATTCCGATGCAAATGCCATACCAATCTCAGTCACCTATCCTGAAAAAGAGTGAAAGCAACAACATCAGCAATGCTGAGTAAGTCAATCCCCTATCCCACACATGTTGGAGACTCAGGGTTGACCCAATGACACAAAGGAATAATTATATACCGACAGTGATAATTTACCGAATTTAAATTCCAAAAATTTATAATGTATGTAACACATATGTTAATGAAACCAATTCCAATGCACCATACCAATCCAATAATCACATATATCATCTCTCGCCATGCAGAGGACTCTATAACTACTAACACCGGTGTCCTAGACTAGTACTCCGACTGTCTAGGGTTATAGACACATACAGGCTCTACCGATAGGAGGGACAATTACCCTCATCCAATATCCAATATCCAAATATCCATAGACCATAGAGTTCATGCATTGGTTTCATAAAGCATATATTTCACCAAAGCCAATTTGCATATTTATTGTACCACCAGATCCCAAAAATAAAAGGTCGAGTACCTTGTATTTATACCATTTACCATTAAACTTAGAGAAAACCGACACCATAAATCAAGACATCACTAAATCACAAACCCATTGCTTCGGTAATAACATAGGATTCAAGACAGACACGTCATTACCACAATCAAGGGATTAAAAGTCATGAAATTATTTCTTGCTACAGAGATCAACAACTTAAACACACCTACTGCCCAAATGTTTTAAAATGAACAAGTATAAAATTCAGGTTGCCATCAACGAATTTATTGGACCATTGGGACCCACGCAACCAATACACCCACACACTACTTGAATTCATTTTTGCTTTAAAATCAATCTGTCCAAACTCGTCCACATAAAGTATTAGATACACTTATATATATGTGTATATATATGTATAACCGAATAACAGTGGAAGCTTTAACACATCTCCAATGCAAAAATCGGGACTTTGATCAACCAAGACGAAAATAAAAGAGAACGGGCGAAAGCAATAGTGGACAGAAAACAAAGACAACGACGGAGACCATGGTTTCGA
Organism: Hygrophila difformis; assembly: GCA_030278955.1. Lineage (NCBI taxonomy): Eukaryota > Viridiplantae > Streptophyta > Magnoliopsida > Lamiales > Acanthaceae > Hygrophila > Hygrophila difformis. Next base: position 14,818,867 of record JAOANR010000010.1, on the reverse strand, counting down.
TTCTCTTACATAAACAGTTAGAGCAAAAATCGGGGTTTGGGCAAACTGAATAAACAGAAAGTAAACAAAAGAAACTACATACATGTACTGAAGCAATTGTAGGATTAATAGGATAGCCAAGAAGAGAGAAAGAGACAAATCAAACCGATGAGTGGAATACAGAATTAACTTACACTTTAGAATTGAGGATTGGCGAAAGCAGTTGTAATTGCTGAGAGATTTACACCCAATTGCCAATACCACCGCTATCTGAATGAAAGTTTTAGAGTTAATAAGTGATTCACTGTTTGAAGGGAAGAAATTGTATACGCGGAGAAGATGGAAAAGAAGTGAAGGTTAACTGGGTTTTATAAAGTAATGGTGGAAAAGTTCAACAGAGATGACGTTGGATTTGACTGAGAGTTGGTTAGTGTTCTAGATGGTTGCCAAAATTTACGGGAACTCTAAGGTGGCGGCCAGAATTGTTGGGGAGACTCATTCTAAAACCCCCAAATCAACACTTAGTCCTAATAATAGCCAACTACATCAGATTATACCTATCCTAGTTAGTAATTATAGTTATATAATATAAATAAAATACTATTAAAACAAGTATGATCCAAATCCTAACTCCTGCTACTCAATACATTTCACTTTATGTAAGCAAAAATAACTCTTCGACCAAGTTTCCTTTATTAATATGATATTATATATAAACCAAATTAAATTAATCCAACTAAAATTTAAATTCTCCATTAATAATAATAATAATAATAATAATAATAATAATTATTATTATTATTATTATTATTATTATTATTATTATTATTATTAAACTTGGGCATCACAATCGCCTCTTCCAGTCAATCCTACTGTGATCCCTCCGATCCTTCAGAAAGTTTTCCCGATTCGCAGCTTCTTTAAACACCACCACCACTGTCAAACCCCCCCCCCCCCCCCCCCCCCATACAGCACATCTTCACAATCCTGATATTCATTGTATAGCCACTCTTGAAACCCTACCAGATCTTCGAGTTTCCAAAGTTTCACCACAGCCGCCCTCTGTAGCCTTTCCTCATCTTTCTGAACCACCTTCAGGTTAACAATATCCCTATTCATATTACTACTATCATCTCCCTTCCAAACCCTACCCCCATTGATCACTTCCGCATATGTCCTCTCATCCCTCCATGCCCCGTTGTTAATTTTACCCACCTGTTTATAACCCCCATTCCCTTCACTATTTATGATCCGGACCGATCTCCTTTTGTAGTCTGATACACCCCTATTTCCCCAGCTTCTTTGTTTGCTTGGAGCAGCCCAGCCAATCCGCAATCTTCTTCCTTGGAGGACTCTGCCCTGCAGCTTCTTCATGACCTCTCCTGCCTCCTCTCTATTTGGGAATCTAAAGAACCCAAAATTGTATCCCTTCTCCGGCCATCTTCTATTTGGGATGAACCAATTCTTCACTTTAGCTATCTTGTTAACCTCCCTGAGGACCTCAATATTTCCAACCTCCACTGGAATATTCCCGACAAATATTCCAACCAGGTCCAATCTCCCCCTCTCACCTCTCGCTGCAAACCTCGTAACTTCGTCACCTTTCGCCTGAACCACCACACCCACATTCCGGCTGGCTCCACTAGGGTTTCCGGCTGGCTCCATCCGGGCAAACAAAAAATAAAAAATATAGTTTTGTGGTTGTAAATACTTCCCACATTGACTGTGCGAATTCTCCTAAATAGGTTTCAAGATATCCATACATTGATTCAGCTGTATCATTATAATCATTTTTGTTTTTTATTTAATGAGCCACAACTATGTTTTTCTATTTTGCAATTACTGAACCCCATTTTTGAGGGCTTACATTTGTTACTTCTAGTATTGCTGGATTATGATAATATTCTCTTTCTAAAGGTTGCCTAATTCCTCTGGGTTTTGTTATCATTCCAGGTTGTGTTTTTCCATAAGGATATTCTGGATGAACATGTGTTATTGAGTGTCTAAAATTATTTCCAGTATAAATAGTACCAGGTCTCCACTCAGTTCCTCTTTGGTATGAGGCAAATGGAGTTCCAGGGACTCTTGTTATACTGTCTCCTGTGTTTTTCATGACAATATCTTGGTTCATGAATTCCTTAGATGTTTTATTTGTTTTTTCAGAATGTAAGGACATATGGTCTCCAATATATTGTTCCATTAATGTGTTTCCAGAACTTTGTCCTTCTTCTGGTGAGTTTTCTTTAAAGAACAAGTGAGCTTCGATGTCTGCTTGTTGTTCTTCTTTTATTTGTATTTTTTGTAATCTTTTCTGTACTTCTTTCTCGATAATCTCTTCTAAATTATTCTTCCATTCTTTATTTTTTTCTTTTCATTTTATCATTTAATTCTTGTTTTTGTTCATTTAGTTTTGATATTTCTCTTATCATTTCTTCATAATTTTCTATCCAATTTTCAAAATATCCATTATGTTTTGGACATTCTACTAAATGGATCATATGTTTTAATTTATTAGAGTGTCTTCTATCAAGATCAATTTTACAATCTTGGCAAGTATGAGGTAATATTCCTTTATTTTTAAATTTTTTAGTCAATGCAGAGTGCACATGTTGTGAGAAGACTCTTTCATACCTATCATGGTATTCTCTTTTATTTATAATTTTTCCTTTTTTAAAGTTTTCAAATTTCCTTGTTTTTAAACAAATATGTTGTATGTCTTTTGCAATTCTTTCTAATTCATCTTCACTAGGGTGGAATATATGTTTTCCTTCATATTCTACATAATTATTTGTTACTGGTTTTTCTATAATAAATCTTTTCATTTTTTTATTCATTTTCCTGACCTTTTTCTTCTGTGAAATCTATTGGTCGTTTCGGAGTTTCATAATCATTAAATCTTACTGTCGTTTCTCCTCTGGAGTTAATGAAGTAATTTACCTTTTTTGGAGTTAAATTTTTAACATTTGGTTTTTCAAAGAATTTTGATAGATCCAATTTTTTCCAGCATTTTCCTCTAATGATATTTCAGTTGGTCCTATCATTTTCACTCCTTCACTTCCTATGATACTTACCACAGTTTCAATTTTTGTTTTATGCCTTGTTTGACCATTATTTGTAATTCTTCCTAAGAGGCCTACACATATCATTAGGTTGTGACCAATTTCCATTTCTTCATATCCAACTGTTTGAATTCCTATTTGGATATGTCTCATGAAGTCTGTTATTTGTATCATATAATCTGGTGCCAAATAACATACTCCCACATTAGGCTTCATATCAATTTCCATTAATCCTATGATAGCTTGGGTTGGATTAGTCCACCTTGTATCTAGAACATTCATTAAGACTTTAGTTACTAAATTTTTTCTAGTTAAACCTTTTACTCCTATGGAGATAAATCTCATATGCATTTATTTTTGGCCTTATCTTGTAGTTGTTTTAATTCTTCACTATGGTTAATGATTTTCCTTGGATTTGGGACATCATTAACTAGCTTAGAACTTTCATATTGAAGTGTTGTTATGGTTTTGGATAAGTTTTTCATTCCACTAGATGATTTATCATATTGGGTTGATAAGTATGTTTGGTTTTCTAATATTACTTTAAGATTTGTATTATTTTGTTTTCCTAATAATTCTAACTTATCTAGTTTTGCTTCAATTGATTGAAGACTTCTTTGTATATCCATGTTTTTATTTTTTAACATTTTATTCATGAGTTTTTAAGTATTGTCTTAAAGCTTCTAACATTACGATTAGTTTGCAATAATTCTTAAAGGTTCTATTTTTCTTGAGTTTTACTCTTTTAATTTTTGTTTTATTTTGTTTACAGATCTTACATTCTTTAGTTTGGTTTTTATATAGCTTTTTCTTTTCAATGTCAATTATTAAGAATTTTTCATAATTAGTATTTTCATTTAATTTAATCGTATTTTGATTATCTTTTAATTCGTTATTAGCCATAAGCCCTAAAATCGCAACTTATGCTCTGATACCATATTTTTAGAGGGGGTGTGTTTTTGGGCACTTTTTAGAGAAGTGTTAAACTCATTTAAATATTTTTTAGGCATTTTTCTTTAAATTTGATGCTTTAGGGGTAAAATGGGTATTTTTCAAAAATTTCTCTACCTAGGGGGTTTAAAGGAATAAAAATTGGTGTATGTACTTTGGAGGAATAAGGTGTTAGTGTTGGGGGTTTTTAAATAATTTTCCCAAAAAAAATATATTCCATTTATACTGTACACTAGTCCAATACGATTATAACTCAAAGTATATGTCGTCCAATGCATTTGTTTAACCGTTAACATCTCAAAAGTGGTATAAATAAAAATTATATAAACATAAACATATATTTTAAAACTATACGATTGGACTATTCTAATAAAACCAAATTTGACTATTTTTCTGTTCTTTACATCATTACGATAATACTGAGTGAAAGTTATACATTAAATAGTGTCAAAAGTTAAATATTATCATTATAAATGGGATGGAGGGAATAGTTAAGTTTAATCACAATACTTTAACTACTAAATATATCTACTTAAATTTTCGTGCCCAAAAGAAAATAATCATAATTAATGGGACTGGGGTAGTGCTAAGTTTTAAGGTCAAAATCTAATATTGTACTCAACTGACTGGACATGGACAGGTAAACCACACTACTTTAGGAGATACATGGAATATTGTAATTTTGTCTCTATACAATAATATACTCCCTCCGTTTTTTTAAGTGTTACACTTCATATTTTTACGCAATTCAAAATATATTTTTAATACTTAGTATCTCATATTATACAAAAGTAAAAATTATGAAAATTTGATATACTAAATATATTCGATTAGATAAATCCAACAAAATTTCACTTGATTATATTTTATCTTATATAATTATATTAAAATGTCGAATTAAAACTATCCAATGAATAGCATTACTATGTAAACATAATACTCCCTCCGTCCCAGGTAAGTTGTCCTATTTGACATTTTGGTAATGTTCATTGTTTGACTTTGACTCAATTTTATTGTATGTATATATTTGAAGAAGAATGTCGAGTTGGGGGTCTTGTTAAAATCGTATAATCATATAGTTTTATAGTATATATTTTACGTAATTTTTTATTGTACATGTTGAGATGTTAATAATTAAAAATTGCAGTGGATTGTGTACAGAAATTAAACAAGACAAGTTAAATGGGACGGTTGGAGTACTAAAAAAATGGAGGGAATATATTCTATGTAGTCATCATTTTCACTTTGAAAAGAACAATATTCACATCTTTTACCCTTGCACTATAGCCATGCAACTCATAAATTCAAAATTTATCAATCCCTCAAATTTTATTTGCAGAAATATGTTATACAAATTTATAATAAATAATTTAATGTATTAAAATTTTACCCGTCAATATTACACTACAAAGAAATGGCAATTTTAAGGTTACCCAAACATTTTTTTCGAGAGCAGTTGTTGTGCAAATTATGTACATGCATCACTGCTAGCAGGGGTCTTTGTGATGGCAAGGTGAGAAGGTGATGCTTCAGATAATTTTTCTCACGTTTATGACGACTGATATTCATTATTTTGTGCTTACATTTTATGTTTCCATATGGTTGATTGATGAGTATTCATCCATTTTGGTGTCATATTGAAGTGTTTTGGATTTCAGGTGTAAAAATGAGTTTGGCTTGAGAAAGGCATCAAATAGGTGACATTTTGGAGAAGTTTTAGGTCGTATTCCCACGCACAAGAGCGGTGGTCAGTCCTGCTGTACAAAGAGTCTTGCTGAGGTGTTCCAACGTGGCTGCTGATGTGTCCGTGCGACTTGGATGATGATGTGGATGGATTTGGGATCTGAATACATGATATTTTGGGATCATGGAAAGCATCTTGATAGTGGAAACTTATTTCCAAAAGAGAGAGTAAGGATTTGTAAAGAAGGAAACATATTTTCAAATAATGAAACTTGAAGTATTTGATTGATTTCTTGCTTCTCTTTTCCTTGTGCTGTTGTGGACGAAAATTGAAGACTTGGGGGAGGTTAAATACATCTTGTTGCTGCTGTTGGAGGAATCAACTCATTACTGGAGAGCATCGACTTGGCCTGGAGACGACAGATGTTGCCTAGAGACTTGGAGATCCTTGAAGTTCTATTTTCCTTTGGAATTGAGTTTGTCATGAATACTATTTTATGTTTTGTTCTTGTTTTCATGGGTAGTGAGTAGTTTTCTTTTATCTAGCTTAGTATTGAATCCCATATTGGGATTGGATTGCCGTTGCGAGGCTTGATAGCTGTTGAATGTTTAATTTCCTTTGACTATTAAGTATTTCTATAATTTCTATTTTCACGACATTAATTCTTATGTTGATTGATTATGATGCGCACATAGTTGATTGACTTAGGAGTTTTACCGTTATAATTAGATTGGTGTCCGTGTAATTGCACTTTAATCTAATTGAGTAACAACTAGAGAATTAAAGCACTAGGAAATCATGGAATCATTTGAGATATCACCGCATAGGTAGATTAATCCATTTGAATTAGGCTTTTCTAGAATTTAATGCAATCGGATAAGTAAATCTATGGTCGTACCTAGGTTCTTAATTGGATTAGGGAAGTAAATAACGGCCATGCCTTGTTCACCGATTAAGTAAGGAAAAGTTGGTCATGAAGCTGTTGCCGAGTGACTATAACTAATTTATTTAATAGGAGAAGGAAATATTTGTCAATGATCAACAATAAATCCAATTCCAATCCGGCAAAGTTCAAGTCCTAAGCTAGTTATTTTTCATCATTAGATTTTATAAATTTTCCAGTGTGTCTTGTTCATTGCCTGCTTTATTTAATTTTATTCTTCTACTTTATTTTATTTTCTTAGTATGTTAAAATCAAAATTCCCCCCTTTTTATTATTGTGGTTAATCATAATTAATATTTCGTTTGAATCCATTAGGAGATGACTCTACTCATCATTATGTATTTTATTTTCATACGAGTAGAATTTTTTATTTTTGTAGCTAGACGAAAGCTATCAAATTTTGGCGCTGTTGCCGGGGATTCAACTTTTCATTATTCTGTGGTTAATTGCTACTATTATATTTACTAATATTATTTTTTCTGGTTGATGCCCCGATCTACTCGGACATGTGAATTAATCTACAATTCAGAGATTGAAGGGACTACCCGAAGCTTGGAAGGAGACCAGGGAAGCTAGACTCGCTGAGCGCCAAAGAGAACAGGACGACCTGGATCTTGCACTTGAAGAAGCTGCTACATCGGTAGTTAGCTAAGCGGCGACGAGAATGAAGAGTTTGAACAAGAGATGGCTGAAGAGCAACGCACTCTCCAGGAATTAGTTGTGCCTAACTTGGCGCAGCAACCTCTTTGCATTACTTTTCCGGTTCTTCCTGATAATACCGATTTTGGACTTAAAACGGGTTTAATTTATTTGCTTCCTATTTTTCATGGACTTTCAGGATAAGAGCCGCATAGGCACTTGCAGGAATTTGACGTTATTTGTTTGAGCATGAAACCAAGAGGCGTCACTGACGATCAACTCCGCCTTCGTGATTTTCATTTTTCCCCTGCGGGATGCTGCTAAGGAATGGTTATACCATTTACCTGCTGGGACTATTGAAACATGGGCGCACTTGCACAAGAAGTTTCTGGAAAAATATTTTTCTGCCTCAAGAGCTTCTACCCTGCGCAAGGAAATTTGTGAAATTACTCAATCTCAGGGAGAATCTCTATATGAGTATTGGGAACGATTTAATCAATTAATTACTAAATGTCCACATCATCAAATTCTTGAGTCATTACTAATCCAATATTTTATGATGGTCTTACTAACATAGAAATGAGGCTTCTGAATTCGGCTTGTGGAGGGTCATTGACAAGAAAACACCAGCAGAGGCATGGGACATGATTCAAACGTCCGCTGAGTACACCCAACAGTTTGGATCTCGCGACAAGGTTGTTGGAGTTAAAGAGGCATCTGAGGTAAATTCTCCTTCTGTTCAACAACAACTTTCGGAATTAACTGCCTTTGTTAGACAACCTGTTGTAGGACAAGCTCAAGTTAAAGCTTGTGGAATTTTCTGCCACACTGGCCATGCCACCGATGAATGTCCGACGTTGCATCAGGAAGTCGATGTGAACGCGGCTGGGTTTGTGCCCCGAAAGAATTATGATCCATTTTCACAAACATACTACCCAGGGTGGAGTGATCATCCCAACCTTCGCTATGGAAACTCCTCAAATAATTTCCAACCTGCTAACCAACAACAAAATCGCCCACCTCCTCAAGTTTTCACACGATATAGTTAAATCCATGGCATCTAACACTTTGCAATTTCAACAGAAAGCGCGCACCAGCATTGAGAATCTTGAAGATCAAATGGCTCAATTGACCAGGGAGGTGCGCGAGTCCAGGAAGTGTGAAAAAGGGAACTGCCTGCGCAACCTGAAATTAATCCACGCAATGTGAGTGCCATGATGCTTCGCGATGGAAATGAGTTGATGGAACCTGAAGTGGTTGCTGAGAAGAGTAAAAATGATGAAGAATCGATTGAGAAAGAAATTGAGAAGGATGACAAACTCTCTTCTAAAACTTTAGTCAATGAAAATTCTCAATTACCTGCAACTAATGCTGCTCCTTTTCCTAGTAGGTTAGCCAGACCTCCAAAGAGCGACAAAAATAAGGAAATCATGGAGATATTCAAAAAGTTGAACTAAGCATACCTCTCCTTGAAGCCATCCAGCAAATCCCGCGCTATGCTAAGTTTTTAAAAGATCTGTGCACTATAAGAAAAAGCTTCGTGGGGATGAAAAGATCATAGTTTGAGAGGCCGTGTCTGTTGTGCTTCAACGCAAACTTCCACCAAAATGTGGTGACCCGGGTATGTTTCTAGTTCCCTGCAAGATTGGAAAGTTATAAATAAAAAATGCTATGTTAGATCTTGGAGCCGCCATTAATATGATGCCCTTGTCTGTTTATAAGAATTTGAATGTGGATCCATTAAAAGAAACAGGCATAATAATTCAACTAACAGATAGAACCAATGCTTATCCCGAGGGTATAATTGAGGATGTTCTTGTGCAAGTCAATCAATTAATTTTCCCTGTCGATTTTTACATTTTGGATATGCATGATGATAATTTTCCCAATCCATCACCTGTGTTGCTTGGTCATCCATTCATATGTACTGATCAAACTAAAATTGATGTCAAGCAGGGAACTTTGACCATGGAGTTTGATGGTGAGAAAATTCAATTCAATATTTTTTATGCTCTAAAATATCCTGCTTCATCTCATGATTGTTTTAGAGAGGACAAAGTTGATGAAAGTGTGCAGAATATTTTTCTCCAAAGTGGATGGGATCCCTTAGAAGCAGCACTCCTCAACTACCTGGAAGATTTTGGAGAAGATGGAGCTAGTCAAGAAATACATGAGATGGTTGATGCTTTAAACTCCCTGGAGCAGCAAAATGCAAGGTATAAGTCCATTCAATCAATTTCAACCGAGTCTAACGAAAAGAAGTTACCATCTGTTTTGCAGGCTCCGGAGTTGGAATTAAAACCATTACCTTCGAATTTGAAGTATGCTTTCCGGGAAAAGATGAGACACTGCCTGTTATAATTTCATCCACTCTCACCGAGCTGCAAGAGGAGAAATTGGTGAGAACTTTGGCAGACCATAAGGAGGCAATTGGTTGGACCATAGCCGACATAAAAGGGATTAGTCCATTCCTTTGTATACACAAGATTATCCTGAAGGAAGATGCTAAACCTGTTCGGCAAGCTCAAAGGCGATTAAATCCCAGCATGATGGAGGTAGTTAGAAAGGAGATTTTGAAGCTCCTGGATGCTGAAATAATTTATCCAATATCCGATGGTCCTTGGGTAAGTCCAATTCATGTTGTGCCTAAGAAAGCTGGTGTCACCGTGGAAGCTGGAATGGATGGTAAGTTGATCCCTATTCGTAAACAAACAAGATGACGTCAATGCATTGATTACCATAGGTTAAACTTGGTAACAAAAAAGGATCACTTTCCATTGCCTTTCATTGATCAAATGGTTGAGCGTCTTGCTGGTAAATCTCACTATTGTTTTCTAGGTGGCTTTTCAGGATACTTCCAAATTGCCATAGCACCCGAGGATCAAGAGAAAACAACCTTCACCTATCCGTTCGGCACATTTGTATACAAAAGGATACAATTCGGATTGTGCAATGCACCTGCCACATTTCAAAGGTGTATGGTTAGTATTTTCTTAGAATATGTTGGTAAGATAATTGAGGTGTTTATGGATGATTTTAGTGTTTACGGTGATGATTTTGATGGTTGCTTGGATAATTTGGCTTTAATTTTAAAAAGGTGTGAAGAAACCAAACTTGTGCTTAATTGGAAAAGGTGTCAATTCATGGTTGATGAGGGTATTATTTTAGGCCATCTTGTTTTTGCTAGGGGTATTGAGGTTGATAAGGCAAAAGTGGATATTATTTCGTCCTTACCCTACCCCACTTCGATGAGGGAATTGCAATCTTTTCTTGGCTATGCAGATTTTTATCATCGCTTCATTAAGGATTTTTCCAAGGTGGCCACTCCTCTTTTCCATCTCTTGCAGAAAAGATGTGCCATTTGCATTTACTGAAGAATGCAAGCACGCCTTCGACAAAATCCGTGGACTCTTGACAGCACCACCAATCATTCAACCACCGAACTGGGAGCTTCCTTTTGAATTAATGTGCGACGCAAGTGATACAGTTGTAGTTGTCCTGGGGCAGAGAAGTGGGAAGGATTTTTGAGCCATTTATTATACATTCAAAGCTTTGATAGAGCACAATTAAATTACACCACAACTGAGAAGGAGCTTTTAGCTATTGTTTATGCTTTAGAAAAATTTAGATCTTACCTCCTTGAAACTAAAGTAATTGTGTTCTCTGATCATGCAGCTCTACGATTCCTCCTGTCCAAGAAAGAAAGCAAACCGAGGTTGATAAGGTGGATCCTGCTTCTACAAGAATTCGATATTGAAATTCGAGACAAAAAGGGAAGTGAAAATCTTGTAGCAGATCACCTTAGCAGGCTACCATTGACAGTAGAGAAATTATGTTTAAGGAAGTATTTTCCTGAAGAACAATTACTTGCTGTTAAAACTTAAAATTTCTTTGCCTTGGTTTGCAGACATTGCTAATTATTTGCAAACTAATAAATTTCATACAGGATGGTCAAAGGCGAAAAAGGATAAGCTGAAGAGTGATGCGAAGTATTTTATTTGGGATGATCATTATCTTTGGAAGAGAGGAGCTGAACAGGTAATACGTCGATGTGTATGGGAGGATGAATTTGAATCTATTCTTAAATTTTGCCATGATCTTGAGTGTGGGGGTCATTTTGGGTCTCAACGTACTGCTAGGAACGTGCTTGACAGTGGGTTTTATTAGCCAAGTTTATTTAAAGATGCTCATGCTTATTGTAACTCTTGTGATAAGTGTCAACGTGTGGGAAATATAGGTTTTAGAGATCAAATGCCCTAAACCCCATAGATGTTTGTTGAAATTTTTGATGTTTCGGGAATGGATTTTATGGGACCTTTTCTTTCCTCACATGGATTTCTTTACATTATCTTGGCTGTTGACTACGTTTCTAAATGGGTGGAAGCGAAAGCCACCCGGACTAATAATTCTAAAGTGGTTGCAGAATTTCTTAAATCATATATCTTCACTCGATTTGGAACGCCCAGGGCCATGTTTTGTGATAACATTTTCAATCCATCACATAACTTCACTCTCCCATCAAGTCTGCATATAGTAACTCGATTGATTTTCTTATATACAAAATATTAAAGTGATTAGCTAAACTGTGAATTATCAACCCTTAAAATATATTCATACATTTATAATAAAATAATTAATATAATAAACTCATGCCACCAAATTATTTAATTCTAGTGTAAGAGTTACAACCTTAAATATATACTACTTCCTATCTTTGTCATAACTCCTCATCTTTTTTTTTCAACGACGCAACATATTTTTAAATCTTGATAACTCAAATTATGTACTCCCTCCGTCATTTAATCATATTAACATTGGTATAGTAAATATTATTCATTGAGTAACTTTAATTCGACTTTTTAACATATACTATAAGAAATTTCATGATTCCCGACCGTAGTTACCGACCACCATTGGACGGGTCGTCGTTACCGACCGCATTCCCGACCGCAAGTGCGGTCGGGAAAAATGTATCTGTTATTGCATACGGGTGTTTTCTGACGATCAAAACACCGACCCCAGTAAAGGTGGTCGGTATTACCGGCCGCACTACCGACCGCACATGCGGTCGCAAGTGTTTTTTTCAATTTTTTTATTTTAAGTATTTTTTAAAAAAAAATTCGTCGTGACCGACCGCATTACCGACCAAAACTGCGGTCCCTAAAGTTTTCCCCAATTATTTTATTATTTATTTTATATTTTTATTAAAAAATCTTTGATTAATTTTATAATTTAATTAATTAATTAGTGGAGCCATTTAATTATTTATTCATTTTATAATTTATTTATTTATTTATTAAATAATATAAAGGAAAAAAAAATATTTTATTTTTATTAAAATTTTATTCAATTAAATTTTTTTCTTATAAAAAATAAATAAATTTGTTTTTATTACATTGACTATAATTTAATAATTATTGAATTATTTTATCAATATTAATAATTTTATTTAAATGATAAATTTTATTATTATTTATTTCAATTTTATTAAATATTTCTTCTAATTATTTTATTTCATTTTTATTTTATGTTATAATTAATTATTAAATTGAATTTTTAATTTAATAATTAATTTTATATTCAATATTTTATTGTATATATTTTATTTCCCTAATTTATAGTATATAATTTTAAATTTTCTAGTATTTATCTTATTAGTTTTTATTTTATATTTCATTTCAATTACTAATTTACATATTTATATTTATATTTGTAAATATACATATTATATATAAAGCTATACATATAATGACATGAAATGACGGGTAGCCAGATGGCACACGTGCGAGAATGGAACCTCTTCCTCCAGGTTCGAACCCTCTCTTAAGCATGTTGCAATATATATATGTGGGAAGGATTTAATATATGACACATGGCTGGACATAATTGGATGGTCGGATAGCAAGCCTAGCCGGTTAAGGCTGGACTTGGTGATTCTAAGGTGGCGGGTTCGAGCCTTTCTAAGCACAATTTTTGTTATAAGTTTTTACCGACCGCAAATGCGGTCGGTAAGTCCGTCGGTAACCTGAAAATTTCGAAAAATAAAAAATAAAAATTTTCGGTCGGTGACACTTACCGACCGCAAATGCGGTTGGTAAGTCGGTCGCTAATGCTTCCGACGACAGGTTTTTGTGGTCGACGACAACATGGCGACAATTATTTTACCGACCGTCGCTCCCGACCGTCAATTGCGGTCGGTAAGGGACTTAGCCGACCCGCAATTCGGAGTTACCGACCGCACAGTTCGGTCGGTAACTCCGATTTTTCTTGTAGTGATAGTTACGTAAGATAAAATATAGTCAAGTGAAATCTTGTTAGATTCGTCTAATCACGTAGTTTTAGAATATTAAATTTTTATAATTTTTACTTTTATACAATTTGAGATATTAATCGTTAAACATTTGCATTGGATTGCGTGAAACATAGAATGTTAATATCATTTGATGACGGAGGAGTATAAGTACTAGTATTACAAAAAAATATCTGAAAGGCGACGAAAGGCGTACGAGGAAAAAAGAAATCCATCATGTGAGTACATTCATCTTCTTTTTCGTCTAAGTACTAGTATTACAAAAAAATATCTGAAAGGCGACGAAAGGCGTACGAGGAAAAAAGAAATCCATCATGTGAGTACATTCATCTTCTTTTTCGTCGTCTTTCCCGAATTTCTTATAGTGTTATGAAAATTATATATTTAAAAAATACTTACTATTTAACTAGATGAATTCAAAACATCTCAATTCACTATATTTTTATGTAAATGTAAATTCAATACAAAAAAATATTGAGTTAAAATTACTGAATAAACTTATTTGTTGCCGATGGCTCCCATGTGAAAAGGGCATGCAATCACATCTTCAGTGGTCTTTAATTTTTTGGAGTTTTGGGTGCCGACAAAACTGTCTGATCTCAATATTTAATTTAGCATCTTATGCATATAGACTCTGGAGGAACTATACCACAGGCCACCCATTTTTTCTTTTTTCTACACATTCTATAACGGGCTAGAAAAAATATTGTGAATGATGTTCTTGGAAAACATAAGTCAAATGACTCCCTCATCTGATGGAAGGCCGTTCTGACATCGAATTCGATAGTACATTCGCTGGATGCCATCGGAGTTCTAGTCAGCAGCTACCGAGGTGGACCTTCTTCTAAAGTTCGGTGGTTTTTTGTGTTTCTTCATAAAATGAAGACCAATTGTGATATACTCCCTCCATTTTTTAATAACTACATTGTCTAATTTGCTACTATTCACACACTTTTTTTGACTTAAAGTTTAAACATAGATATATAAGTTAAAATTAGCCAAGTATGATCTTGTTAGATCGTCTCGTCGTGTAATTTATAAATATCGAAATTTTAGAATTTTTACTTATATAGAATTTGAGTTATTAGTAACCTGAAATGTGCATTGAACTGCATCAAAGGGAGCAAAAATTACTAACTGACCAAATTAAATTTTTGAAAAAATGGACTAATTTGGCAAAACATATGTAATTGGGGCATAATTAGTGGGCGGCGGACCGATTGGGCCGTAACTAGTATATGTAGCGGACCAATTGGACAAAAAAATTTTAAAAAAAAGGATCAATTTGCCTTTTTTGTAAAAAAAATGACTATTTTCCTTTTTCCCGGGAAGAAAATAGAAGAATAAGGATCGAATGTGGATCAAACCCCTAATCAAAAGATTGAAAGTTAAGATATTTGATCACTTGGTTATGTCATTGTACCCATCACCCCACAATAAATTAAGAAACCGAATTCTAAAAATATTTTTAATTGTATTTATTTTTAAATATATTATTATATCTCAAAATAATCATACTATTTCTTATTTTATTACAGTATAATTTTATATTATTTTATTTTTATGTGTCATTTCATTTCTTGATTGGAAACTAATTTGAGGCACATAGACAACCACCTCTCTTTAGCATCTCTGTCCCAATCTTGTACAATACATTATGAGAATTTTTATCATTGAATTGATTTCCCAGGATCGTTGAATTTTATTCTACAATGGTTGAATTACACAAAAACAAATTTCGTCCA
Organism: Hygrophila difformis; assembly: GCA_030278955.1. Lineage (NCBI taxonomy): Eukaryota > Viridiplantae > Streptophyta > Magnoliopsida > Lamiales > Acanthaceae > Hygrophila > Hygrophila difformis. The sequence goes on along the minus strand of JAOANR010000010.1, from coordinate 14,803,557 downwards.
ATCCTTGAAAGGGGCTCATTATTTCAGTTTTTATATATTCTGTTGAGCTTAGTGAATTCATCTTTTTAAAGAAGTTTTTTGTATTCATAAGATTCCAACATGATACCTTGTTTAAAAAGCTTCATTACTTAAACTAATTGTTGTTAGTAAAAGAAAAATATATACGATAGTATAGTCACGTTATTTACACCAACTTTTAAATGTTGTAACTGTGAAAAGAAATGCTACAGCGCTCACCAAATAAAAGTTACCCTAGTAGATTGCAGGAGTTTTCAAAAACTACTTTCCAATTCAATTAATTTTTCTATTGTTTTAAAATCTACGGTTACATCTAAAAAAAATAGTTTATATAAAAATAAAAAATTTAGCACTTATCAAAATCTACACCTCCTACTTCCAACAACATCAGTTCGTAAGTATAATTAGGATTTATAACTAATTGTATAGAACACAACACATACAAACATTGTATTGTAAATTTATTTAAAGAAAGGCAACATTTCACAATCTAAAAAAAAATTAATACAGTAATAAATAATCAAAAGATAGGGGGTGAGGTTTTAAGCATGCGTGGAAACCAGTGATGAAAAATGCATACTAACTACTACTACTATACTGATTTGATTCTTGTACCACTAATTAACACAAATCTATTATTTTATTTTAGGCGCATGCACGTATATCACAATCAGAATTATTTTAATTTGTTTGTCTAAAAGAAAAAAAATAAATAAATAAAAGTTATCACCATATTGGTTGAAAAGTTATCATTTGAGGTGATAGTTTGTGGATGCTATGTGCATAAATATATTCTTAAAGAAGTTCTAAAATTTTTTATTTAAATAAATTAGAAATTAGGTAGTGCTAGTGAAGCCGCCAACTAGAAAGATTTTTTTTTGGCATAGCCAAAGCCAGGAAAAACTATAAAGGATTTAACATTTGAGTTAAAAAATGGTCCTCTTTTAAAAATAAAAATGTGGGTGTGTACATATTGGGCCAAAAATTTGAAGGTGGGCTGTGTTATTGGCCCATTCCAATTAAAAACAATAAGCACATTAATCTTAAAGACCAATAATATAATTAATCAAAAAACCGGATTTCTCAAAGCCTTTGTTTTACCAAATAATGAAAGGTTGCTGACGCCAATTCCATTCACCAAAAATACATGTCGGGAGCCACGTCATATATATACTGGAGCTGACCTGGACACCTAAACCCACAGTGTGTTTTTTATGCGCTTTTTTTTTTTTTGGCTGATCACTGTATATAGACTTGGAAAGGATGTGGGAGCCCATGGCAGGGCCGTCTCGAAAGAGGAGCGAGTGGAGCTCCCGCTCAGGGCCCCCAAATTTTGGGGGCCCCATTTTTTTTTATTTTTTGTGTTTTTTATTTTTTACTATTACTAGTTTATTTGCATAAATTTTTATTTCTTTTTAATTTTAAGACTAAAGTTTGCATAATTTACCTTTTTAATTCCTCTTTTGTTTGGTTAGTTTGCATAATTTATCTTTTTCAATTCCCCTATGTTTGGTTCTTCATATACAATTAATTCAGTTATTACCTTCTTTTACTGCTTCTCTTACATTTTGTATTTTCTTTTTCAATTCCAATAAACTTTTCACCAATGGTAAGCTATGACTTTCGATGTTTCTTTAAATTGTAAAACTTCTATCAATTGAACTACACTACACATAATTTGTTAAAATACCATATATTTTTATTTTTTTATTGTATTTAATATTTTTTAAATTTACTAATTAGTATTAAATGTTTTTTGTATTATTATATGGGGCCCAATAAAAAATTTTGCTCCGGGCCCCTAAAAAGATCGAGACGGCCCTGGCCCATGGCATATAAATTACAAATGGATAAAGGAGAGGGATATGGGCCGGGTCGAACCCCCAACCTATAGATTGGAAGTCGGGAACTTGACTATTAGGGTAAGTCTCCATCTCTATTGATGAGCTTTTGAAACATGTTATTATTTCTTTGCTTGAAAATAAAATTATGCTTTTTATACAGTAAATTTTCAAAAATGTAAAGAAATACATTTTTGGCATTTATCTATGTTTTTCATATTTTTTGAAGTAGTTTTATATAAATAAAAAAAAACCAAAATTTTGTTTTAAATATAATCCAAAACTAGTAGTTCTTAAAAGTATCTCAACAGCAGTTGATTTAAGTAGATTGAGACTTTAATCCCTTAATTAATGTCTCATATTCGAGTTTTCTCTATGAAAAATATTGCTTTAGGAGTGACCTCTCAACGATGGTGAAAAAATTGCAATTGATGAAATTAAAATTAATCAACTGTCAAAACACATTATTAAATAAATTATTAAAGTTATCAACTCATGATCATTATACTCACATAAACAACATTTTTGGGTGACCTTCATTTTTTATAATACTCCATCCTTTTTTTTAAAAAAATTTCTATTATGCAGTCCAATGCATATTTTAAATCATTAATAATTTAAGTTCGATAGAAGTAAAAATTCTAAAAGTTCGATATTTAAAAACTACACGACGAAACAAATATAATAAGATCTCACTTGGCTATATTTAACTTAATTATATAATTATAATAAAACTTTAAATCATAATATGTATGTAAACCATAATAAAATCTCAAATTGAGCAACAAAAAAATAGAAACGGATGGGAGTATTTGTATCCACCTAACTTTTTAGGTACCGAAAAAATTAGGATATTAAAATATTTTTTTATAATTTCTAAAATACTAAGTGTGTGTTTGGATAAGTGATTTAAAATATAAATAATTTCTAAAAACTGATTATCTAATTATTGTATTTTAAAATATAAATAATCATGTTTGCAGCGCCATTTTTGAACGATTAAATTAATTATTTATATTTTTAAAATGCACTAATCAAATATTTCATTTTTTTGCTGTTTACCCAAATCTCCTCTAAGTATAAAAATTAAATTTTAATAATTTCTCAATTGTCATTCGAGACAAAACTAGAATTATTGCGATAAAACGGATAAAGCCTCGTCACGGCGATAAATAAAACATATCGGATGACGAGTTTCGTGCAAACGACGTTGTCGGTTTTTTGCATTAAAAAAAAAAACGGAAATACTCCAAATACATGTTGGGAATCGGAGAAATTAAGGTGACGTGACTGTCACCCACCCCTTTATTTTTCTTTGTGCCCATTTTTATCCTTGTTATTTACAGTTTTGCCCTTACCTTTTTCTATCTTTTGGCATTTGGATGCACTGCAAAAAGCATGGATGATTAAGGTCATGTTACCCTCGTTTTATTATCTTACTAACATAATGGTATTGATCGGAAGATAATCCCTCTACCCCACAGTCCCACTGATCTTGCTATATTTGATTTTTGGATACTATTAACACACATATTTTAACTTAATTTTTTTTATAATTATACAAATTAAAATATAATTAAATGGGATATTGGTACATTCGTCTCGTCTTATATTTTTTAAATATCAAATTTTTAAAATTTTAACTTGTACTGAACTTTAGTTATTAATGGTTTAAAATTAACAAATTAAAAAACAGAGGAAGTATGATATTATTTTAATTATATAATTATAAAAAATAGTTAAATAATATTTTATTAGATTTGTCTAATTTTAGACTACAAGTTTTATTAATACGGAATTTGAGATATTGACTTTGTTTGAAGGTAAATAGATAGCATACATATTTGAATACATATTTGAATAGTAGACCTGACATGCACATAATAATAACATATTAGTATTTGGAGACAACATATAGCACCCGATTAATACAATCTATTATCTGCTCACAAATCTCTCTCTCTCTATATATATAAAAATATTAGTAAACAACTCATCCTTCATCTAGTGGGGTGTATTCAATCAAGATTTTGTTGGAGTTTTTTGGATTTCTAAAGTTGGGGTGTATTCAATCCAGATTTTAAAAAGTCTTTAAAAATCTAGAGTTATTCAATACAGATTTTAAAAATTCTTTAAAAATCGAGAGATATTCAATACAGATTTTAAAAAGTCTTTAAAAATCTAGAAGTATTCAACAGTCTATGGATTTTAATTCTTTATAGATTTTAATGGATTCTCTTAAAAAATATAACTAAACAAAATCTCTCTAAAATCAGTCAGACTCTTCAAGACTCTTCATGGATTCTATATAAATCAGTCAACTCTATGTGGAGTCTATGGACATTTTAAATCCATCAACTTTTTAAAGTCCATAAAAATCTTATAAACTCTCAATCGAATACACCCCCTTTAATGTGGTGTCTCTATTTCAAATTTTTAATTTTTTATAGATTTTTGTATTTTTTAATTCATTAATTAATGTATTAGGTTTTTGCATTTATTTATTTATTTATTTATTCATTATAAATTTTCAGTTTTTAAAATATATATATGGAATTCCCATAATGTTCACTTTCAAAAATATTTGAAATATTTGAAATTTGAAATTTTGTATTTTTTATTTTATTTATATTATTTTATATTTTTTAATTTACTAATTTTATATTTTCGCGTTTATGTATTTATTCATTAGAAATTTTTTATATTTTCGCATGTATTTATTTAGATCATATTGTAGTGCCAGTAATTTTATGTCGGTTTGGTCTCAATTTTGGTTATATTTTTTTTGTTGTAAATGATGTAATCAAAATGTACATTGCACATCATATTTACTTATTCATGTTAAATATATATTAATGTGTATATGGCAATCCCTATTTTAGTTTTTAGAAGATATTTAATTTTTAATTTATATGGAGTTCTCACAATTTTCAGTTTTTAAAGATTTGGATTTTCAAATTTATATGGATTTCTCAGTATATATATATGGAATTTATATTATTAAAAGACACATTAATGAATATATGGAAAAGATTTGAATATATAAACTAATGCATATATAGGCTACATTTTTACAAAAACATGTCGCTTCTCCTAAAGTAATATACAATTATATATTTTCTAAAAGTAATACTCCATCTGTTTTCTAAAAATTGAAACGGACCCACTGTGCACGCAGTCCAATGCACATTTTAAACAATTAATAATTCAAGCTCGGTACGACTAAAAGTTCTAAAAGTTCGATATTTAAAAACTACTGAACGAGACGAATCTAACAAGATCCTACTTGACTATATTTTAACTTATATAACTATGATAAAACTTTAAGTCAAAGTGCGTGTGTAAACAGTACCCAAATTCCAAATGTTACAATATTTAAAAAACGGAGGGAGTATACAATTATATAGTTGCTAATTGTTTAGAATATGTTTTATAATTATATAATTCAAATCGTATGTAAATCTAGACTAAATAATATAAATCTTATTTATGTTTTATTTTATTAAAAATAATGCTCCTCCATTTTTTTATATGGACCAATTTTCACGCAGTCCAATACACATCTTAAACCACAAATAACTCAACTTTCGGTATAAGTAAAAATTCTAAAAGTTCCATATTTAAAAGCTAGACGAGACGAATCTAACAATATCTCGCTTGGCTATATTTTAACTTCTATAACTATGATAAAACTTTAAATCAAAGTATGTATGTGAATAGTAGCAAATTAACCAATGTAGCTATTAAAGCAAAATGGAGGAAGTACAAAATAATTATAATTATTAATAGAATTGTGAAAATTCATATTATATGGATAATTGGTTTAGAGTAAATTAATTATTTTCGTAAAGTGTATAATAAATAAAAGAATCGGGTGTATAAAGAGTTATTGGGGTGCAAATAGATCCATCAATAAATAAATAAAGAAAATTTATTTTTTTTAATATATTTTCTAAGAATACTCCTTCCGTTTTTTAATAAGTGTAACACTAGGAATGACACGTGATTTAATATAAATAAACAAAATTAATTTAGTTGAAGAATTAAAATAATTAAATAAATAAAATAAGATGAGTTATATTTGACTTTATTTATTTTGAGTTTTATTAATGAACATCAAAAAATTAATAATTTAACTATAATAGTAAAAAAAATATTAACCTTCAAAATATTCCAAATATGGTAACGTAACATTTATTTCCAAAAACCAAGAAAGGAAAGTGTAACACTTAAAAAACAAAAGGATGAAGTAATTCATTAATCTATATTTTAATAGATTTGCAATTGACGGAAGAACAAATATAAATCTAGCTTTGTTATAAATTAAAAGGCTAATTGCTGCAAATGCTATAAATTTAAAAATTTTCTCTAGAATGCCGGTATTGAATGAGATTTTAACATCTGAAACAAATGATCTATTGATAGTAGAGGACATATTATAATAAGGAATAAATGAAGGCGCATCATGCAAAACTATTACCTTTAAAAATGTTTATAATAAAATAATGTATGTAGTTGATAGTGATGATGGTTGATTCTTTTTTCTTTATGTGGTGGAACTAACAAGACATTTATCGATAATTTATCTAGAAAATAATATGTTTAGCCCTTTGTGGGAGAGGTTATATTGTGATGTCTGTAGCATCTAATGGAATAGCACCCAACTCCTTCGAAGAGGTATGACAACACATTCTAGATTTGGTATTTCACTAGATTGTGACGAGAATTCTACCTACAAAAACTTATTCATTTAACTTCTCTTCTCTTTAAAACAAAGTTCATTATTTGGGATGAAAATTCTTGACGGGTGGAATGATTACGTGCCCGTATGAAATAACCAAATTCTCCATCAATTTCAGATGAAAAAAATTTCCACTCGCATTTTGTTTTATTATGACTATTAGTCAATGTCAATATTTAAAGAAGATTGGACTCTATCTTAAAAACCCAGTTTTTATTCATGCCAGTGATATGTTGCAAGATCTCGTGTCACTGGAAAGAGGGAACTCGAAATAGTAAATTAAGATGAATCAACTCAAGATACTACAAGAAATGTTATTTACAATGAAAATTATATATGACAGAATTTTGTACAATGAATACTTCATATAGGTGATGGTACTTGGTAAAGCTGATATTAATCTCGCAGATGTACAATTAGATGTAACATTTATAGATGATAATTTTATAAACTCTATGGAATATCCTATAACGGCTATTGTTGAGTACTTATACAAATATAAACTGCACCACTTCAAATCCAGATATTTTTAAAGATAGTGCGATACTAATCCTTACCAATGATATTGTTGATACAATCAATGATTATATCATGGAACGTATGTCTGAGAATGAAAATGTATATATATATATCAGTTCTAACAATATTTGTTAAGAGGATGAAAGCATAAATAATGCCAATGAATTATTTTCACTGAAATTTCTAAACACGAACAAGTGTTCTGGATTACCGAATCATGAAATATAGTTGAATGAGGGTTGCATAGTCATGCTTCTTAGGAATATAGATCCATCAAATAAATTATGCAATGGAAGTAGGTTGGTAGATACCAATATGCAAGACCATATAATTGAGGTTAAACTAATTTTCGAAAAACCATGAAAGTAAAAAATTATTGATTGGTAGAATGCTTATGAGTCTATATGATTTAAAAAATTACCCATTCGATTTCAGATGGGAAAATTTTAACTTACAATTTGTTTTGCTATGATTATAAACAAAGGTACATGTCAATCATTAAAGAATGTTGGACTTTATCTTCTAAAACCAGTTTTTAGCCATGAACAGTTATGTTGTAATATTTCGTGTCATTAACAAGATGTGGCACAAATTATTAATATGCAATTAAGAATTATTAACTCAAGATACCACACATGAAATGTTATTTACAATGAAATTTATATATGACAGAAAATTTGCAAAATGGATACTTGATGTAGGTGATGGTAAAGCCGGTATTGATTTTGAAGGTGTACAATCAGATGTGATATTTTCGCATGATATTCTTAAAAACTCTATGGGTAATTCTATGGTGAAAATTTTTTTAGAGTACATATACAAATATAAACTGCACTACTTCAACTTGTTGCTTTAGGCCTACACCACTGGAAATTTTTTATGTATGTGAGGATATATTTGTAATGAAATATGGTATGCAAAAACAAGTGGGACGAGAATGTAACGAAACAGTGATAAGATAACAAGACAACTGTTGAGATACAGATGACGGATTCAAGACTTTGCTCTTATTTTTTTCAATAAGTATATTACATCGATGATTACTTATTTTAATAGGGGTTGATTGCGGTGCGACTAGAAAATCCGCAGCACATCAAGGCGACAATCTCGATCGTTCATTTAAAATCCAACGGTTCAAAATGTAAAATGGTAAAATTGTCCAAAAAATGTATAACAGTCAAATCGCTGAAATATACGTAGGTTGTTATCGCTGAAAATATTGTCGCATGTCGCTGAAATACACACATCACGTCGCTGAAATACACACATCACGTCGCTGAAATATGTTAAACCAAAGAATTGAAGTTTCAACGTATGAAGTCGCTGAAATGAATATTATCAAATCACTGAAAAATACTATAGCATGTCGCTGAAATATGCTATATTGCGTCGCTGAAATATACACTACAAGAAAAAATGGATTACCGACCGAAAAATGCGGTCGGTAACCCTCTTTTACGGGTCGTTTCGGCCTTTACCGACCGAATTACCGACCGCAAAAGTCGGTCGGTAATCTGTTGGTCTGGAATTTTCTGCCGACCAAAAAATCTTGCCGTCGGGACCATGCCGACCGTATTGCCAACCGCACGTGGGTCGGCAAAATTACCGACCGTAAGTGTGGTCGGTACTGTCTAGTCTCAAAAGGTCTCGGATATGGTTACCGACCGAATTACCGACCGCAATTTGCGGTCGGTAATTCTCTTTTATGAAAAAAAGAATGGTCTTAGGAGGGCTCGAACCCAACCCTCAACCCCACCAACCTGGCTAGTTATCCAATCCACAAATTATATCACTGCATGTGTCATATATTACAGCCCTCACAAATATATTTAAGAAGATGCTGAAGAGAGGGCTTGAACCCTGGTGGGAAGGTCTTCCCCGCGCGCACATACCATTTGGACACAATACATTTCATGTCATTATTAGTAACTCTTTATATATAATATATATAAATTTATATAGATATATATATACATATAGAAATATTAATTTGTAAATTAACTAAATTGAAACAAAATAAAAAATTAAAATTATATTAATTAAAATATAAAAAGAATTCATAAATTAAATGAAACAAATTTTTATAAATAATAAAAATCACCAATAAAATAAAAATGAAATAGATATTTATTAAATGAAAATTAATTAATTATATTAAAATAAAATTCAATAATTAAATTATAACATAAAATAAAAATAAAATAAATTAATTAAAAGAAAATTTTAAATTAAAATTAAAATAAATAATTATAAAAAGCTACTTAATTATCTTGATAAAAAATTTAAAAATTAATTATATTAAAAAAAATTCAATAAAACAAAGAATATAGAAAATTCAAAAATAAAATAATGGGGAAAAAATTTAGCGACCCCAAATTTCGGTCGGTAAATCGGTCGGTATCTGTGGCGACAGAATTTTCGGTCGGTCGCTAAATTATTTTTTTAATAAAAAATTAGTAAAAATTAAAAAAAAATGGGAAAAAACTTCCGACCGCAATTGTGGTCGGTAATTCGGTCGCTAATACCGACCAACTTTGTTGCGGTCGGTAATACGGTCGGCAAAGAACCGCCTAATGCAACACGCGGCAAAATTTCCGACCGCGGATTGCGGTCGGTGATGCGGTCGGCAATTTCTTGTAGTGATACTACACTTCGTCGCTGAAATATACAGAAGTCGCGCTGACAACATTATGTATGTCGCTGAAATATTAACAAATCACCAAAATGTATACAAATTGTCGCTGAAATGTACTAAGTATATTTTTGAGTAATATGACAAAATTACATTTTTACCCTTTAAGTTAATCTCAACCGTCGATTTACAAATGTCTTGATTGCACCCTAACTTCTCCCATTTTAATACTATTGATTGTGTTGAATATTAATTACTAAACAGATAAATGTTCTGTTTTTATATGTTAAATCCAATAATTCTTTTTCTTTTTTGCAAAGCCGAAACCGAAGAAAAAAATAAAAAAAAAAAATGACAAAAACAATAGTCCAAAAGTGAAAAGAAGGAATCATTAGCTACACGAACAAAGTCCGGAGAAAAGATACAGGTGGTGAAGAAGTCTTCTGCAAAACCCCATGTTTCACGAGACCATCTCTATGCACGTGATGAACCCGGCAAGAATTTAAGGAACCATGCAGCATGTTGATTTTCTTTGCTACGGAAAATAAGGATATGATATTGAGCCCCAACCAAAAGAGCCCTATAGCAATCATGGACTTGGTATAGCAACAAATGCGATGAATCCCTAACCGAGCAACAAACTCCAAACCAAATGCCAATGCCGATAACTCTGCAACTATGATTGAATTATTCCCAAGGAATCATGAGCCCCCACCCTTCCATTGGCCATCATCAAACCACAAATCCAACCCCGTACGCCCCGGGTTCTCATAGCTGCACTCCCAGCAACATTCATAATCATCCCCTTAGCTTCCATGTTCCAGCAAACTAACCTTATTCATTAATCAACATTATGATTGGGATTCGATTATCCATCCGACCTTTTATTTCTCCTCCTTATTTTCTTTTTAATTAGTATAATTTGGACTCTCATATCCTTTACTGATACCTAATTATCAATATTTAAAAAATAAAAATAGATAATATTACTATTATCTTTAAGAATTACTACCTCCGTTTCTTTTTAAGTGTTACATTTCTCTTCTGCACGTTTGCCAATGCACATTTTAAACTATTAATAACTCAAATTCGGTACAAGTACAAATTTTAAAAATTTGATATTTAAAAACTACAAGATGAGACGAATCCAACAAGATCTCACTTGACTATATTTTTTCTTGTATAACTATAAGAAAAATAGAAGTCAAAGTGCTACAATGAACAGTGAAAAAAGTCAAAACGTAACACTTATTTTGAAACGGAGGGAGTACACAATAGAACTTTGTTTTCGGAATAAATCCAAAAGACTACAGCCAAATATGACTTAGGATTCAAAGTTAATTTCTGTTGGGTTGGAATTTACTATAGATAGCAAAACCGGCAACAAGGCCGACAGAAAAGAAAAAAGAAAAAAAAAAAAAAGAGCCGAGCCGAGCCGATTGGATAGAAGCTGGCTGAGTCTGCAGGAAGGTAGGGCCCACAAGTCACATTGGGTGATGCAAATTGTCTGTACTACTCTTATTTCTTCATCTGTAGCATTAAATTAATTCATTGATGTATTACCAGCATAGCATAGCGCTAATAATAATACTTTAATAAATCTTCAATTTTTCTGCTCATTGTTTCATTTGATTGGATTGAAAAGATCTCGTGTCTCGTATCGTACATACCATGAGAATATATATATATATATAGATATGCATACATACATGACTATTAACTGGGTGGATTCACTGGATTGTGATGTCAATTGTCATGACTCATGAGACGATAGGAATAACTTTTTTTTTTTTAAATACTACTAATAAATAAAGGCAAGTGATGATAAAGATGTACTAGTATATAATAATAAAAGACACACATGAAATAATTGGTGTGGGCATCTGATCTAAGTTGGTTTTGTTCCTTGAATAAACCCATAATAATAATATTAGTACATCATAATTTACCAAATTCACTGTCTACAGACATCACCACCCATATTAATGTCAACTTATTGCTTCACACAACAACAATAAAATAGGGATAGATATTGACCAGATTTAAGTTAAAGTACATATGAAGGCATTTGGTTGTTTTTTTCTTTCTTTATTTTTTTGTGTGGAATAAATAGAGATCTCTTGGTCTTTTTTGTGTCCAAAAATAACCCAAGTATGGATAAATTTATTGGTTTTAAACATCTTTCAAAACCGTTTTTAATTTGGTCGAGATATTGCTTAGGTTTTTTTTAAGGTTAAAAAAGACGCATGAGCATCGGTAAAGAATTAGGACAAACAATTAAAAGGATGAAAGCAATAAAGGTAACTAAGGGTGAGGGAACCAGACTCCCGCCACATCCGTCGCAAGGCATGCCTGCATGTCATCCGGGTGGGGAAGTCCAAATCGTAAAAAAATATATCAAAACGAACCCCGCAATTAGCCAAGACATCCACAACAGGATTACCCTCTTTCAGGATATGAAACCATTGGAACACAGAATGAAGAGTGAGGACATCACCAATATTCTTCACTAAAAAAAAAAACAAAGGAGTAATCATCATCAATGGGATGACGAGTAATCCTCAAAGCCTCCAACGAATCAGAAAATCACCATGCCCTATGAATCCCAAGCTAGAGGAGACGCAACATGCCATGCAACTCTTCCGCCAAATTAGAGGCTACCCCAATATAACCCAAAAATCCATCCAACTACCATTGATCATTCGCATCACGCATCAAACCCCCAAAACTCTTTGGATATGGGTTACGCCAACCCACGCCCATGTCGGAGATCATTGGTAGGTAGGTAGTGCATTATGAACGGCCTGCCAAACCCAACATTTGAACATTTTTCAGGCGCGGGGATATGCCAAACCCAGGCCCTCCAATTATCCCTTTGAACCCACGACGAGCTAATTAAGATTCAATTATATCCCGAACGAATATATTCTAGTTCTAGGCCAACTCCAAGAATCTATAGCAGAGTGGTGCAAAAAAAGAGGCTCCGGCTCATGAATTTCCGCTTTAATCTCAGAGGGGACAAGAATAACTACCTCATTCCAAGTTTCCAACACGCACCAATCTCCATTGATGAATATGTCCTTCACTGAAAGCTCGGAATCCGCAATATTTACAAGGGGAATACGGGGACCAATAATCAGCCCTTTCCCATTGTTTAAGTTGTTAGAATCATACTTATTGTTTTTTTTGTGAATAACCGGATATTCCCACGCCACATAGGATCTGCATCGGCAATTAAAGGCGCCTATTCCAAAACAATTTTTTTGCATACACAATGCTAAAATAATACGTAGTAGTATAATACTAATATTAAAAACTGAAATATATATTCTTCAAAATAGATTTGAAAATAATATCTTTTCTACATAATTAAAATTAATACTAATATTTTTCTATTATTTTTATTATATACAACTACGTACTGCTGGTATGGGTTAATTTAATAGTAATGATTAGATTTCAACTTAAAATTTGCGTTATCATTTTCATCAAGTTTGTTTGATATTTTAAATTTTATATTGAATATATTTTTTAGGGTGAATCAACGGAAGTTTTTAGGCGAAGTAGTTTTCTACATTCACAATAAGAATTTGAACCTGAAATTTTATTTAAGTGACTAGAGTTACATAATTAGCCACTCAAGCCAATTAATTTACTATTATTATGTAAGATTATAATTTTATTTTTATTAATTTTTTATATTATGGGTGGTATTCTAGAAGAATACACATTTATGGACGGAAAGAGTATTTTGAAACGTACATTTTGTCACCTAGTGATATGAAGTACTATTCTAATAGTAATAGGTCTGCAGTTCAACCACATTGATTCCGATTTTTTGGTGAAAAAAAATAATGCAACAAATAGATACACAGATCATGTTTGGAAGTCAGCGGATCCACTAGCAGATAGCAAATTCGAAGAGAGAATTGTGAGAGGATATGCTACTCCAATCCGCTATATGCTCCCTATTCTACCAACAACCAAACACACCCATAAATTTATATACTACTATGTAATACACGTGGTTAAACCTGCACCAAACAATATATAATATAATATAACATTTCCTCCTTTTTCTTTATTTAATTTTTTTTTTCTTTTGCGAAGCTAGAGAAAAAGACAACAAAAGAAAAATTCAAAAATCAAACTAAAGGAAAAGAAAAAACTAGAGAAGAAAACTCATATCCTGGAGAACCAAACGCCAGACGCATCCATCGTCACGTCCCTACGCACAAAGTCTGGAGGGAAAGCTCAAGTAGTGAAGAACTCCTCGTCCAAAGCACCACATTTAGCTAAGCCATCAGCGACCATGTTTCCTTCCCGAAGCACATGTAGAATAATGCACTCCTGAAACGAAGCTCGCAAATCTCTAACCTACATAATGAGTGACCCCAGCGGATGACTTTTGTGACCATTGTTTTAAATATCTATCGAAATCCCGAAATTTCGGGTTTCATGACCTCGAAGCGAAATTTCACCTATGCTATTTTTTTGAAAAATTTCCAAAGAAATTTCGCTTGAAACTCGATATTTCCCAAAATTTGGCCGAAATTTCCTGAAATTTTCCGATTTTTTTTTTATTTTTTAAAAATATTTTTCCTAAATTTTAAAAATATGTTTTTTTAAAAAATTAAAATTTAAAATTTATGTTTCGACACATATTGATTATGTCATCTAATTAACTTATTTTCATTGATTTTAAGTCTCTTATCAATCAACATGGTGCATGATATCAACAGTATATATTATTAGCATATATCATTGAATGAGTATTGTTAGCATATTACTAATTTATATAGCAACAGAGATGAGAAAACTTGAAATATCTTCATTTTCATTATCCCAGAAACTCGATATGATTTTCTCAAAAAATTGCTAATATCTCCGAAATTTCCCCCGAAATTTCAAATATCTTCGAAATTTTCCTAAATTTATATGTCCGATATAAACACCGAAACCGATATTTAAAACCTTGGTTGTGAGTGAGTGGTATCTCGTGCTACCGTCGTATTGTTAGTGGATCCGCCTATGGTTGTGACAATGGAAAATTTGTTAGTCCCTATTATTTAGTATTATTTAATTTTAACTTAAATATTTTTATCATACTTATACAAAAAAAAAATATGTTAGGATCTTATCGAATTTGTCTCTTTTTTATTTTTAAAATATTAATTTTTTTTTAAAAAAAAAATTTACTTGTATAAAATTTGAGTTATTTATGGTTAGTATATTGAATTGCATAACCCTCCGATATTGCAACTAAAAAAGGGATGAAATATGATATAATACTACCTCCGTTTACATTCATACATTCACGCAACTCAATATATACCTTTTTTAACCATTAATAATTCAACTAGTATATAAATATAAATTATAAATATTTGATATTCTAAAATTACATTATTATATGGACGCAACAACATCTCACTTGCATAATTTTTTAAATATAACTAAATTAAAATATTTGGTCAAAGTTACTCAATAAACAATGACAATTATAAAAATATATGGAATGGAAGAAATATACTAATCGTTGGTTGGTTTTTTGCTATTAATGTAGGACCTGATAATTATGACTTATGACTGAGTTTATCCCAGGGGTGTCAATTTCAGATTTCGGGTCGTGTTTGCGTCAGGTTGGTCGGGTTGTGTTTTAGGTTTCACAGATTTGAGTCGTGTTCTTGTCGGGTGTTGAGTAAAGCTATAACACAAAATTTATAATCCCGAACACGACCCGAAATCCGAAAAGAACCTAAAATACCAAATCCAAACAAGACCTGAAAATTTTTATGTCGGATTTTTATAATTTTTACTTAAATAATTTAAATTATTAATTATTCAAAATATATTTTAAATTTCAAGCTAATATTAAAAGATAGACTGATAGAGGTAGTAGGGGATGAGGATTTAGCCGAAGTGGTTAAGTCCTTTACTTTCAATGGAAGGTTGGAGGTTCGATTCCCCTCCGGCCCCCTATCCCTCCCTTTTTTCCCCTTTATAATTTGTATAACATGGGCTCCCACCACCCCTTTCCTAGCCTGTAAGTTGTTTAGGGAAGAAAAAGAGAAAAAAGAAAAAAGAAAAGAAAAAAAAGATAGAGCTGAACATGGACATATTTCTATAATTCTATCTACATAAATGTATGCCCATAAACTCTTAGACCCACTCTCTTGGCCTATCCGTTGTTCCTTTCTAATTTTATTTATTATTATAATAATAAATAGTAATAAATTAAGAATGTGTAACCAATAACATTGGATTTACTTTTTGCCATGCTTATGGGTCACATTTATTAAAAAAAAAAAAAAAAAAAAAAAAAAAATAATAATATCAGACTGAGGGGATAAAATTTGGCTAAATTGGGGTGATTCTCCATTGCCCTTATTCATACCATTCATTTCATTTTTATTTTTATTTTTATAATTTGTGATTTGAACTCCCACCACTTATTTCTTTAATAATTTGTATAGGTTGTATAAATAAAATAATAATAATAATAATAATAATAATAATAATAATAATAATAATAATAATAATAATATGATTGAGACATATTTGTCTTAATATACCGATTATATACTATAGTTTATCATCGCACATGCACTATGATTCATCGGCTATCTCGCATGTCACCTCTTAATAAAAAATTGTTTTCTTTATTTTACTACACTGAATTCCTTGATTTAATTATTCAGGGCAAAACAGTGTTATGATATCTTTTCATATGCAGGGCGTTTAGCTATATTTTCAGTGATATTTAAAAAATGGGCTTTTTAGAGAAAAATACCTCTGAAGAATGGGAGACTCAAGTCAGTACCCCAAACTTTGGTGTTTACAGTTAGACCCACGAAAAGAATTAGAACTTATGCTGCACACACACGTTTGGGTCAAAGGATTTTAAAATATTTGTTTATTCAGATGTATTTTTTTCTAAAAAGCCCGGGGTGCGGCACACGGGAAATGACGAAAAAGGGCTCTCTTGGTGGGAAACTTGCAAACTTGTTGAGGAAGATTTTCCTCCCACAATCGAGCATTGACCTTTTTTTTTTCAGCAAAACACGTTTGGTGAGGGAACTTGGGAAAACAGTGGAGAAAACGACGCATTGTGGGGGAGCTCGACTTCTTTTTTGGAATCGAGGGGAAGTGACAAAGTATTCGCGGTGTTAAGGTTTGGTTTGGTATTTTGGGGTTGATGGATGGAAATGGGGAGAACCCAAATGTGGAGGAGAAAACTCTGTTAGGGTTTTGCCGATGGGACGCGGAAATGCATTCGATGATGCTGAGGAAGGAGACAAAGTTGGATGAGATACGGGCTATGCTAATCGAGAAGGGATGCGATGTAAATGGATAAGAAATATGCTACGAACACCCGATTGATAAATACCCTGTAGCGATGACCAACGATGAAGATGTAATGCACATGTTTCTTGTACACGAATTGGTGGAGAAGAGTCTATGCAGAATGGAAGGAAGGAGAATCGAGAAGCAGAGGAAGAAAAGAACAAGGTGAGAATGATATTACTGTTAATTAGTTGAATGGTAAGAAACGGTTGGAGCACTGATTATGACGGTCGATTCAATGTGTATTATTAGTTAGGAGGGAAGAAGCTGTAAATTGAACGAATTGAATGTAAATGTGATTGGGTCCATGGTGTACTAATTTATGTGCGGAAGATTACCCCAATATTTGTTGTATGAAGATCTATTTAATGTGTCTGAACATGAATGAAGTAGGAGGTGAAATATGATAGATGCATGTGTGTCTGCATGTGTTCCAAAGAATGGGAATAAGCTGCAGGATACTGTGGAGTGAGATAAGAGTAATTATACCAGAAAACTCACAGTATGTACCGCATGACTCCTTAATTGTGCAAATTTATGTTGCTGGAATGACGCTTAAACAGTGATGCAGAATTTATGCATGAATGAATATTACATGGGGTGAGATTTAATGGGCAGTGTAATTTGTGTTTGTTGGAAACAGGGATACGAGTGATAGCGGAACCGAGAAAGGAGGATCCGAGGAAGAAAGAATTCAAAATATGGAGAATACACCAATAGCCACATTGGTTTGGTCTAGGGCAATCAATGCGGTCGGGTAAGAGTTTGAGGATGCCGATCATTTTAGACGGGTGTTGAAGAATTACTGCATATCCCATAAAAGGAGATTTAGGTATGAGCGGAATGATGGGACGAAGGTAAAAGCTGTTTGTTGTATGCAAGGATGTGGATGGAGCGTTTATGCGTCCTACCACAAAGTTGATAGGTCGTTCTGTATTAGGCGGTGCAACTTGGAGCACTCATATTGGCTGGATAACTTAACGAGCAGGGATCATCCGCAGGCGGATGCATGTTGGGTTGCGACGTAGATTCGGGAGAAAGTACGGGGTGACCCGAACTATAAGCCGAAGCAAGCGATTGCCGACATTAAAGCTACATTCGGTATAGTAATAAGCTATCACAAAGCATGGAATGGTAGGGAGGTTGCACTGCGTGAGATACATGGTGGTGATCGCGATGCATTCGACAAGTTGAGATGGTTTTGTGATGCAGTAAAGAGTTCGAATCCGGGGAGTGTGGCAGATTTGGAAATTATTGAGGAAACAAAGCAATTCCATAGATTGTTCATTTCTTATGGAGCCTGCGTGGTGGGATTTTTACGGGGCTGCAGGCCTATATTGTTTTTGGATGCTACACACATCAAAACAAAGTGGAAGGGGCACGTATTATGTGCGGTAACAATGGATGCAGACGGGGGATTCATGACGGTTGCGTATGCAGGTATGTTTGGTTTTGTAGCATGAATTTAAGGGTGAGGTTTTTTTAGGGTATATATGTGCAATCTGTTAAGGTTTTGTTTATTTGTTGTAGTGGTGGATTCAGAGAACGATGAGAATTGGGATTGGTTCTGTAAGAAGTTGAAAGCAAGGTTGTTGATCGAAACGGGAGTTGATGCATGGGATAGGTATACTATATTCAGTGATAGACATTCCGGACTGATGAAATCCATCCCGACGGTGTTCCGAGGATGCAATCAAGCAATATGCCTGCGACATTTGGTAGAAAATTTTAAGAAGGAGGTATGAGGTGTAATTGAGGCAGCATTTAGTATTTTCAGAATGGTTTCTGGTATATTACCTAGAAATAAATTTATTGGAATACGTGTTTATGGTATTTTCTGTAGACCGCACTTGCTGGACTCTTTTATTTTACACTGTTATTTATCTCATTTATTGTGTAATGTTTGTAGGTTCTTAAGAAGTATAGGTATAGGAATTCAAGGATGTGGGAAAGTATGCTGAAGAAGGCCGCTTATGCGGAGACTTACACAGAGTTTGATCGTGTGATGAATGACATTGCCATCCCAGAAGCAGGACGCTATCTCGCGCAGTCCGACCCGAAGTTGTGGGCAAATGCTATTTTTGAAGGATGCAGGCGGGGAGTTGTGAGCAATAATTTAGCAGAGAGTTGGAATTCATGGGTGAAGGATGCCCGGTATTTGCCGCCACTTGCAATGGTCGACACAATCCGTAAGCAGACAATGCAAATGATGAATAAGAAACGAGAAAAGTCTCTGAAATATGAGGGCACGCTATGCCCGACAGCGGAAGAGTTAGTACGTGCAAATTATGCTAAAGCCCGCACTGTGTGTGTTATTCGCGCATCAGGTAACGTTTTTGAAGTGCAGGATATGGAGACAACGATGTCTGTGAATGTGGACGAGATGACATGTTCTTGTCGTTGCTGGCAAGTGTATAGGTTGCCGTGCAAGCATGCGTGTGCTTGCCTTGATAGTTTGAATAGAAGCGTGTATGAGTACTGTGATCCATATTACCGTCTGGAGGCGTACCGTGTCACGTATTCAGGTTTGTTGTTTCCCATTCCTAGGGAGATTGGGGATCTAGATACTAATGAAGATGATCCGGAGTTTGTGCATGGCCCTAATGTTCGTAGACAACCGGGCCGATCGAAGAAGAAGAGAATTCCCTCTCAATTACCGTCCAGTACGGTGGAGTGCGGTGTATGCAAACAACGTGGTCACAATCGCAGGACTTGCAAGGAGGCTCGTACGTATAGGAAGTAAGGAGCAAAGTGCTTGGTTGGAACTTTTGACTGGAGGCAGTGGTGGTTCCTTTAATTGCAATCTGTTGTCTGTTTGTGTAGTGGATCTGTGTTCTGATTGTGGCAGTACTATGGTCTAACTTTTGTAGATGAAGTAATGCTAATCCCCTGAATTACACATATTAGTTGGTTTAATGATGTGTAACTTTTGAGTGTGAAACTTATGTCACCGTGAGGAATGTGTACTCATGCATAACTGAAGTAGCAGTTCATCTATTTTGGCAACTGTGTATGTAATGATGGAATGCAATCAACATTACCCTATACATGGAAAATATTTTGGACAGGGTAGAATATGATTTGTTGCTGTACTGTGGTTTGTTGATTATTGGGTTACTGCATGGGGAATTGTGTAGTAATCGTCTTGAATCTTGCATAATTCATTATATTTACTGTATTGTGCACGCTTCGTGATTGTATAAAATGGTCACAATCAGGTATTGTTCGTTGGTAGATGGAAACTTGGGCAATGGGCTTAATTAGGTGTGATAATAAGGACATAGTAGGATAATTAGGAAACCAATTAATATGACAATTATTATGATTTGGGGGGTACCAATTTCAATTGAATATAGGATTATCAAAATTCGTATGATTAGCCATGGTAAGACCCTTGGTGAAATTACAATGATTAGTCTGTAAGAGATGAAATTGATGGATCATAACTTAATGAAATTGAATATATATATAGCAAAATCCGTGGATCGGCTTATTAACACAACAAATTCCCGGGATAAATGTGTAGATGTCTCATGTTGGTTAAGAACTTAAGTAATGGTTCGATTGCGTGGTGGTACGTATACCATGGAATAGCACTATTAGTGGGTAGGGGTCTCTTGTTGAGTGGTAAATTAAGTAATGAATAGACTACCAATTACTATGATACAAGGATTAACGTGTAAATATATCGTGTAATGCTAACTTAACTAGTTAATTATTAGGATTATCAGGGATATTAGGATAATCCTTTTGGATTGATGCATAATTAGCACATATTCCAGTATAATTGGACAAGAATGTGGTATTATTGCAAAATGGATCGGGTTAGTGTCCCCTCACATAATTATCATACATTATTGGATCTAGTGTCCTAGGAGAAGTGGGTCGGAGTATTCAGTGTAACAGTAACGACAGTAATCCGATACTTGACTACTGTTTAGGGTCGATCCGAATGCGTTTAAAAAGGGGTATCAGTGCAGCGGGGTACTACCAGTGCAGCGGGGTACTACGTAAAGTACATAAGTGTCAAGGATATAAGGGCTATATGGAGGCTACTGCGTAAAGTGTTTAAGTGTTGCGGTAACTTGAGTAAATAAAACTGATAATGATCAAGTGTATTAGGATCAGTGGGTAAGTCTCATCCGTGTAACAGTAAGTTAAGTAATCCGATTCTATGATTTACAGGTGCACTAGGATAAGCGTATAAGTGTCATCCGTGTAACAATAACGTAAGTAATACGATACTAGGATTAAGATTAGTGGGAATGATTAGCAAGGTAATAGGATTAGCAAGATCTTGACAAGAAGGATAATTATAGAGCTGTCTGGCATAAATAAATGTTCTTGTAGTATAATTTGACAAGAATATGGTATTATTTCACCACTTCCAGATTACTGTTGCATGGGTTAAGAAGTTATTGGATTGGACCAATGGGCTTTATGTGGACAACTTATAAGAAGAGACCGAATCATAATATCCGATGTGCGAAATGGGCTTTTATGGCGGGTTACACTAGTGGAAATTTTTTTGGGACCAAATTTTGAGCAAAAAAACCCCGCGGTACAGTGCTTTGAAATATTTGAGGCGGGTAAGAGTGAGAGGGGCTTTTATGCAAATTTCACAATATAAAGAGGGGGAAGCTCAGAATTCTTGTAGACAATTCAAAGGGCTTCGGGTGTCTCATGGCCGGAATACCTCCAGTCATATGGAGCATGAGTACTCTCTGCAGCCCGCACATTCCCCGATGCACTGTTGCCCCAAAATGTACTCTCACTCCACAACACATCATGTCAATTGCCCACCAATTCTCCCACCCTATACATACCCCACATATCAAGCGTTTAGGAGAAGCTTCCTCAACACTCAAACCTATTCTACCCCTTTCCCACAACCAAATCGCATCAATGGCCGCCCTAGAAGGGAACCCACACCCTAATTTGGAGCGCAAACGCCGAGGAGTGGAGATTGAGGCGCCGGCGCTGGAGAGGAAGCTCGATCGGGTGATCGATGAGTTGGAGGCGGTACGGGCAGAGCTCGCTCGCGGCAGGGACGGCGGAATCGGAGAGGGCGTCCGAAAACTGTGCACACGGGTGGTCTCCATGCTCATCCCTGCGCTCGTTGTGTGGTTCTTCAAAGGGCGCAACTCGCCGGAAGCTCCCCGCAAGAAGATGGGTGTGAAGGCTTTTGTTGGGTGGATTGGGGGAGAAATACAGAAGTAGCTCGTGCTTCGTAGACTACAATGGTGAAGTTTTACATGTATTTTGCTAACATTTTGATGATCTTGCTGACTGTCTAACGGGTTATCCATATCTATATTATTTTGGTGTTTAAGCAAAAGGGCATCACCACAATTTTATTATGTTGGTGATTATCTAATATGTAGCTCCCACGTATCTGTAATTAATTAGTTGCAGCATTTGGGCGGAATTAGATTTTACTAGTGCGAAGAACACTCGTTTTTGTAATCCCCAATGCACTGTTTAAAACCCTTGCTTGCCCTTGTGTATAATCCTTAAATCCTTTTGTTGCCTTCGTAAGTAATATATCATGCCATTGTGCAAATCCCAAGTTTCAGTGTGTTTCTTGATGTATGTCATTACCAATTTGGGCTTGCCTTTGTTGTGGGATTGAGGTTTGCATAAGTAAGACCATTGTGGATTGTTGTTTTGATATGTGGTTTGTAAGATTGAGATGTTGTTTGTTGTGATTCTTGGGTGTTTGCATAAGCACACATAAGTGACATTGAGCGATGGTTTGTTGTTTTAATCTTTTTTTCACTTCTTCCGAAATCCATAAGTTTTAGGGCTTGGGTGGGTTGGACCAAATTGTGGATTGTTGCGAACCATTGAATTGTGTGAATTTGTGTTATTTTCTGGGCCTTGTACAATTTGGGCTGGATTATGCCCGCTATCACATTAAAGCTTTCAATGTTTGGTGTGTAATACGTGTTGGACCAACATAAATGTTGTCTACGGTTAACACGTTCAACATACAATGGACAAACAATACCTTGAGTAAATTACGCATACCTCTGATTCACACTACCAAAATTAACCAAAGATGTGCCCACACAGCAACCCCAGCAAAATAAAGAGCATATCAAATGTGTACGATGCCTACGAAAATTAACTAGAGTCACAATTACTGAATTAAGTCACAACATTGTTCATTATCAATGAAGATACTAGACTGGTCAAGCCGCCCTGTTGGTCACGGCCGGAATGCATTCATTTCGTGGATCTTGCAGGATTGTAGCCACCACACGAGCACGATAGGCCTTAATATCCATCTCCCGCTCTTGGTTCCAAAACTGGAGTGAGTCCCGAGAATATGCTTCACACCATAACATGACGAATACACCACAGTCATTTGACCCAGCAACCTGTTGTCTACACCCATCCAATTTGTGCGACCGCTTTTCAATTATATAGCCATGGTGATCCAACCAACCACCTAAAAATCGAGACTGCAACGGATCACATAGACATTCAGTATCAGTGGGAGATTAGTTATGCAGACTTAATACATATCTTAAATAACCAAGCATTAATTGTTCAAAGTTGGTTGGTCCCTTCAACTCACCACAAGTGTCAGTCCATTATTAGCTTTCCACCCCCACATGGAATTTCGGGTGAACATCTGCTTCTCATGCATGTCAAGGATGAGCAAGTGCCAGTGGAAATACGTCCCGTCGTTAATCGGGACGACAACATAACGAACTCCTCTTTTAACCGCGTCCAAAACGCTTGTAAGATTTTCTCGAGATGCTTGCAACATTCCAGACACACATTCTGCATACTTATGCACGGGCATAGTAGCACGTGGAACCGAACACATCGTACTCAAGATTTCCCCCTAATAAAGTGCACTCTTAGTTAACATTTATCCAACAGAGATAATGGAACATATGAAAAAGAAATAATCAACAAAACCAACCACCGTATACGAGGTCACGACCGTCATCCTTTCGTCCAAGCCCTGTGCATTGCGAAACTCCTTCGACACCAAAATATCCAGGAACCCATCCATCACTTCACTTCCAACAGCATCATCAAACAATAGCTTTACTAAACTCCCCGGTGGAATCCCATGTGGCCCTCGTTGCCAGACAACCTCACTACAACAAATTATGCCCTCAAACGATGAATTATTAACAAATTGTAAAGCTCTGAATTGAATACCTACCACATAAATCACCCACCAAGAAATGGTAAAGAGATGAATTGGCACATACCTGTTAAGTCCGTTATCCAAGAAATTGTCAATTATTGCCTGTAGCCCCTCACTCAATCCTGCGCGCCCAACATAATTCCGCTTACCAACGTAGGACTCCAAATAAATCACCCCTATCTTCTTTCTTTATTTCACCACCATTAAATCATCATCCTCATCCGATTCAGCGGACACTTCTAATACCTGGAACATGCAACGTTATGCATTACCAACGTGAATCAGTAGTTTCGTAAATACTGGCATAATTTCAGTATTATGAGGAATAATAATGATAATAATTAGCATAATTTACTACCAGTTTGGCATTCTCAGCTCCCATGTGGTCGTCCATATCCTGCATATTCCTCTTATCCACCTTCAAAGATGAGGGGGGCGTCAGAAAGTCTTTCTCCTTCGTCTTTTGCTTACGATCCCTTCTTTCCCTCACATTCCTTGCAATGGATCCCAAGGGTTTACCTCCTCTCCGCGTTGCCTCCACCCCACCATCGTGGTCTGTCTTCCCCTCGTCGGATGCATCATCATCTTCCACACCGCCCTCATTCGGTGCATCATCATCTTTGTTTCCTAACCCCGGCAACTCATCATCCTCCTTTGCATCTTCCACACCAACATCATCATCTTTGTTTCCCGGCCCCTCCAGTTCATCATTACACACATCATCGGAAGTATGGACAGCCGCTATCACTCCAACTTGCTCAACCGTGCAACTCTCATTTCTCTCATCAAACGCTGCATCATCCCCCTCCCAAGTCCCAGTGACCCCTACCTCATACGCAACGGTTTCTTCGGTTGTCGGATCGTCCTCATTTCCACCTTCTCCAGCAGCCTCGCCTACATGCTCAACCCCACCACCCTCACAACCATCGTTTGTCGGCTCATCAGTAATGTATTTGTCAGCTTCATTCCCTCCAGCATCCTCCATGCCATCAACGATTGCATCATCCTCCCGCATTCCATCCTCTCCATCCTCGTTACTTCCACCAACTGCCACATCTACCTGACCGCCCTCCGACGGCACACTCGATCCACTGACATGCCTCCTGCTAGGCCGATCATTGCACAACTTTGTCCTTAGCTCATCAGCCTTGTCTATGCATTACAACACATGCCATTATACATCTCTTATATGTAATTATAACTGAATACGCACTAAAGAAGGTATTGATGAACTTAAACATACCTTCCTCCATATGCACACCCTCGGCACTAATATGCCTCCTCCTATGGTCATCCTCCACCTTGCTCGCACTTCCGTCCTCGATATCGCCTCCCTTGATTCATTCTGTACCAACTTCAATGTCAATAAGCTTTTGGTCGGTTCGCTCGTTCACTATTTCCACAACCGGAGCTTGTTTAGCAGGGTTTCTTTTCTGCTCCGGTGGCATCGCATTTGAAGGATAACGGCGACTATGAACTACCTCAAGCCCTTTTTCAACGTGCCCTAGAAACTGGTGCTCGTCCTCTATAAGGCAGAACTCATCAACCCCAGATGCATCCAATGATCTCAACATTACTTCACATTCCTCCACTTTAGGATGCGGAACGTGCCACCTTATGAATCGCGGTACTCGAGGTGTGCACGTAGGTATCGCAAATCCGGGAACCCGCTCAAAAAACCATCCCTGCACAACACCATTTTTAAAACACCCAACACGACGTCATATTACTGCATACAACCACATAAATGTAAACATATGCAATACGATTCCATTAGAAAAAACTACACTTACCAATAGCCCGGCTGTGCACCCATCAACGTACCGTTTACCTTGTCCTACCCGTCTCGCCAGAGAGCTCACCAAAAATGCATGTGCTGCTCTTCCCCAACCAAATCGATGAATCCTCTCAATATCATCAACATAATGCACGACAAATGGTGGTAAGAACAGGTGGGATGTAGGAAACATGATTGTATTGAACACCCATAGAGTGTACAGTCGTGCAAAATCCGCAGGGTCGCGCTCCCCCGGCACCCACTCCTCATTCCCAGCAGCCTTCCGCAACGCATCTATTATGTCACCTCTCTTTATGGTCTTGAGATTTCCCTTAAAAAATTTCTTCGCTGTTCTCGACTGCAGTGCCATCTTCGGGTGCACGTGCAACCCTTTGTCCATTAATCCCACCACACACGAAAACTCGGTCGATGGAAACTTCAACTGCATATTCTCCCCAATCATAAAACCTTTGTACTGTGCGTCATATCGATCAGCTAAACATTCCAGTAATACCACACTGCTATAACCTTTCTTAATCTCGAGAAAATGCGCAAACGGTGTCCTCATCATTGCATCTCTTTGGTCCCGGGTAATCCTCTCATCAAGATCATTCATTACTGCAATAAACTTCTGGGTTGTACACCTTGACGCTGGCCCCTCAGCATTTCTACTCGACCCATCCTCCTTCTCATGCTCACTTTTTCCCACACACTGCCACTTTCCCTTATCCCCCTTCACTGCCTTTCCCTTCTCCGCCCTTTTATCCACCTTCCCTGCTTGCTGCTTACCTTTACCTCGCATTTCTTTCGGAGCCATTTCCCACCAACCTAGATATGCCACAACATTCCTTAAACAATCCACCAAATTAGATTAACAATTGACTCCTTAATGTAACCACACTATTAATGCTTCATTCATCCTAATCACAGGACCCGTACTAAACCTCTCGATTTTCTTTTTATTCGATCTTAATTTACCAATTCAACTCCGATTACTGAGTATTTCAGCGATCTAATTTAACATATCCAAACATTTACATTGCATTCTATAACATTCACCATTGCATTTTTCAAACATTTAATCTTAAACGTACTGCACCATAAAGCCCTAATATATTCACACGGATTTCGCCTATCAACACATTACAACCCTAACAACAATAGAACAACCCTAACTGTTTACCTCCGTTCGCGGTACCACCTTCGACCCGGCCGAATCGACCTTTCTCTTCCTCGCTCGTTCCTTCCTCGCGCTACCCTCCCTCTCTTTCCCTCTTGCTCTTAGCCGCAAACTCCGCCGACCTCTGTCGCAACCCCGACTCTCCTACGCACACTGCTCCTCAATCAAACTCACCCAATGCCTCCGCCGCCGCCCCAGCAACACCGACGACCCTTACTACCGCGGCCTCTCTAGGTATGCCTTCCCTATTTACAGCTTCAATTTTTCACCCTCTCCGATAATGGAGAATGCCGTTACAAGGAGTTCGAAACACCGGGATGAGTTATGAAGAAGAAAGAGAATGAAAGGGTAAAGTGCTCCCTCATTATTGCTCACCGTTTCGTTTCTATTTTATAATTTATTTATTTAACCTTTTCTTCTTAAAATTATGTATTTTTTAATAACTTTCGAAACTTGAGTGTAGTTGACTGGAACAAAAATAGTTCTGTGCGGTGCAGTGAAATGGTTGCTACCCTCGGGGGGTTTTTCTCTAAATTCCCGTTTTAAATATTGCTAAAATGGGAATAAAAAATTGAAGTAATTTATTGCAAAATCTAAATCTTTTAACGTATTGCTACTTATATAAGTTTTTTCTTTTGTGATCTTAATTTTTATTTTGGTCCAGACTTTGAATTTGTAATACTCCCAAAAATACTTTTTTTCAAGTTGCGGTAAAGATCCTAAAAATAATTTTTATACGTTGCTCTATAAAATAAAAGAAATTAGTATATCAAACCGCCATCGAATCTAATAGAAAAATGCGAACCTAAAAAACTTTGGAAGGGGAAGGCTAGTCCCGCTCACTAGGGGTGGGCACGGTTCGGATACTCGAATTTTTTCAGGTATTTGCTAACCGAACCGAACCGAGCAAATATTTGAAATTGCTAACCGAAACTGAACCGAAAAATTCGGTTAACCGAATTTTCGGTTAACCGAGAAAATTCCAACTATTTGCGAGTTACTCGAACCGAACTGAACCGCTAACATTTTTTAGGCTGGATCCAAAATTTTTTTAAGCAAAATAGAGAAGCCCAAAATACAACATCAAGGCCCAAGCCCAACCCTTGACCAAGCCCAACCCTTGACAAACCCTAACCCTAAAAATTAGGGTTGCTGCCGCCGCCCTCGCCGGATTTCAGCGCCGCCATCGCCGGCGGCCGGCCACCTCCGACGACACGCGGCCATCTCGCCATTCCCTTTCTTTTCCGGCCACCACCTCCGGCCAACGAACCACCACCCGCGGCCTCCGTTCGCCACTCCCACCCCCATCTCCGCCTTTCCTCCACCGCCCCTGTCGCGGCCTCCACCATCACTCCACCACCGCCTCCCTCCCCCCTTTTCGGACCTAAAATCGTCACCATTCTAAACATCCTTACCTATTTTAGTCACCACGTCAGCCACCAGGACAGCCCCCTCCCTAAATCGATGCCGTTGCCGGACCACCACCACTTCGCCGCTCACGCCATCATCCTCTCCCTGCCACCACTGTCGTCCTCCCCCTTCCTCATCAGCACCCATTTATTTTCTCAAACACCAAAAGATATTCAAAAAAAATTAAATAATAATAAGAAAAATAAATAAATGAGAAGAGAATAGAAGAGGGAATACAAAATCAGAGGTGTGTTACTTGAATATTCTTGTGTCCATTGGTGTGTTACTGGGTCTCCTTGTGTCTGCAAAAGGGAATACAAAATTAGAGGGGATTGGACATGGAGGGATTGAGAACAAAGAAAGGAAAAAAGGGATAGGGAAACAGACGAGAGAGAGAGAAGGGAAAGGGGAAACAGAGGGGAACAGACGAGAGAGAAGGGAAAGGGGAAATAAAGGGGAAATATAAATATATATTTAATTAATAAAATTTAATAAAAATAATATAATATACGGTTCGGTTCGGTTAACCGGGGGTAAAATTTTATAAAAACCGAAACCGAACCGAACCGAACAAATACCTGTGTTGAGGTATTTGTAACCGAACCGAACACCCCGGTTAACCGAAAATTCGGTTCGGTTTCGATTCGGATCAGCGGTTCAGCGGTTCGGTTCGGTTTTTTTGCCCACCCCTACCGCTCACTACAGTTTGTGCTCGGTGGACCAACACTCTTTTTGTTCATGAGAATTATATATTCAGAATACGTACTAATCAAATTAAATTATCTAATTATTACATTTACAAAAAAAATACTGCTTTTATTTTTAAATAATTATCTTTTTTAGCACAATTTTAACAATCAATATTTGCAATAATTAATTCATAATTTTATATTTTTGTCCCACAACTAAATTCATTCGTAATAAATATTAAAAAATACTAACATTTATATAAAGTGAAGAGCAATATGATACTATTAAAAATATAACATAATTATTTATAATAATCTAAAATGACTATCGTGGAACACTTTATAATTTCTAAATAGACAATTTATAAAACGGATGGAGTAATAATTATTATTATACAAATTTTAATTAATTAACGTTGATTGTCCAGTGGGAGGCCATACCGCCATACTAGTGAAAGTGAGATGCAACTGGCCATATCCTATGCGAAATATTATTATGATGGATAGGAAGGACTCTAGGAGTAGGGGTGGCCCCACAATGAAATTGAAAATGAACTTCAATGGCTGAATTATGAAAGGCGTTAGGCCATGTTGTTTTTTTTTTTTTTTGCGGTACAGCCAATAAAGGCTAGAGAAGAAAGGAAACAAGAAAAGTTTAGCGACGCGGGAACCAAGTGCCCACAAAATCTGCCTCCAACAAGGGACGCACTGGATCAGGCGGAAATGCCCAAGTCGTGTAAAAATGCTCCTCATCAGCTCCAATTCTAGCTAAGCAGTCAGCAACGGCATTGCCTTCTCGGAGTCGATGGTCGAATCTGCAAACCCGAAACTGTCTTCTCAACTCATTGATGTGATGAATCTGAGGTGCCAGCCAGTGGTAACCTCCCGGAGGAGTCCGGAGCAGCTGAAGTGCAGAGGTAGAATCACTGCAGCAAACCACTTCTTGAACCCCCATAGACAACGCCATCCGAAGCCCGTGCAAAATTCCAGTGATTTCAGCCTTAAGCACTGAAACATTACCAAGATAACCGGATACCCCGCCAACCCAGCTGCCCGAACAATCACGTAACACCGCCCCAAAACCCGCTCGTCCCCGACTGGACGAGTAAGAACCATCCGCATGTATGACATATCCTGTCCAAGTCCCCAAGCCCATATTCCATCGAACAAGACGAGGATAAGGATCTGAGGACCGAGGCACAGGAACCTCATTCTGCAGCAATTCACCAAACTGATTGATCGATCGGAGTAGGGCTTGAGGAGTAGCAGTATTCCCACGGAACACCCTATTGTTCCTCTCTTTCCATATAAGCCAGAGGCTTGCAATGAAAATACTGCCGAAATGTTTATACATACCTTGCATCCAGAATCTGATATCAATCCGAGGCAAGGTGCTCAAGTCTGAAGGCACCTGAATATGAAGGCCACGCCAAATCTGATATGCCCAGGGGCACATGAACAAGCAATGGATCCAATCTTCAATATCAACCCCACATACAGAACAAAGAGGTGAAGAAGCAACCTGGCGATTAAACCGAAGGAAGTTGCATGGAAGCGCTGACCATGTAATCAGCCACAAGAATACACAGATTCTTTCGGGGAAAATGTTATTCCATAACCAACGCCAACCAACACCATTATCCGAATTCCCAAGCAGGAAAAAATATCCAGATTTGGCCGTGTATTGACCCTCAATATTGGACTTCCATCGCCAACCCCGTTGACAGTTTAGGTGAAAGACCGGAGGAGGATCCCGAGTAATACCCTCCTTAACATGAGTAGGAATAATACTGCACACTTTAGACCAATCCCATTGGAAATCCCTCACTACATCCCTCACCGTAAGATCCAAGTCACAAGTCTCTACAAAAGGGACCTGAGGCCCCAACCTGCCAGACGAGTGCCAAGGATCAAACCATAAAGAGCATCGGCCGTCGCCAGGCTGGTAAGAAAACCCACCTTTCAGCAACACCAGCGCCTTGTTTGGTCTGAATGTTTCTGATTTAATCTGATTCAATCTGGTTTGATTTGAATTGGTCTAGTCTGGTTTGGTCTGATCTTATCTTATCATATACTCCTTCTGTCCCATGTGAGATGTCACATTTCTTTTGGGTACGGTATTTTAGGTAGAATAAGTTATTGTATTAAAGTTGAGTAAATAGTTGATGTAAATTGTAATGTTTGTTTGAAGGAATAAAAATTTTTTAAATAAGGAAATATGACGATTGAAGTGGGACGGACCAAAATAAAAAATGAACATTTGAAAATAGGACGGAGGGAGTATGATTTTATTATAATGATCTAATCTGATCCGGTCTGATCTGGTTTGAATGAATTTGGTCTGATCTGATTTGATCCGGTCAGATCTGAATATTTCTTATGTGATCTGGTCTGATTTAATTTTAATAAAAATAAATAATAAATTCAAAAACAATGGATCTTATTTCAGTTTCCCCAAATACTCCTCATTTCCTTTTTTCTTACTCATTCCGTCCCATTTAACTTGTCTTGTTTGATTTCTGCACAGAATCCAATTCATTTTTTCAAACATTAATATCTCAAAATATGTATATTGAAAAATTATGTAAAATATATATTCTAAAACTACGTGACATACAATTTTAACAAGATCCAACTCGACTATTTTTTTTCAAATATACAGTCAAAGTTACATAATAAATAGTGTTAAAAAGTCAAACATGATACGTTTGGCGGGACGGAGGGAGTAATTTTTTTGGGGAGACCTTTTTCTTAATTTAATTAAGTACTGTACAGTATTTATTTATTAGTCCTACTCCGGCTTGCTGTAATAATTCATTGAAAGCGGAATTTCTG
Source organism: Hygrophila difformis (assembly GCA_030278955.1). NCBI lineage: Eukaryota > Viridiplantae > Streptophyta > Magnoliopsida > Lamiales > Acanthaceae > Hygrophila > Hygrophila difformis. The sequence continues at coordinate 14,771,397 of JAOANR010000010.1, read as the reverse complement.
ACACGGACAACTTTATTTGTCCTCAATAATCCAATAGTATATCGCGTGTCGCTTTCTCGGTTTTCTCTATCTCGCGAATGTTTGAATATCTCGTTCTTTTATTTATTTCTTTCTTTTCCCAGACATTGAGTTGTACTGCTGCGTCTACGTACACACGTTAATACGTGCACTCAGCAACTACTGTTGGGACATAATTTAATTTCAACTTTGAAATTCCACGTCATCCTGCCTCCTGCTTAGGGCGAGCTTTATTTATAGAGATAACGGAGTCTAGCTCGATTAAATATTTGGAATAAATGCCCATTTAGTTACTTACTCCGTTATTTTTTATTTGCACGTTTTGACTTTTGTTACTGTTAATTGAGTAGCTTTGACTCGACTTTTTAATACAATTAAATAAGATAAAATATAGTCAAGTGAGATCTTGTTGGATTCGTCTAATCGCATAGATTTAGAATATCAAATTTGCATAATTTTTATTTGTGTGGAATTTGAGTTATTACGGATATAAATGTGTATTAGATTGCGTGAAATATGAATATGTTGCATTTATTTAAGAACGGAGGAAGTATTTTTCTTTTATTTTTGGCCAAATCAGTCCTTTATCTATTTTTATACCCAATTAGTCCTCTACATTTTGACTTAATGTCCAATTTAGTTTTTTTTTATAAAATAATCTCCACTTGACACTCTTTTATATTAAATTGACCACCAACCTTTCAAATTATTTCATTTTAGCCTCAAAACTTTAAATAGTGATTTTTTATGAATCCATACATCAAATAAATGCCCAACATGCTTCCGTAAGAAAAATTAAACAAAAACTTCATACCTCGGGTTTGACCGCCTTGTTGCCGGGTCTTCCGAGCTCTGGGATTTTACGGACTCCTTCCAACCACACGACCGCAGCCAATGATTCACCAGATCTGGGCTCCTTCAGCAACAATCAGCACAGTCCTATTTCGTTTCATACCTTATGACGTAGCGAGGTTTGGGGCAAAAAGTTTAATTCTAATTTTGGAAGATTATGGATATAGGAAGCCTGGATTTTTATTGAAAAATATTAAAAATATTACAGAAATATTTTTCTCCTAATGGAGAAAACGGATACTTAGCTCCTCATATATGAGGATGCTTGACTCTGGGGGACTGACCCCATATGAAAAAGAAATACAGAAAGGAAACTTTGCAGAAAGGAAATACAACTTACAGTATTATTTTGAAGAGTTGGGAGGATTTCTGATGCCTTCCATCTACTTCAATCTCCTCTATTTATAGGCGTCCGCGGACTTTCAATCACGGACTCAACAAACTCTAATTTCTTGTGACGAACACAGTGACGTCACTTGCTTTGGATTCCAGTCTACATTATTATTCTGCCAGAATTATTGCTAGTGGGCTCCTTTGTCAACTCGTCACATGCCCATGCCAACTGCTTCTCTCTACTTTGTCGGCCATTATTGTAGGGTCTTTGCCGACACCTCTTTTTCTCTTACATCCAGCTGTTTTCACTTGGACTTGTGAAAGTTTTTTGGACGTTTCTTCCCTTTATCTTGTCCAGATTCGGCTTTCTTTTGGGTTACCCGAATCTTTGTACCGAATAAGGATTATCCCATATGTGATTATCCCATTGCCCAACATGCATCATGTTGCATGCCTTTCTTCTGGTAGACTCAGTTGCTGGCAACTTATTTTCCCAGATGAATAACCTTTTCTTTTCAAAAGAGGTTTCCGCAAACTCCGTGTTTTTCCCTGTTAAAGAATTAACCAGGAACGATCCATTTAAATTATTGGAAAAGATTTTAAATGAATATTTGACCTTTTCCATCTCTGTGAGACAGACCCAGAATCCCCATGCTCGTCTGGTGGAGATCTCATCTTCACTGATGGAAGATACTAATGGTGCCTTGTCATCAATAGACTTGACTCTGTCGAAAGCTATCATATCAGGCATTTGTAATTTAATAAAATGAAAGACCGGGTATGAACATTTTCCAATGATTTCTGGTGCTGCTGAGATAAACTTGAGCTCCAGAATATTTCCTCTTTGAAGGTGCGGGTTGTTCTGCCATGATTCATGTACCGACCGCACTACATATCCATCCCGGAAGTTTTTCTATCTCCGGGAACCCTGGTGATGTAGTATGAACAGATGCTAATGATCCAAAATCATACCACTTTCGGACCTCTTCTGGCTTCGATCCCTCGAGCATCCAGACCCTGTTGTATCTTCCAGATGTTTCAATCACCGTCTTGCTGGGGTTAATTCCCCTTTTGGAAACCAATTGTTCCCATTTTCCTTGATAGTCCAGCCAGGCTGTAGAAAGTACCTTCTCTTCTGAATTAACCTTAGAGGTGCCTGTCATTGGCCTAAGGTTAATTTCTTCTTCTTTTACCCCAGAGGCAGTGGGTTGACTTGAACTTTCGGAAATGTGACTTTCCTCTTGCTCAACATTTTTGTCGGTATCCGACAATGGTTTCTTTGAAGCAGTGCTTGAATCTGTTTCTTCATATGTGACCACTTTATCTTTTTGGGCACATTTCTCTTTGTTTACCAGAGAAGCTGATGCTTTCCTGATTGGCTCTAATACTGTTTCCCATAGTACTGTCATTGCTATATGGGAGGTTCGTATGTTGTTGCGGACCATATCCACATCGCTCTGTTGTATTTGGCCAGCTGCTCGTGCATTGATCTCGAGCTGTCCAAAATGCTTTGATAGCTCTTCTAGGTTTTCTCTTAGGTGTCTGAATCTCGTTATGATGGAATCTGCTTCAAATGCTTCCATCTCTCGTCAAGAAATCTGCAAGAACATTTTCATGAGATTTTATAACATCAATATCATAAGTATAATATTGACATTCAATTTTTTATTCAAGTTTGTTTTTTAGGAAAGCTCTAACATTGGTATTATCAACCTTTAAAATAAATTTCTTTACAATTAAGAATAAAGACCATTTTTTAAATGTTTTCATACTGCAAAGAATTCCTTTTCGTTAATGTGTCAAAGTTTGGCTTGTTGTTCAGTGAACAACCCTCCAGTGTATCTACATGGTTCTTGACCCGTAGTAGTTTTTCTCATGAGCACTCCTGCCCATCGAAAGTCATTAGCGTCTGTATAGACTACCAACTCATCCTCATCTTGAGGTATCGCGAGTTTCGGAAAACTATTACAAACTTGCTTTAGTTCGCGAATTCTCTTTGTATGGATTTCTTCTCATTTCCATCTAGAGCTTTCACTCTCTTTTCAGGAGTGGTCTAAAATCCTTTCTATATTTTGCAAGGTCTTTTATAAACATACCTGCAAAACTTACAACTCCCAAGAAACTTTGAAGTTGTTTCTTGTCTTTTAATATGTCAAGAAAATTGCAGATTTTCTCCACAATGTGTTCCTGTAACTCTATCCCTGCTTCATCAATTTGAACTCCTAAGAATTCAATTTTGTTAGCAGCGATGGTAGCCTTTTTCTCAGAGAGAACAAGACCTTCCTTGTGACATGCATCTGAAAATATTTCAAGGTGTTTAATATGGTCTTTAATATTTCGAGATGCAATCAGAATGTCATCTATGTAGACGAACATAAACTCTAGATAATCCTTAAATAGATTATCCATCTTTCTTTGGAATATCTGAGGGGCATTAGAAAGCCCCATTGGCATAACATTCCAAATATATTGTCCTTGTGGGGGTGGAGAATATTGTGATTTTCTTCAACTCATTCTCCATCTTAATCTGATAGAAACCAGATTTGCAATCAAATTTAGAAAACACTTTCGCACCTTTGATGCAATCGATTAAGTGTTCTCTACTCGGAATGTAATAACCATCAAACTGTATTATTTTATTAATACCTTGATAGTTTATTACCAACCTGGGTTTACCTCTTTTTATTTCACCATGGTTTCTTACCAAAAATCCAGGGCTACTATAAGCTGAGACTCCAGGCTCGATAAGTTTAAGATCGATATGCTCCTTGATAATTTGCTGCATATCTTTCTTATCCTGCATATTCATTAAGATGGGTTTGTATCGAACATACTCATATTTATATTGTTCTTTTACCTGTATAGTAGCTTCGATCTTGTTTTTATCCCACCATGCCAGATGATCCTCGTTAAAGTTTCTCTGGATAAGTCTTTTGACATTTTCGAGGGACAATTTAGTTTCCCCATCAATGTCTAATGAAGTTATATTTAATGACTTCATTTCCAAAATTGCTTTTTTGAGGTTTATAATTTCTTCAATAGAAACTTCATCGAATCCTTGCTGTCTAAATGACAACAAAGCCTTACCAAACTTTCTTTTATCCTGCATTTTTGGATGGGTTAGTTTGGCATCATTATCACCACGTTTGCTGCGAAATAATATAGGCATTAACCTGTTGAATGCCTTTTCTCTACGCAACACATGTATCTCATTTCCACAACTTGTGGTAAATATTAACAAATTTCTTTTGTTATCTTGAACATATTTTGTAAAGGATTGTATGAAATTATTTCCTAACAAAATATCTGCTCCTGTATCATGAAAGTAAATATGAGGCGTTTTTACCTTATACCAAGGTGTACCAAATGCTCCTCCAATCATGATATTGGCCTGTCGAATACCCTTATTTAGTACTAAGATTTTTTAGGAAAAATCTCTTCCTACAATAATGGGTAATGATTCCATAGCTTCGCTAGGGAAAACTCATGGTTTTGCCGTGCAAATACCAGATCCTGAATCAATATAAGTTGCAAAATATTCTGACTTATATTGTTCATATATTATCCCTACTGAGATATAAATGGAAAATGGACTTGTCATTTAATTCTGATGGTGTGACCCTTCAAATTAAATTTTATACCATTATCCTTTCTAACCCATGGTTTATGATTTTCGAGAAAACTTAATCCCAAAATCATAACCTCATTGTCTTTTCCGGCGGTGCCTAGGACTCTGATCTCATGTCCTGCAATTTCAATTGTTCCTTCATAGGTTCCAATTGATGGCTGCTGCAAGTAGTATAAGTCATCACATGGAAAACGGTTTATCTTTTCAGTGATGTCAAATATTACTCGTATTTCTTTCCACCTTCAGGGCATTTAATCTTTATATTATCTACTCCAATGGATTGAGAAGTTAGATTTTTGATGAACTCTTTCCCTTTATATGCCATAATTCTGTCTTCCGAAAAAGACATATGGCTTGCGTACTCAATTCTAGCACTCGTTGATCTGTCTAGAATTGGATGATCTCTTATCTGTATGTCTACTCCTCCTAACCTTGGAATCTGAGTAGGATTTGGAATCATGACTTTAGCAAATTCCTTGAAAATTCTTGGAATTTCTATATATTCTTTCTTGAGAAATAAGTCAGAATGATGACTATTGGAAAGTGCATAAGAGATTCTATAAGTTGTAGAATATGGCCTGTTCCCTTCTTTCATCAGATCTTTTCTTTTAAAATCCTGATGAAGGGTTAGAACTCTACTAAAATCTTGGTCAGCTAAGTTATAGGAAATTCTGGGATGTATGTCAAACTTTAACTTCCCAGCATATAATTTTCATACCATAGTCCCAAGAAGACCATCTCTAAGGTTATTGATTCTTCTATCAGTGACTGATCGATGTAATTCAGAATCAATGCCTTCTTTGAAGGTTGCCTTAATTACTACTTCGATGGCTCCTATGTGGATCCATTTCATAGTAATGGCGATTTCCTCCTTCATTCTGCTTAATTCCTCAAGAATTTCTTCCTTAGGAATTAATTGCATGTCCATAACATTACAAGTAAGTTCCATACGAATTGCAAACTCACCTGCACTTACCTTCTAGATGATGTTATGTCTTCTCTGGTTGAGTCCCATCTGGTTAAGACCTCGTCCAATCCCGCCAATTCTGAATCCGTCATATGGGCTGAGGTTGGAATCTTGTTGCATTATTCTCTCCATGGTTCCATCCTTGAAAAGAATCCAGACAGGTTTTCAGTGGTCTGAATCATGTCATCTTCAGTTAGACTCGGTTGAAGATCCATCTGAATATGAGTCCGAGTCACTTTTTAATTCTTCCTCTAGATGCTTTCACCTGAGGGGATGTCCTCAAACTGATAGACTGGTACCAGCTTTCCATGGTAGACCGCTTCCACAATATCCTCCGTGGCTTCGTACATTTGTATCTCACGATTCTGAGGGCAATCGGGTCAGATATGACCTCTGGCTCTACACTTCCAACAGTTGTAGTCATTGAAACTTTCTTTGGCTCGGGGTATGAGCTCGTCTGAATGTTCTCTTGGACGTCGTTCTCCTCGTGCTCCTTGCTGCTGAGCTAGTTGAACCTTGGGATGAACTCTTCGTCGTTCCCGTTCTTTGTCCAGTTTTGTATGATCTGGCCTTGTCCTTGGACCACCATGCTCTTCTTCTTCGGAATAGAGGTCTTCTGAAACTCCTACTGTATGAGCCTCGACTCTTCTTCTTTCTTCTCTTTTCTTCTGATTCTCCTATAATTGTTGGAAAATCGTTATTTTCACAGCAAAGAGGGGTTCTTTTTATTTTACCTCTTAGTCTCTTGATGTTCTTTTGGGCTGCTGTAGGGGTGATATCGAGTCGAGTCGAGCTCGAGTATTTGTACGATTGGATCAATATCTCTCTCCATGGGCTGCAGATCTTTGCAAAGAACATGGGACATGCTACTTCAGCTGTCATCTTACTCCGAAAATAGTATTTACAAAACCAGTAGATATATTCATCTACTGCGCAAATACTTCTTAACTCCATACCCAATAGTGCTTGGGTATAGACCTTGATTTTTTCGGTTCTCTGTTCTTCAAAATAACCATCTCCTACAAAAGGGTTATGAATAAGAGACCAAATCTTTCGCAGATTGTGCTTTTGGATTCTCCTTCAAGTATTTGCTCCTTTAAAGCCGCTGTGGAGTTTTTCCAACCCAGCTTTGCCGATCCTTCAAGACTTAATCTGACAAAGTTTTCTTTATCGGGATCCAGAGTGGTTGCTGCAATCTTCATAGAAGCTACCTTCGTCGATCAGATCTTCGATGTTTCGGAAGTCGATAACATCGAGGTTTAGTGTTATGCCATATGGATTTAATGGTTGTAACATCATCTTGGCCCACGGTGTGGATTCTGGTTCTACTTGGATTCCATCCTGGGTTTCGTCTTGCATTGAGATGCACCTCAGGATACCTGTTCATGTGAAAGTCTGTACTTTCTCTCATTGGAACATCAGGTGGTCCATCGTGGGTCACGTTGGATCCTGATTCTTCCGCATAACCCAGTTGAAGAACTTCATTGGGTTTTACATTAACTAGATCCATAATCCCAAGTTGGGAAAATGATTCTGCTAATTCTTGTAGATCTGATAGATCTGCCCTGAAAACACTCATTCGACTGATTTCAGGAGATCGATCATAAGCTCTTCTTGTGATTTCTGCTTTGGAACCATAGTTGCTTTACCTTTTTTATGTAAAGCTTGTACGGGTCCGAATGCATCTCTAATATTGGCTTGGTTATTCTTGGAAGATCCAAGAATATCCTTTTGCCTTTTCTTGATATCTGAAATATCAAATTTCAGATTTAAAATCTCTTTCTTTAGATCTTGAAATAATTTCAAGATCTCCTCTGTTGATTGATTCAAGTTATCTATTTTTCAGGTAAAATTAATACCCGGTTACCATAATCTTGAATCGTTTTTTGGATTTCCCTTAAGTCCTGTGAGAACTTAGAGCTATCCGGATCAATTTCTTTCCAGTATGTTCCTCTCATTTTTAGGAAAGAAACTAATTTTTGATAATATCTTGTCCCCTGGACAAGTTCAAGAAATTCCTTTGGAATTTTCTATTTTTTATTTTCAAAATTTGGAAATAACTCGTTGGTTTCAAATTCATTGAATCCATTAAATAATTAAATCTTCTCCATTAAGAAATAAAATATTATAAATAATATAATTAATATGTTCTTCAATAAAACCTAGGCTCTGATACCAATTTTCATGCGGATCCGACGTCAATGGACAATAAAATTATTTAAGTTTTGAAAGAAGACCTTTTTGTACAAAGTCAAACCTTCCTAGGGCCTTAATGAAAGTTTTTGAAAGTTCGGGATTAAATATAAAAGTGTGGATGTCCACTAGCCCAATTTAATAATACAAAAGGACTATTTTGGCTATTTTATGCATATGTAGAGAATTATTTTGGTATTTTGAAACATAAAGGACTATTTTGGTTTTTTAGCAAAGATAAAGGACCATTTTGGCCTTTATTCCTTAAATATTTACTCATTCCATCTCACCCAAAAACTTTTTAGCATGATATTTTGTATAGTAATAGTTAATACTACTTCCTCCGTTCTTAAATATTTGCAACATTGGATAAGTTGCTATTATTCACATACTTTCACTTACAGTTTTATCATAGTTATATAAGTTAAAATATTGTCAAGTGAGATCTTGTTAGATTTGTCTCGTCGTGTAGTTTTTAAATATCGATTTTTTACTTGTACCAAAATTCAATTATTAATGATTTGAATATGCATTAAACTGCGTGAAATAAGGGTCCGTAAAAAGTAATGAAAAACAGAGGAAGTATTTAATATAGGGCACATTATTATTTAAAATAAGGATAAATTAGGAATTGATGTGATGTGATTGTAATGAGTTTGAATTTTTAATTAATTTATTTATGTGTTATGTGATAGTTATGAGTTTGAAATTTTAGTATATTTATTTATTCATAAGATGTGATGGGTGTGAATTTAATAATTAAAATATTTAATTATTTCCTAAAAAATAAATATGGAAATTATAGAAAATAATAATAGGACGGATCAAAAGAAAAAGTAAAACATAATTAGTGGAACGAATGAAGTATAATTTTATATTTCTATCAATCTGGGTACGGTATAAATTCTATAAGAGTTTACATGGACAAATATCACAAAAAATATATATTGCATTACACAGAAATACGTCTCTTCCATCACAAACATCTCTCATCAAATATATTCTTCCACCGTACCCATACATAAAATACCACTCATCCACATATACAACCTGCATGTAAAACCACATCATCTGACCGCGCGTGTATATATATATATAGTATGCACGGTAAAGTCATTACTTTTGGGATTATATATTAAGGTTGTTTAAACATTAATAACTACGCACTTCATTTTTCGGGGAGAAGGGAGGGCCGAAGCCGGTTTTATATAAAAAAAAATGCTCAGAAAGACACAAGCAAGACAGACCAAAGCAAGAAAACAAACAAACAAGGAGAAGACTCCAACAAGGGGTCAGAGCAGCCCAAAGAACTAGACCCGATCAACCTCACACCCTCCAACACCCAGACCCAAGGCCAAAACAAAGAGGCTCAAGAGCCATTACTACAACAAGCAAGAAACCCTACAGAGCCAAAGAGCTACCTGGAGGAGGCTGCAAGCCAACGCCAGTACCATCCCCAAGAACGAAAGCAGAGCTCGCCATTGACGAACGAGGTGATCTTCCGGCTACGCAGATGCCGCGGACTACATTGCCCTCGCGAAAGCTTTCACCTGTAATTATGGGGCAAGCTGGATGCTTGATCCCCTGGTTCCTCTAGCAACCAGTTTGTAAGGCAAGGGTTGTGGTCCGGAGGTCTACCCCGAGCGCCACCTGTTCCCTTAACCTGTTTACTGATATGGGTTGACGGATCTATCACTCTCACGACAGTATGACGTATGCACTTTATTTAATACTCCCTCTACCCTTTTTTTTTGTCTTTTTTGGCGTATACAGTGTATTTCTAGGCCACATTGGACCTAAAATTAATTTCTCGAGGATATTGTGGATATTGAAGGGTTGCCTCTCTTAAAGCAGAATTCTGCATATACAAAATCTCGAACCCGAAACATTTGCTTAAGCTGCCAGAGCCCATACCACTCAGGCCAACTGAATTTGGTTCCACCCCAATTTATTTAATTCAATTTGATTTTTTTAATTTTTTTATTATTATTTTTGTATAGGCTGTATCCCCATTCCAAAATAGAATTCTGCATACATAATGCTCGAACCCGAAATATTTTCTTAAACTGTCAGAGCCCCATACCATTCAGGCAAACTGCGTTTGGTAATTCAATTTCACTTTTGATATTATTCATATCAACTTTGATCATAATTACATATAAAAAAATATATATATAGTCAAGTAATAATTTGTTTATTACTAGTATTTTATAAGAAGAAATATTTGTAGTATATAATTTGGATAGTGTACACAGTTAAAAGAAAATAAGAATATTCGGGCACGTGGATAAGTTTTCTACTTTGATTGGTTTACATATCGGTCCTGGCTATCACATGTTGATTGCAGTATGTGAGATTGGTTGGGTGAAATTCTAATTTGGCGGAAGTATTATAGTACTCCCTGAGCCGGTGTAAGCCCTATGCGTCTTGTTTAATTTACAGATATAATTCAATAATGGATGGAATAAATATTATTTATTTTAATTACATAAAAAATAAAAGTAAAAAATTTAAATAGATCATCAGAAGTGTGCAATTTCCGCTTTTGGACCAAAAAGATGCAATCTCGTGGGGTGTTTTTGCGTTTGGACAATACGCGGCCCGCTTTCCGGTCAATTGACCCTTTTTCTAGGCTCGCCGCTTGTAGTGGCTTAAAACTGTAAATGAAAAAATAATTACCAAAATCTGGAATAGGCTCCTTATGACAACCCAAAAAAATTATTATATCTTTTTTATTACTATACTAGTGGATCTCGTTGTGCGATGCACAACATACTATGGATATACAACGGCCCATGAAAAAATGACAAATACTTGTAAGTACTCAAAATGCTATATCAACATAAGAAGCTCAAATGATTATTAGGAAGGTAAACTAATTTTAGACATTCAAATATGAAAGCAAGTCAGTTTGGATTAATTTAGACATTTTAGTATGGAATCAAGTCAGTTTGGAAAGAAATGTATTATTATTGACCTTTGCAAAGTTAGTCATATCAAAAGATAATATAAGTATTGGAAATGATACAATGTGGAGAGCTTCCTTCCCAAAGAGGAAAATCTAGAGGAATATCTTCAGCTGGTGGATAGAGAGGATAGAAACTGCTTCATAGGAAAAAAAATAAGACAAAATGGAGTGAGTGAGCGAACAAAAGAGGAACAATTCCATTGTATGACAGCTAAAACATGCCTGTGTTGGATTTTTTTTCAAGCAATAATCTAAAGTGAAATCACATTTAGCCATGAATTGAGTGTGAATTCAATTGATTTTTTAAAATTAAATTTCATATATTTATTATTTTTTAAAATAAAAAATCTAAATTTATAAAATAAATATAAATATAAATAGTGAAGGTATAAAAGTAGGCGAAGCGGATGTGGTAATATAAGATTACATGCCCTTCAGGTGGGAATCACATTCCCACCAAAACCTCTTAACATTCCCATCGAGGTGGGAATGTGACGTTCCCACATGAAAAATGTCCCGAACCAAACATCGGCATGTTTCATTCCCTAGCCAAGATTCCCAGGGAATTAGATCACCTGAACCAAACGCCACGTAAGGTTAAAAAATTTCATTTTTCTGTCCCTCCCAAATTATTGTCCCTTGATCCTTCGAATAAGAGCACACTTCAAAGAGGCAGAAAAGTCCCAATAAATTAATCCCTACTTGTAATGACTCGATTTAATTAAATTGGACTGTTTAAATAATTTGGTATTTGGTTATTTTGCATTTCAGTCCGGATGGGGTTCCTTTTGTGTAAATTGAGAGTGATGGGGCCTTTTTGCAATTATTTAACTATTGTAGAGTTAAATTGGGTTATTTTGTAATTTGGAAAGAAAAAGAAAAGGAACGGGAGATGAGATAGGGGAGAGGCCGACACATTGAAGGATTTTTTTTGGGTGATCTTCGGCTCTTTCAAATCATCGCGTTTCTTGGCCGATTGATTAATCGATTGTTGGTAAGTGCTTCTCTTCGTCGTCTTCTTCGTAGTGATTTTTATTTCGTTCGTTTTGGTGGTGATTTGGAGATGTTTTGAAATGGTAGGATTTGGGGATTTTTGGTTTGATCGGTCGAGTTCGTGCCGAACATCCCGGAGGTGTTATTGATCACTCCTAACATCGAGACAAGGGATTTGTATGCTTAAATTACGTGTTTGGGGGTATTGGGGATGATTTCCGGCAAGGGCTTAATATGTGTTAAATTCTAGACTGCTTGAAATCACTAAACCTGTTTAATCGTCGATCACCCCTTTTTATTGGCTTGATGCTATTCCTCGGTAGAGAAAAGGATTTTATAAAATCAACACTGCCTGTATCTCTCTGCAAATTTCCAAAGTCTGTGTCAGTGGTTCCCGTGGCTTTATTCTTTATCACCATTCAGTATAATTTATATGTGATTATCTGTGTCAAGTGTATATAGAGTGAGTATATTCACATAGCCCAAAGTGGAGATTTCAGTCAAATATGGCGGTATGGGTTGATCTCTTTCTAATATGATTTAATTAGATTAAATTCTATTAATTACTAACTATGGCCACATGATTGATCATATTATTATCTTTTTATCTAATGATTAGTTTATGGTATTAAGTGAAAACACATTCCATGGAATTGTGGATTGAGTAAGTGCCGTGTATGTATAAACTTTATATAAAATATGTGTACAGGTTACACCAATTTCATTCAGTTCGTTGGAACTTTTACTTAATTGCTCCAAAGTATACACTAGTTTGACTAATGGAATCCTTATTGATTATTTCTAGTACACTGAATATTGTATTACCCTCACAGAGAATTTGTCTAATTGAAATTTAATGTCTTGATGCACTATGACATTGTGGAATTGCAATGCGGTGAGATGAGTAATATTCGGGCAGCCTTTATGGGTGTTGTTGAGTCCCGATGACCCTACGGGGTGGATTATTGGCTGTGAAGCCTGTTGGCCCTTTGGGGTGGATGATTTGGGCTGTGATGTCTGTGGTCCCTGCGGGGATGGTGTATGTTACCCTGTAACGGGTTGGAGTTGATGATATCCTCACCCGTGGGTTCATACCGCCCGGATTTTTAGGTGCCGGCTAGGCATATTCATTTGCATATGCATATAGGATAGATAGTTGTATGTTAGGCCATGCATCACGTGCATCAATTGTATGATTGTGGTTGAAGCATCGGTATGGGGCGGTGTGATGTTTATTTGTTTTTATTTTTATTCTGCTCTGTTATTCATGCTTTTATTATTATTATTATTATTATTATTATTATTATTATTTACTCTTGTTGCTCTGTTATCCCTTACTCCCCAACACGTAGCCTTGCTCAGTACGTTGTACTAACTCCCTTTGCTTTTGTCTGTTTTATAGATCCTGCTGGAGTCGCTGGAGCATGATTGGGTATGGGGATGAGAGATCACATAGATAGGATTCTCATGTTCTTTTTATTATGTTTATTTATGTGGTACTCTGTTGATTGCTATTACTTGATACTTTGTTGACTAGTTGAGGCATGTGAGCCTAAGATTTACATTCTGTCGGCCTGTGGCCTTATGTGTCTACTGCTTTGGCTGGTAGCCTTGTTTCTGTTATATTGCCAGGATGCCAAATTATGTTTGAGAGGCTTGTAGCCTGATACTCTGACAGGGATTATTTTTGTTATTCAGTTATTCTGAGGGGATTATTTAAGTACCTTTGTGTTTTATTTTATTTTAGATTCCGCATGAAATTGGAATAATCAGATGATCACTTTAGGTTCGCTCAGCCTGGTACTAGCTGTTTTAAATTAGCTGGCCACTAGTTTAGGATAGTTAGTACGGCGGTAATGCTTGCGAAAATCAGGTTTGAATTTTCGGGGCGTTACACTACTCTCCTAAATCAAATACCTTTATCAATCACCGAACAACACAGAAATTGTCAAGAAGATATAAATGAAAGGAAAAATGAATTTATACTATGAGAGCGAGTGGTTATATATTTCCACTCCTTCTGTGATGCAGGCCGCTCCAAATCACCGCAAATTTATAATACTAAAATGAACAATACACTCTTAAACCTCCCAAGAAAAATAAATTTTGAAAGGAAGGGAAAACAAAGCGGAAAGAGAGATATCTACATGTTTACACTGATAGATTTATACCAAAAGGAATTGGTCTCAAGAAATCCAATAAATCCCAGATGCTAGTAACTAATCTCCACAATTGAACATACAATTTAACAAAGTCAATTACCCCTTAAACAAAGAGAAATGATCATGCCAATCTACACCACCGCTGCTGCCATGGGCAACAAGTTTCACCACAACCTCCGACAAACCAATCACCATCACCTCTTAATGAAATAGAGATTTCGGTCATACATTTCTACTGGTTGAATGACAGCTCAGACAAATTTTACCTTGTTGCCTGTTATTTGTGTATGTCATGCTTGATCTCTATTTCATATGAAACCAACCAATACTACTCATTCCTCACCATTAGGATAATTGTTTAGTCAATTACATACCTTGCTGATCAATACTGGCAAGCCATGCAGAGCAAAGGCCTGCGCGTTTTCGCTTGTAAGGAGTTGTCCAGGATACTACGCTGACAGTTAAATGCAATTGATTTGGATGGGCTAAAAGAGAGGAAGAGATGGAGAATGCCCGTGTTTTCAACGGAGGAACCAGCAGCACCAGCCATTCCAGTGGCATCTGCACAGATGGAAAATCATCGAGCACCTACATGAAGAAAAAAGATTGACAAGAAAATACAAGACAAAATGTTAGAGCATGTCCGAGTAGAGTGTGAGCACAATATTTAATCAAAACATAATACAAAATCTATTAAATACAACACAATATCTCAGAACTCCCAAAACAGTTCTCTGTTCCTTTTGGTTGTATTAGTACAAATCATCTCTTCCTTCAGGTGAGGCAAAGTATTGAAGCCTCTCCTTTTCATGTTCGGCAGTGGCAAAATGACTCATTACCTGAAAACATAATTATATATGAGGAGTGAGGACTTAACACACTCACAGGAACAGTCACTGTAAACAGAATGGAAGGATTAAGATGATACAGCTAAACCTAAGAATGCTTTTAATCTTAAAAAGACTCAGTTTAGAACGAAATTTGGATCATCCTCTCAGGATGTCTAGAGTATACATTCCAGAGGTTATATCGATTATGTACAGCTCAAGGCATTTTCATGTAAAAAATTTAAATTTGTTGAATTGGCAAGTGCCCAGAATGTCAGAAAACGTTCTAAATTTACTGAAAGGGAATCAGGAAATATAATTAAATTGGAAGCAATATATGCAATACCTCAAAGAAATAGCGTCTTGGGGAAGCTGATGCAATGTCCATTGTAAACTCGAAAAAGGATTTCAATTTCAAAGGGAGTAATGAAGGACTCGAGGAACTGATATTCTTTTTATCTATCGGCTGGACCTGAATGAATACAAGCAACCAATAAAAGAATTATTCAATAGAATAACCTTTGAAAATCATAAAATTCATATAATCCACCCACGTATATTTCACAACTGTTTGAACACCAAGAATCAATTATAGTCGTATAAAAGAAACATCTATGTACTTAAGGTGGAACCCTAAGCCCTAGGTTGAATGTTATCATACATGAACCCACTATGTCATGTCATCTTAATCAAAAGATTGTGATTAGCTAAAAAACACATTATTGACTTCCTTCCCACCCACCAACATGGAATGCAACCCAAGAGAAATATAAATGCATAGCCATTCATATAGAGCAAAACCATAATGAAAAGATTTCACACTATCCAAAATAGCACATAAATGTAACATAGGCAAAAGGTACCACCAATGGATAACAAAAATATTTGTAGTGAGAGAACAAGGAAAATACCATAAAGAAATTAGAAAATCACATACAGTTATGTACAACTCAGGGTTCAAAGTACATCGTTTTATAAATGCATCAATCGCAGCTGGGCTTTGTCCGGGAAAAATATCAAGAACATCGCCCACAGCATAATCCATTGCCTGTAAATAAATAAATATTCAATTAGTTAATAAAAGCTTTTAAGGAGGTTTGCAATAACAGGAATTTGCCTTGTGAAACAAATGACAACAATTATGGTTTCAGAAATGTATGGTCTGTGACTTACGGATGAAATCGCTTCAAATTCGAAGTGGCGCACATCCTTCCCACTGGCCTCTCTACATAATCGATGATTCTTGGTCTACAATAACAAATATTAAATGGTAGGGATTCAGTGACATGGAGATGAAAAATTCACCAAAGGTAATTTAACACTTGCAATACAGGCAGGCAACACTCACCCCAAAAAATGACAGAGTGAAGCATGATGCAGAGAAAAATGGGCAGAAAACACATTTTTTTTTACCCCTTTTAGACTTTTATTCAATTAATTGGCATCATACATGGAAGAGAAAATAAATCTTTGTAATTAATAAATGGGTTTACTTGCCTTCCCACTCTGCCCTGCCAGTCCTCTTGTAAGTTAGCCAAAGCAAGATTCATATCCAAGAGTAATAATGGAGTTGTAACTGATGACTGATCATTAAACTAAAATCTCCACCTTCAAAGTACAGTGATATATTCCAAAATGAATCAGTTGAACAGGCTTCTGCCCTAATATTTTCAGAAAAGTACACATTCGAAAATCCAGATCATTCCAGGAAATGTGATTGAATAGAAAGCTTCAGTATAAGCCCTTTCTTGTACAGTGAATTAGTTAAAATCTAGAGCTCCAATATATACATTAAAACATACTTCCTCCGTATCTTATTAATTCTACTTAATTCTAACGTTTGCATAGTAAACACTATTCATGGAGTACTTTTGATTCGATTTTTTCACACAATTACATAACATAAAACATGTCAAGTGAGATCTTTTAGATTCGTCTAATCACGTAGTTTTGTAATATCGAAGTTTTATAATTTTCTATTTTATAAAATTTGAGATATTACATTTTAAAAATGTGTATTGAATTGCGTAAAAACAAGGAATGTTAAAATTTTTTGAATACGGAGGGAGTAAATAAATAAATATTGGACCTCTCATACTTCCATTGAGAACAAACATAATACAGAAAAGAAACGGTGAATAAAAACTTAGTTCAGATAAGATGATGATGGAGGAAAACAAATTTAACTCTTTGTCTGCACCAACAAAATCCTTACAATAGGACAAACATTTGAATTTCTATAAATTTCCTTTCTCTCTCTCTCTCTTTTTTTTTTCCACACATAAAATTCTCAAACAAAAATAGCACAAAGGAGCTTGGAACAAAAGTCAAGTACTCAAGTTATGGCTCTAGTTTTTTGGAGGAAGGCAGATTCATAAATTTAAAGGAAGAAACACATAACATTGCATGCTTAGGTGACATTCAAAGGAAGCGATGAAAACACAGTCTGGTTAGAAATTACATTCTCCCCTTAACCATGTAATTCGCAGTGTATATAGATAGATAGTAAATGGTAACCTTACTTTTGTCTAAAAAGTTTGTTTTTACACATTAATGAAATTTTGAACTATTTAATCTAACACAATTCATGAGATGCATATGGGGGAAAATGTTTGATTCTCATTCTACTTTTTACTTTAAAAGTACACAAGTGGGTGTATTTTTGAGTTTACAATAGGTTTGTGAGAATGATGTGGTGATCCATAGGAATATGTTCAACAAAGGAAGGCTATAAGGGGCAGAACCAATGGGCAGTTAGAATGATGACTGATGATGTTCACGAAAACAATTATTAGATCAGACCTAGATTTGATAGATGGTGGTGGAGTAGCATTTTATTGGAAGCTGATGAACCAGGGAAAGGACATCAAAGAGAAGGAGCAGGAAGCAGTTGACACAATGTAGTGAGTGAAGGCCACAATCTTTGAAAATGAGTATCAAATGAGATTCCACAATAGCTGAGAGCAGTTCAGAAATGTAGTCATCCCAAAGAACTGGGGAGCAAGCAATCACGATAAGAGAACAGCTCAATGACTCATCACAAACCCACTACATAACTATTAATAAAATCACTTGTGAAGCAGTAATATATCAACTTCTTTAATGAACTTCAACAAATATCATGAATCATATTCTTACTGAGAAACAACCAAAATAAACATAAAAACAATACCAAGAGGAAAAAAAACTAATGAAGTTCCACGTTACCTGAATTTCCCGAAATGAGGCTTCTTCGAGAGTTAATTCAGAATGAATTTCTGCAACCTGCTTGTATGTCTTGATATTTCTTCTCCAGGAGCTCTGCCTGGAAATTCAATGGTAGTTTTGTCAAACAAACTTAAAAATTGAATCCAAAGAAAGGGAATTAGTCCCAATACAAAAGCAAAATTCAGAAATTTCAAGATACCTCACTCTTGTCCGCTCGAGCCCTTTCTGTGATTTCATTTAGTCGATTATTATATCTACTTTTATACAAAACCTAAAGAAGAGAATAATAAAAAAGAGTTAGAAAAAAAGATTCAATCATCTACATTTATATACCTGGACTATATTGGAAATCAATGCATGATTTTCCCATGATGATACATAAGAAAACAAATACTCAAAAGTAAAAACGACAACTCACAAGGTCTTGCATTTTTTTCCCGGTAGAATTCGAGCTTCTCTCAAGAATCCAGAATCACTTTCGTTGTCATCAATCTATAAAAAACAAACCAAAGCATCAGACAACAAACATTCAGACTCCAAACCCTAATCTCTACCACTTGCAAAAACATCACTTCTTATTTGAAATGTATGTATGTATAAACAACAAGTTAAGCCTAATTAGCTACAATAGCTTGCTTACCATCAGGTCAATAATATATCAATAATATAAGAGCGAGCTATTGAGGGCTCGCTCTTATATAATATTCAATAATATAAGGGGAGTAAAAAACTAATAGGCAAACTGAACGAACGGCACAATCCACTAAAAAGGAGACCAGGCAAAAGAAGAAACAGGAAAGAATAATGTAACAAACAAAGTGGGAAAAAAGTAGGAACAAGGAAACACACCATTTTTAGAGAAGAATATATGTGAGAGACTTTAGGGTTTACGGTGGTAACTGGTAACAACTGTAAGAAATAAAAACAAAGAATAGTTTTCTCATGACTTTGTTTTCAATCATCCTTTTAGTATATGTTTCTTTTTGTTTCCCTGCGACACTAAAAAAAGAATGAACAACTAAACATTATAATTGTCCTAATTAACAACTCCTTAATCTTATGCAACTCAGCAAGAACAATCGACATCCAGCTTGGGCACCAATAATCTGGCAGGGAAGATTTCAATGCTACGAAGACAAAAGGGCCAAACAACAACGAAGAACGATATGCAGCGGAGTGAAAGCACTACACAATAGACCAACAAAACCTAAAATCCAAAGACTTTAAACTCACGACTGAGATAACAGAATTAATATAAAGCACCACAAAATCATTTCTAAAATGTTGGCATACAAGAAAATAAGTTACTGATAAATGCATGCCAAAATTCTATACCTGAGCTGATGTTCTTTTGTGAATTATTGGAGTGGCAAGCTGTAGGTAGAAGCCAACTATAACAAGCAGGAAAATACATCCGAGCCCATCATGAAGTTGGTATGATTCAACAGAAATGGAAGCTGTAACAACAAGTACATTAAAAGATCAATGGATTACAAAACTATGTAATGCAAGGGCATAGATTGATGGAGGATATTATAATCCAGAAAAAAATAAAAAGGCATACCTTTGTACGCAACGAAACAAACAAGCTCAGTCGGATTGAGAAAACTCTGTTGTGCTTTACCATGTTTTTCTTCATCAGCAGCACATCAAGAAAAGCACTCAGCAAGTAGAGTGTTTTCACCACCATTGATAAATTTCTTCCTTTTCTGCCCATGTGATGAAACAACAACAGCATTTCTATTATCCAAAAGAGAATCAAGAAGCTTTCGCAGCATGGAACAATCTAACTTTCAAATTCAGAAGAAGTCAGCATAAAAAGCGAACAAAATAAACATAAGGTCAACGTAATTTGAAAAAGCCACAGTATAATGCGGAGATTGCCTTCCAAGCTATTCAGCAACAAAATCTAATCATAGGTTTACTTAATGACAGATTTGAGTGTAATTTACAAAGTAACTACAGGCCAGAAATGTTTACTGTGCTATAATTATTTTTAGAGACTGGTCCATTAGTGTGATACCAAATCCAGGCATATACCGATCAACCAAGAAAGAGAGCACCAAAAAATAGAGTTGAGAAAGTATACATTAATCAGTAATAAGGTATCTCTAGACGAATTATGAATATCACTATTGGCATTTGTAAACAAAACCAAAAGATTTCGGAAGATATGTTCCTGCAAAAAATGGAGCAAAACAATATATATTGAACCAATGAACAAAAAAAATACCAAAACCCAAGGATGGGCAATATATACAATTGCCCATCACTGGAAGAATACACCAGGGTTGGGAACACACGATTGGTCTGTAAGACCGACCATTCTGTGATGGTGGTTGGAGCTCGGCGGGAGGGAGAGAGGCAGGCGGGATGGGTCGGCCATAGGGAGAGAGGCCGCGGGGCGCTGGCGGCTCGAGCAGGGAGGGCGGCGACAACGACGGGAGGGTCCGCGCAGGGCGAAGGCGGTGGCTTGGGCTTGCGGAGTCCGGCGGAGGCGCGTCGTTCACTGGGCTGAGTCCGGGGGCTCTGGATTCCCGAAGGCGGAGGTGCGGCCGGCGACGGCGGATTCACAGAAGGCAGAGGCCGTCGCGCGCAGGTACGCAGGTGCGGGCGGCGCCGGAAGAGGAGTGGGAGCGACGTGCAGAGACTCGCGGACGCTGGAGCGTGGCGAGGCAACTGTTCGCGCAGGCAGGGGGTGGCGCGACGATCGGACGGCGGTCGGCGGCGCTCCAACGGTGCTATGTTCTTCCATCAGACTTCAAAGCTCTTCAATGGCGTACATAGCAATTGAATTTAGGGATTTCTCTCCTCAAAAATTAGGAATTCCCAACCTAGAGCTCTGGGCGCGACGAAAGACGGATTTGAGAGAAAATGGAATTGAGAGACGATTGAGAGAGCAAATTCAATTGAGATTATTTGATCCAACGACCACAAATTCAATTTGATCCAAGAGTCAGAATCAAAATTCAGCTGGGAGCTATTGAGGGCTCCCTCTTATATAATACAGTAGAAGTAGAAATAGTAGATAGATACTTGCAAGAAAATTAAGAAAGTTTGAATAATAGTAAATAATACGTAGTATCAAACACTACAAGAAATTTGTGGGAAGACGACGAAAAAGAAGACAAATGTCGTCGCCTAAAATTTCATCGCTTGACTGATTTCGTCGCCTCGTGCTCCAGACCACGAACAAGGTGACCAAAATATTTCATTGCTTTCCCACATAATTTTTGTAGTGAAAAAAAATTCAGTTTATCGACCAAAAATCCCGATTGCTAAAACCCCAAACTCGGTCATTAGCGACAGAAAATTTGGGTTGCTAGGTAACAATTAATGACTTATTTCGGTTGTGAAATTCAGTCGCTGAAAAAATTTGGGTTGCTATGTAACAATTAATGACTTATTTCGGTTGTGAATTTCAATCGCTGAATGAAGTTTTCCTTGTAGTAAAAAAGTCCAATAAAATACGTCCACTACGACAGGAGGAGTAAATTATATTCGTATTATAATGGCAAAACTATTAAATTCATATTACAAATAAATGCCATTTTTTTTTTCATTTTGTTTTGAACTTTAAAAATCCAGCACAAGAACCCATTATATTTTGAGTGTTTTGAGTTACTAATGTGCGAATGAATAATACTCCGAATTTTAATACTCCTATTAAAAAAAAAAATTAAAACACCAAATTATCCGATCCATATTTAATTAGTTAACGAATATATATATAATAATCAATTAATATACATAGTATTAAGGAAATAGGGTAAAACTACCAACAACAATTGGTTTGAGTGGGTTGGGGCTCTAGTCGCTTAAGCAATATCTCGGGTTCGAGCCTTGTGTATGCAAAAAAACATATTTGGGAGATGCACCCTTCATTCCCTATGCAAATCCTCGAGAGATTACTCTTATGTCCAATATGGCATGGGATACCAGTTATTAAAAAAAGGGTAAAACTGAAAAGTATGCCGACTGTTGTATTTAAACAATAATGCATGAAATGATGCATGAGAAAGAATAGGGTGAATTGTTTGATAGTGGTATCAAAGTCCATAATTCAGGCTGAATGTCTAAATGAGTATCAAAACTAATCTGTTGTGGTCCAATTGTTTTTCGGCTCATTTAAACGAGCTAGCAATAAGTACTTAGGTTGTGTTAAAATGTGGCAAGGACCATGGAAGCCTAGCGAAATACTCCCTCCGTCCCATTAATTCTATCTCACTTTCTTTTTTAGTCCGTCTCATTCCAATTGTCTCATTTCTTTTTAGGAAATACTCCCATCGCATCACATCTACTCCCATCACATCAATAACTACAAACACACAACTATCACATCACACATCACATACATTAACTAAGTTTATTAAAATTTCAAACACACAACTATCACATCACACATAAATAAATCAATTAAAAATCCAAACTCATTAAAATCACATCACATAAATTCCTAATTTAGCCCCACTTTATACCTAATCTACCCCCACATTAAATACTATTAACTATCCCCATATAAAATACCGTGCCCAAAAGTTTTGAGACGCTTTAAACGGGATGGATGGAGTAATTAATTAAATTGTGATTGGAAGTACAAAAAGATAATGGACTTGGTGTGTGAATTTCCAAGTGACATTATGGGAAACATGGGAGTGGAGTTTGAAAGTGTTATGCTACAACCTAAAACTCATCATCCCTTTTATCAATTGAATTACACGTCTATGACTTTGATATCATATTAAGGATGGGACATGAGATTTTCAACGTCAAACCAATTAGCAATAGTGGAATGATATATGCCCTATATAAATCAACCAAAGGAGAGGAAATCACAGTTGAGGAGAATAAAAGGGAAATATAAGTAGGTAAAATTCCACATAAAAAAAAAATAAATAAATAAATTAAATACGGGGTGATTGTATTGTGTGAAAAACATAACATCGTGCATTTTCAAATCACACAGCATTTGAATAAAAATTAGCTTTTGTGGCATCAAAATGAGAAAGAACTATTGAAGATTCGAATCCCAAGATTAAAAATCTTTAGTCAGCTTGGATAAGCCTCAATCCCCACTTAATTAACTCGATTGATACATTGTCTAAAACTAAAATAGATTCAATAGATTGACAATTAATGTTACAAACCATAGGATCAAATAAATGATACGTTGGTGAAAGGAACAAGGTTGCTGATAAAACATTTCCTTACCAACTTTACATGCTTTTCGCATTACAAACTTAATTTTCAATGCATTAGTTACAGATCACCTTGAAATAATCTTCATCCCGTTTTTTTTCTAAAAACGTCAAAGTAATAAATATTATCTGTTAAAATAATATATTGAATAACATGTTTAGAAAAATAGTAATAAAAAAATTGGGATAGTGTTTGGCTAGCGTCGAGCCAATGACCTTCTTCTCCTCAAGGGAGGCTACCGGAAAAGGATCAAACCGATTACGGGTCCGGATTTACAATAATACGCCCAAACTTGACTAAATACGCACAAACTTGACTTAATATTCACTGGAATTATAATGGCAAAATGGATACAATGAAAAATCTACCGGTTGTTAAGAAACAACGGCTGATTCACCGGAAAATAGAACCAAACTATCGGTTGTTGAGGAACAATGGCGGACTTAGAAAAGTAACCGCTACAAACTAAGCTATAGTCTAGGAAAGCTGTTTAAAGGAATGCAGTAAAGAAAGCAGTAAAGAAACAAAGAATTGAAATTTGCATAAAGGAATTTTGGGGTGGATTGGTCTCTCTTGATTATGTGCATGGCATCCCCTATTTATAGCCGAAGCTCTGGTAACCGCTTCTCCGCCCGATTCCTCCGAGCCGATTTTTACACTTCCTTCATCGGCTGCCCTTATTCCATTTCGACCGATATTTCTTGTTCTTGGAGACCTTCTTTCGCCTGGATTCTCATATGGTCCCAGTCGTCCGTCTTCAGTCTCTCGGCCCAATCGATTCTAAGTCCATCTTCCTTTTAAACTCTTTTTAGCCCATTTTTGTATGGCCCAATCAATTTCTCGCGGCCCACTACCCTTGTGTCCCCAACAGATGCCCTCCTTACTTGGGCGAACTTTCAACTTCGGAAAAAGCCCAAGTAATTTTCCCACGTTGCTGTTCGACGATTATCTCTTTTCCTCGAGAAATCCTGTCATCATTACCCTATTTACGTAGCTTGTCTTTTTCGGAGTAAACTGCCTTCCTCCGCCTTTTCATATTATTCCTCGTTTTTCCCTGTTCATCTTCTCCGATGGATCCTCGTTCCATTCCCATTCCCTCATCTGAAATTCTTAAGATCGAGAGTTCATTTGCTTCTCATTCTGCAGTTCGTCTTCTTCCTAAGGACTTTTATTCCCTAGGCCCATTAGGTATTCCCGAACAGATTGACGAGTGTACTGCTCGTATTTTCGAAAACTGTTCTATACCATTGTATGCCCCCTAGTTTTCTTCTCAGCTTTTTACCCCGTCATTCGCTAACTGGCCTTTGACTTCAGCTGATTACTCGGCTTGGTATCGTCATCTTGAGCCCCATTGTCATGAGTCCTGGTCTAAACCCTATACTCGCTGTTTGATCCTTCTCAGTACCATGCCCTTTCCAACCGACCTCCGTCCTATTCAGGCCCTTCTGTGTTTCTGGAATTCCTCTGTAAACTGTTTTTGTTTTCCTTGGGGGTATGATGACTCCCATCCTTCAGGATGTAAAACTCCTCTTAAACCTTTCTGTTCGCGGGGACAATCTTGGCGTCGCCTCCGAACCTCATCCCAAGGAGAAAACCACCGGTTTTCCTTCCAACAACACTTTCCACAGTTGGATTATCACTCACCAGAGTGACATTTCTTCGCCTGTTCCTCATTCTCGGGAACCACTTTCTTTTATGATGTATTTCCTAACACGGTTCTTCTGGTGTACTCTTTCCAAAGGAGTTCTTCTTGAAACCTATCCTTTAGCCTCTGAAATCCTCAACCGAACAGCCTTACCGTTGGCCGATTTCTTCCTTGCTCATCTGTATGCGGGTATATCGGCTACTGTTTCAGGTTGGGAGAAAGGTTTCCGGATAAAGCTCGAGGCCCTCTATGGTTCCTCCACTTATGGTTGGTTTGGCATTTTCGTGATGTTTCTGGTTTCCCTCCTCATGATATTCGTTCTGATCATTTTGTTGGTCCCGATCTTCTCGGGACATCCCTTCCTGACATGTCAATCCCGCACTGGATCAGCTACTTTTTGGGCCGAACTGCTGATCAATCCTTCTCTCACTATCATTATCGGAGAGCCGATTTCGTTTGGGTCAAAGAGATTGCAACTGCTCCTTTTGGGTCCCTTTTTCCTGTAGCTCTTGCTCAGGTTTGGAACCGATGCATCCTTCCTCATCCTATTTTTAATGGTTCCACGGCTCTTCCTAATGCTGCTATTCCTTTTGAGATCTACAATCCTCATTTGGTCAGTCGTGAGTTTGGTTTCGGCCAAGATTTAGTAGAAGCTTATCGCGTTGATAAGCGACTTACTCCTTCCTCTAGCCGCAAACAATGTTCTTTTTACCATCGGCGTCTAATTGATTTTGATGTGCCGAAGTTTCTTGTCCGTGCTGGGCTCTCCACATCTCGTTTTCGGCTTTGGTGGACGGCGTTGCTCATACATTTTTATGCCGACCTCAACCCGCTCTTGCGGCGGAGTGGTTTCTCTCCCATCTTGCCTTTCTCCTCTAATCCTTTATCTTCGCCGGACTCCACTTCTCAGCGATGCCTTGGTGTGCCTTCTTCTTCACGTCCGGGTACGTTTCCTCTTAATTGTATTTCTTCTTCTCATTTTACACCTTTCGTTATTTATTCGGCTATCGTTTTTGAATATAGGTGCCCTTCGTCCTACTTCCCTCGGACCCTGGCCGAAAAAGACTCATTTCTCCTTCGGCCTCTCTTGCTGGTTCTCTTCCTCCTACCAAGACTCGGAAGCGTTCTTCTCACTCGCCTCTTGGCAGAATCCCTACTATCGTTTCATGGTGCACTGCTTCCCCTTTTTTTTTTATCTCTTTTATGTATACCTTCCCTTTTAACTAATCATTTTTCTTCTTCCTCTTGTTAGGTTTCTACTGCTCTACCATCGTCCACCATTTCCCCTGTTTTGACCACGGCTTCGAATTCTCTTGTTACTGAGCCCCGGGTGTTGACAGATGACCATAATTCGGCTGCCCCTGCTGATCCCTCTTCGGCCGAACCTCAGCAACTGGTCCAGGATCCCGCTCCAGCTAATCCTGTTACTCTTTCTTTGGTCGAACCTTTTCAACTGGCTAAGGATTCCGCCACGTCTTCATCCCCGGTTGCTTTGGGATCTCTCAACCCTACTACTGGTGATACGACTGTTGAAGATGCTTCTGCCGTTCAGGTCCCTTTGTCTCCATTCCCTGACCGGCATGTACTAGATGATTTCTTTTCTCCTGTTTCTTCGTCTTCACTTCCGTCAGACCCTTCGGCCCATCTTGGAGATTGTTTAGGCCAATTATGCAACATAATAGCTAGGCAATCTGACGTGGAGTTCGTTCATCCGAAACCAATCCTCCTCCTCTTGTCTCATCTTGATCAACATTTTCACGAAGAGATGGTCTCTTTGAACCTGGATGCCACCCTTCAAACAATCACTAAGTCTGTTCTCTCTTTAGACCAAGAACTCAGAGCTCATTCAGCAATGCGGAATCAGCTTTCTGCAGAACGAGAAGCTGTAGCTTCTTCTCAAGCTGAATTCAACAATTATTCGGCTGAATATCGAGCTCAGATGGACATCCTTTCCGAAATGAATTCTCATGAGCTTAAGTATGCAGAGGACCTTTCTTTGACTCGTTTAGAAATAGCCAGACTGCAACGGAAGGAACAGGAGCTGAAATTGGCTCTGGATCAAACTAGACAAAAATCGGCTAACTTGAAGCGATCTATAAAATCTCTTCGTCAATCGGCCGAGGTTCCCAAAGCAAAGGTCCTGGAGTTTCATCGGAATGCTTCCTATTTGGCCATGAGATCCAGTTTCAATGATTATGTCCATGGTACCTTCCAAAAGAAATGGGCCGATACTCAGTCCCTGGTTGGTCATCTCGACTTGGCTATCCAGAGTCTTGGTGGAAAACGTACTGCTCACGTTGTCTCTCCACCGAGTATGTTTCCTTTGGACCCATCAGAGATTGAGACTTCCTCGTCCAATGACGCCCCTTCCTCTTCGAAAGCTCCTGCAGGTATTTTATTCTTTTCTTTTGTGCTCTATTTATTTCTTGTATCCTCTTAGCTCATCATCCTCTCTTTTCCTTTCGCTCAGGGAAATCCGGTGTTCCCTTCCAATCGTCCGACCCTCTGCCATCTTCTGTACCTGTTGATCCGGATCCAACAGTGGATCCCTCATCGTCCGTTAATCCCCCGATCAGTGCTTTGCGAGGTTTGGACGAGGACATACATTTCGATGACAGCGAGGACCACTAGCTTTTTTCTTTCTTCTTTTTGTACATGGGACGTTGTTTTGTAACATTGGCGTTGACCCATTCTTATGGGTACGAATTTGTTAGTTCCTTTTTCGGCTGTTTTTGCTAGCCGTAATCGGCCCTTTTCCTTTTGTGATTTGTATTGGCCGACAAATGTACTTCTGGATTCGTATCTTTTTCCTTCTGTAATACGATATGCATCTTATCGAACTCCGTGATTTTCAGTCTTCTTTATTACTGATTTCTGAATGTTAGCAGCTTTTATCGGGAATCAGCTGTAACATCTTCCCATAAATAACTTTTAATATTGACCGTTTCTTCTGCCGAGTATTTATCCTTCTTCTGTAAATACTCGGCTCCCCTGATGTCTGTCCATCACTTCTTCACTTTTCCTTATAGCAATATGGTTCTTATTTTTTCTTTGCTCGACCCTCTGTCTCCGATGCCCCCATGGTTTCTGACTGATGCCTTCCTGTAAGGATCTCCAGACGTGGTATGAAAACCCTTTGCTCACGCGGCACGAGTTCAACAAACATCCTTTTCACCATACTCATATGGACGAGGATCTCTGACTGTTTTTTCCAAATGAAGGTCTCGACGGTTATGCGAACAAGACTCTTTTCTACTTTGTGGTTGCATATCCCGTCGGACCTTGTCTAATGGGGAACCCACTTCTCTTGGTGGTTCCTCCATTTTCTTTTCCTTCCACCGCCTTGGTTGTCTGCCTCGGTTGTACCCCTCCTGCTTCTGTCTAAGATAGTGTGGAGGCTGTACCTGAGTTCGACTTCTACCTCTGGGGCGTTGTACCATTCGTTCTAGCGTTCCCAGGGGCTGAGGCTCGATGGTTGTGTTAATCGGCACTGCTATTCTGGAATAAGCGGTCACGCCACCACTTTTGGTTCCGCCGATATCTCTAGGCGGCATTTTACAAGGCTGGGTTGTTTAACATAATCCTCCAGCTCCTTTTCTTAGGACCTTTCCCTTGTATATGCCTGCTTAGACTAGGACGTTTCCCTTGTATATTGTAATTTCGGACTATCGACGCCGCTTTCGGCCGAAGTAGCTCCTCTTTGTAATGTTCGTCCATGAAATAAAATGCTTATTGTTTTTGCTTAATGTTTAATCCCAAACTGAAGCATGATATTTCTTCATATATCTTGCATTGACTGGATTTGACATTTGTTCCCCGTTTTCGTCCACTAATACGTATGCTCCATTTGGTAATTTCGTCTAAACAATAAATGACCCCTCCCAATTGGGGCTCCACTTTCCCAATCGGCCATCCCTCTGTTTGGATGGCCATATAACTTTCCACACTAAATCGCCAACTTCAAATCACTTAACACGAATTCTCTTATTGTACCAATCGGCCACAACGTCTTTATTCTTCTGTAAATTTTCAAATGCTTGTGCCCGATCGGAATTGACGTCCAATAATTCGTCCTTCATTAACTGGTCGTACTGTTCGGCTGACGTCGCATCTGCTTGGCTCGTTCTTAAGGTTGGCACTGTTATTTCGGCTGGATGTACTGCGTCCATCCCATATGTCAGCCGAAATGGTGTAAACCCAGTGGCTGAAGTCTTGGCATTTCGATAAGCCCATAAGGCCTCGGACAATTTCTCATGCCACTTCCTGGTTGATCTTCAATCATCTTCTTTATTATTCCTATCAATTGCTTATTCGTGGCCTCTGCCTGCCTATTTCCTTGTGGGTAATATGGTGACGAATGTACGATCTTTATTCCATATTCATCTGCAAAAGCCTTGACTTTTTCTCCCACAAATACTGTTCATCTATCTATTAGAATCGTCTGTGGGATTCCGAATCTGTAGATCAGTTGTCTCTTAATAAACTCAATAACCTCTTCTTGGGAAATACTAACGTATGCTTGTGCTTCGGCCCACTTCGTGAAGTAATTCGCGGCCACCAGAACAAACTCATGCCTTTTTGAAGAAGATGGATGAATTTTTCCAATAATATCCATAGCCCATCCTTGAAATGGCCATGGCTTAATCATTATATGCAGTTCTTCGGACGGTAACTTCTGAATCGGCCCGTGCTTTTGACATTCGCGGCATCCTTTCGCGTATCTTTCACAATCCGTTCCCATATTAGGCCAATAATATCCTAGCCGAATGATGCTCCATTTCATTGACTTTCCTGCACGATGTGCGCCGTATATTCCTTCGTGTACTTCTCCCATTACTCTTTTAGCATCCTCTTCTCTTACGCATCGGAGTAATACCCCATCAACGGCTCGCTTAAAGAGTAATCCTCCTATTATTATATAATCCACCGCCTTTCATTTTTCGGCTGGATTAGCTTCGGCTGGATCTTCCAAAATTCGTGCTATCTGTTTAATCCATTCGGCCTTCTCCGTTTCGGCCAAATATATTTCCACTTTTCCTGCTATCGGCATCAGCCGATATCTAACTGCATGTTGAGCCAATTCATTGGATAATTCATTCTTCTCTCTTGGGATATACTCAATGTATACCTCGTCAAATTCCTCCAATAAATCAATCGCCTCTTCGTACAGTCTAATCAGCTGAGAACTTTTAACCGAAAAATCTCCTAGCAACTGCTGAATAACCACTTGCGAATCTCCTTTGATTACAATGGCCTTGACCCGTTCTTCTATCAACCGTTGTAATCCCGAAATCAATGCTTTGTACTCCGCCAGGTTATTCGTATAGGAATTCGGCAATTGTACGAAGTATTTGTATACCTTGCCCTCCGGTGTATGTAGTGTGAATCCTGCTCCAACTCCTGAAGCGGCTTTGGAACCATCAAACATCATCGTCCACGGCTGCGGGTATACTATCCCTATTTCGTCCATCACTTTCGGCCGAAATTATTCTTCAATATCGTCGGATGTTGAAGACATTGGGTGATCGGCCAGAAAATCGGCTACGACTTGTCCTTTCATAGCCTTAAGTGGTTGATATTTCAAATCGTACACATTTAACTTCATGGCCCATTTGGCCATTCTTCGGCTGCTGATCGTATCATTCATTGTGATATTGACTATATCGACCGGAGCCACCACTATCACTTGCCTTGGCTGGATATAATACTCTAACTTTTGGTATGCATAATAAAGACTTAAACACAATTTATGAATCGGCGAGTACCTTAATTCTGCATCTTTGAGAATTTAGCTCAGGTAATAAATCGCCCGATCTCTTCCTTCATCGTCTTCTTGAGCCAATAATGCTCCAATAGACTCTTCGGCCGCTGCTATATATAGCTTCAATGGTCGGCCGAGGATTGGAGGGACCAACACTGGTGGACTAATCAAAGCCTGTTTCAGTTGTTCGAAGGCTCTCTGTTGGTCGACTCCCCACTTGAATTCTTCTTCTTTCTTTAGTCTTAGCTGATCGGTTAATGGCTTTGCTTTCCCAGCCACATTTGCCAAGAATCGTCTTAGAAAACCAATCTGACCTAGGAATTTTTATAGACTTTTCTTATCGTATGGAGGCCTAGCCTCCTGGATAGCCTTGGTCTTGTTTGCATCAACTTCTATGCCTTTATTGTGTACCAAGAACCCAAGAAAATTCCCTGCTTGCACTCCAAAACCACACTTGGCTGGATTCATTTTAACTCCATGTAGCCTCATTCTTGCAAATACTCTTCGTAAATCGTCCAAATGGCTTTCCACATCTTTGGATTGGACCATGACATCATCAATGTAGACTTCTATACAATCTCCTATTAAATCATGAAAGACATAGTTCATGGCCATCTGATATGTAGCTCCTGCATTCTTCAAACCGGATGGCATTACTACCCATTCATATATCCTGATAGCTCCAGGGCACCTGAATACAGTTTTATGCACATCTTCTTCGGCCATAAAGATCTGATTGTATCCTGAATATCCATCCATAAAGGATAACATCCCCTGTTTTACGACCGAATCAATTAACTAATCAACAATAGGCATCATGTATTCATCTTTGGGAGTGGCTATATTAAGATTTCTGAAATCAATACAGACCCTCAATTTCCCATTCTTCCTTATTACAGGAACAATATTTGACAACCACTCTACATACTTAGCTGGTCTAACAAATTTGGCCGCTAATAGCTTTTCTATTTCTTCCTTTATCTTTGGGACTATTTCGGGCGCTGCCCTCCTGGCTGGCTGTTTATGCGGCCTAAACCCTTCTTTGATTGGTAGTCTATGCTCTACGATGGATCTTTCCAATCCAGGCATCTCTGAATAGTCCCATGCAAAACATTCTTTGAACTCAGTCAACACCTCCCTGAATCGGCTTGTCATTTGTTGATCTAGATTTGCACTTAGTGGGATCTCCCTTGGGTGCTCGTCTGTGCCAACATTGACCGTCTTCAGGGGATCTTGAGCTTTGAAATCTGGTGTTCGTTTTGGAATACCGTCTATGAGTTCACTCCAACTTGTTTCCTTACTTTTGGATCCGAGTTCGGCCGATTCGAACTCGATTGTCTCCTTAGTTTCTTCGTCCATTATTTACTTTCTTCAGAATTGGGCCGTTCATCGGCCTGGTATCTGACTTCAAATCTCAGATCCGTCCAGTCGCATTCAAAGACCTGCGGGTATCGCTCCCCTACTACCGCTAGGAACGGTTGTATGGGCTCTTCATATAATACCGCATCAATTCTCCCGGCTGTGTTGACTGGAAACGGAGGTTGATCACCATCCACTTCTTCAACAGTGCCATCATTTTTCCAAAATCATATCTTCTGATGAAGTGTTGACGGCAGACACCTGGCTGTGTGAATCCAGCATCGGCCTAATAGGGCCGCATACGGGACCTCAGCATTCACCACAAAGAACATAGTCGGAATTGAGATTGTTCCGACTGTAACATCAACTAAGATACATCCTTTTCCGCTGTTTGCGCTCCCACGAAACTCAATACCTTCATTCTTGTGGGCAACAAATCGTCCTTCGAGCGGCCTATCTTTGCCAATTGCTCCACCATCAACAAACATTCTCCTTAGTGGCCTCCCATTGACCCAACCTTTGACACACAAGGGCCTCACATGCTGAGACATCCTTGTAGTCGGAGGTAAAATCGTACTTGGCTGAGCTTCCGGAACGAAAGCCTCATACCCTTCTTCCACAATTTTCTCTACTTCGGCCTCAGGTCGAAGTGTTTCGAGTTTAGCAAAGCAAAAGTCCACTATGGGCTCTTCTTCGCCAAAGTATTCTCCTTCCTTCTGGCAAAAGACCACAACTGGTTCAGAATCGGACCAATACTCTTCACAACTTGTTGTGGCTGTCCCTATCATATTGGCACTAGACCCAAAGTCGAACTTGAATTGTCCTACTGAAAGTGTTTCATTATTTGGGATGATATTTGTCTTTGGCTTCCATTCCCTAGTCCGGACTGGTCTAGGTTTCCATTCCTCTTTCGGCTTCGGTTGGTCATTATCGGCTCTTAGAGTTAGCTTGACTGCTTTCGGCTGAAATTTTATTTTATTTTTCAGCCGATCTTGATCTTCTTTCTGCTCATAATTCCTCTCTCTCTTCCCTCCGGCTGACTTCAGATGAGTCGAAAAGACTTTGTTCAAGATCCTTCCTTTAGATGAAGAACAATCGTCTGGGAAGTCCTCCTCCATGTGCATCATTTCGTACTCTTCTTCCTCATATGCCCTGGCCGCTTTAAGCCGCTGCATTCTCCGTTTAAAGGTACGATATGATCCTTTCTCTCTTGGGGTCTTTTCATCTCTTGCCCTCCAGGCTGAATCTCCAAATTGGCTATAGCCGACGTGCCTTTTTTCTGGGGAATTCTGAACCCATCGGCCTACCTGAGTATTAGCTGGTGGCCTTCTAGACCTCTTAATTTCTGGGGACACAGCCTCTTCGGGGACTGTAATCTGAATTACAGTCTTTCCGTTCCTTTTATCGGCTGTCAGTTTCATCTCTGAATTCCAACCATTGGTTATGATCTTCAACATTGGCCTTCTGCTCTCGTCTTTGGATTCCAGCTCCTTTTGTTTGTCCGATTGTTTGATCCATTCCTTGACTTCATAGTCTCCCAATCGATCAAAAACGTATGAGGTCTTCCATTTCTTTTTCTGTGGAGACCCTAATCGTCTCCATACTCCTGTCTTCTTCTGGGCCGATGGCTGACTCCCTAGCCGATCATACATAGAACTTTTACTGGACGATGGTTGGTCCCCCAAATGATCATGTACGGACTTGTTCTGATCAGGGTGCACCATTACCATGTTAGCGACATGAAATGGATTCTTATCTATTGCCATCAATCTGTCTGGGAATTTCAATTTCCCATCATCCACGTGCTTCTGGATCATCTTTCTGAAGTGTCCACAGACCGCTGTAGAATGAGTGGCCGATCCGTGAAATCTACACCACCCAGCGTCCAATTGTTCTTTAGTCGGCTGTGGATGATTTCCTTTGAATTCTAATAATCCATTCTTCTGGCAATAATCAAATATTTCATCCATCTGAGATAAATCAAAAGAATAAATCCTCTGCGATTCATCCCTGACTTCTTCTTCTTTCTCCTTGCCTCTAACTGGCCAAAGGGCTGGACACGTCATAGGCTTCTTTATTACCAATTCAGCCCTTGCAACTTCGGCTAAGGCAGGAACGTCGACCACATTATATTCTTCTCCAATTTCACACCTATCCAGAGACTCTGCAAATGATGCAGCCGATTGGATAGGCTGTGATCTCCCACTTTGACTTCGGCTTGATTTAAAAGCCGCTTGCTCTGCTAAGTAAGTTTCCATTTTTATGGCTTCGGCCGTTAACTCGGCCACAGTCCTCGGTCTTGTGACCATCAATCTGTCTTTGATGGCGAATTTTAGATTCTGCTTCAGAATTTTGATATATTCGTGTTCTGGCAGCATCGTCTTCATTTGAGCTTTGACGGCATAAAATCTTTCTATAAACTCAGTGACTGATTCAGTCGCCTTCTGCTTGGTTGACGTTAGATCAACCACAGATACTTCAGGGCTGGTGTTGTAAAATCGATCATGAAATAACCGCTCCATTTCGGCCCAAGTGTTGACTGATCTTGCGGGCAAATTAATATACCACTTAAATGCTGGACCAGTGAGCGACAAGCTGAACAATATCAACTTGTGAAAATCATTTTGTGCTATTCTGGTGCATTGAGCTGTAAATCGGCCAATATGTTCTATTGTTGATCGGCCGACTTCTCCTGAGAATGTGTTAAAATCAGGAACATTCACTTCTCTAGGCAATGGATACTGCTCTTCTATATAGTCGGGATAAGGCTTCCTATACATCGGCCTGTTTTCCTGGCCGATGAGATTTCCAAACTGTGTACAAATGATCTCAGTTATAAGCTCTCTGTCAACTAGTTGTGGTGGATTCGGCTGCGGTGGTAGATATTGTTGTTGTACCACTGGAACAGGCGGTTACACTACTGGTTGAGGCGGTTGATTCTGCTGCTGATCGTACCTTTGTTGAGGAGGGACGAAAGGCCGTGGCCCCTGCCCTCCTAGCGGCCGATAGGCCTGCTGTTGAAAATTGTGAGGATTTTGCATCGCAGGCGGTGGATTTTGCACCACCTGTGCATTCTGCGTTCCCATCGGATACATATTCCTCGCTAATTCGGCTCTAAATATTGTTGGCATTGCTGCTAGTACATTACCTTCTATCTGTCGAACCGAATTTGTAACTGCCGCTTCCACCATAAACTGGACGTGATCACGGAACCACGGGGTTAGATCGTCATGCGGAAACTCCTGATTGTGGAAGTTTGATGGTCTGGGGAATCCTGGAGGGAATTCGCCTGGTTCTCCTGTGCGCTCTTCCTGAATCGGTGGCAAATCAGTCATTGCCGCCGTATTAACCGCCGGAGTTGCAGGCGTCTCAAATGCCATTGTGTGTCCCACTGGGCGTGCCACTGTTTGGCTAGCGTCGAGCCAATGACCTTTTTTCTCCTCAAGGGAGGCTACCGGAAAAGGATCAAACCGATTACGGGTCTGGATTTACAATAATGCGCCCAAACTTGACAAATACGCCCAAACTTGACTGAATATTCACTGGAATTATAATGGCAAAATGGATACAATGGAAAATCTACCAGTTGTTAAGAAACAACGGCTGATTCACCAGAAAAATAGAACCAAACTACCGGTTGTTGAGGAACAACGGTGGACTTGGAAAAGTAACCGCTACAAACTAAGCTATAGTCTAGGAAAGCTGTTTAAAGGAAAGCAGTAAAGATACAAAGAATTGAAATTTGCATAAAGGAATTTTGGGGTGGATTGGTCTCTCTTGATTATGTGCATGGCATCCCCTATTTATAGCCGGAGCTCTGGTAACCGCTTCTCCGGCTGATTCCTCCGAACCGATTTTTACACTTCTTTCATCGGCTGCCCTTATTCCATTTCGGCCGATATTTCTTGTTCTTGGAGACCTTCTTTCGCCTGGATTCTCATTTGGTCCCAGTCGTCCGTCTTCAGTCTCTCGGCCCAATCGATTCTAAGTCTATCTTCCTTTTAAACTCTTTTTAGCCCATTTTTGTATGGCCCAATCAATTTCTCGCGGCCTACTACCCTTGTGGCCCCAACAGATAGTGTACAAATAATTAAAATTACTCTCGGATTCAGAAAATTTGATAATGGTGTCACAAAATATAATAGAAATTATATTGGAATTATAAATATTACTTGCAAACAAAAAACATAGAGAAAAACTAATTTCTAGATGGTAATAGTAGTGTCACCATAAAAATTGAATAGTTACATTAGAACAGATCAACACAAATATAGAAAGAGTTTAAACTTAAAATAACAATTTCATTAATTTCAGTCGTATCCTGTATTACCGCTCCATTCTACATGGATCAGCCTATGCCCCACTAGTATAAAAGTGTGAAAAGTGAAAACAGTGTGGTTGAGAGTAAGAACTAAGATGTAAGAAATTTATAGTACTAGTAGTATAAAATTGGGAAAACTAGGGCCCGGTACCCATGAATAAAACATTATAAGAGTCAAAGCCCCATCATTTCAAACATTGTGTTTTAAGCCCTATGTAATAACCTGGTAAATCACATATCAAGAACTTGGTAAAGCACATATCAATACAATGGTAAAACACAATCAATAACTTGGTAAACACCATAAGGTAATCGTGGTAAAGTACATACTAAAAACTTGGTAAAGCACATATGGTATATGTGGAATAACTTGGTATACACCATAAAATATTGGTGGTAAAGCGCATATCAATAACCTGGTAAACACCATAAGATATTTGTGGTAAAACACATACGGACATACCAAGACTTGGTAAATATCATATGGTATATGTGAAATAACTTGGTAAACACCATAAGGTATTTGTGGTAAAACACATACAAAAAACTTGGTAAATACCATATGATATATGTGGTAAACCATACTAGTATAGTGTGCTAAATTAGGTACCAATAACTTGGTAAGTACTAATATATGGTAGCTATGGTAAAACACATAGTAATAGAGTGGTAAACCACATATCATTAACCTTGTAAATATCATATAGTATCTAGGTAAGGCATATATAAATGACGTGGTAAACAAAGTCAAACATGTGATGGGGTGCAAAGTGTAATAAAATTGAAATAGGGCCTAAAAAAATAGAAAGATTTTTAAAATGGGCTCAGCCCTAATTTACCGTATAAAATTTGGTAGTTGAGTTGTCCGAACGAGAGCTGGGCCGGCCCCCACGTGCTATGTAAGAGTAAGCAACCGTAACCCAGTCTTCTTCTGCCATCTCACTGCGCACTGTCCCTTCCGTCTTCAGACGCGCAATGGCTTAAAAATATACTAAAGGTTCTCGAATATTTTTTATGTTTGATAATGAGCTATTATTTACACATAGACTTTTATTTAAAATTTTATTATAGTTATACAAGTTAAAATATAGTTAAATGAGATCTTGTTAGATTCTTCCCGTCGTGTAGTTTTTAAATATAAAACTTTTAAAATTTTTACTTGTATCGAACTTGAGTTATTGATAGTTTAAAATATGCATTGATCTGCGTAAAAAATGGGTCATCATAAATATTCAAGAACGGATGAAGTAAGTAGTACTCATTCGGTATCGTCTCACTTTTTTGTTGATCTGTTTCATTATAATTAGTACTCCATTGCATTTCTTTTTCAGAAAATAATTAAATAATTTAATTATCAAAATTAATCTATCATATTAATACTTAAATATATTAAAATTTTAAACTCATAACTATCATCCCTAAAAAATCAATTAAAAATCACACTATTTACCATTACATCACATAAATTCATAATTTATATTTACTTTAAACACTAATTTATTCTTATACTCCCTCTTTCCTATTTAACTTGTCTTGTTTGAATTCTGCACACAATTCAATAAACTTTTTCAATCATTAATATCTCAAAATATGTACAATAGAAAATTATGTAAAATATATATTCTTAAAATATGTGATCACACGATTCTAACAAGACCCAACTCGATTAATTTTTTTCAAATATATACTTACAATAAAATTAAGTCAAAGTTGAACAATGAACAGTGTCAAAAAGTCAAACATGACACATTACATAGGACGGATGGAGTATTAAATATGAATTATATCCACATAAAATATTGTGTCCAAAAAAAAAAAAAAAGAAGAAGAAGTGGACTTCAGCTTTGACCTTGACACGCATTGGAGTTTGCTCAAATTTAATTTGAGCTTAATCACTTTAAACATTAGTTAAGTAATAAAACGAGTTACTTTTCGTCTTTCGAATCAAATTGAGTAACTTACTAATTTAAACCTCTAATCTATTTCATCCAAATGGAACATTCACTAAAAATATGTACCTTCAGACATTGCATTTATTTGGTAATTATTATTATCAGTTGGTGGTCTAACTTATAATATTGAGTTATCCAACATTTTACAATCACAACTTCAAAGTAAAAAAATGAAAAATAAAAATAAAAATAATACTAATTAGAAACTTAAGAAAAAATCAAGATACATAGAAAAAATTATTCCACGAAATATTATTTTTTTTTCTTAACAGTTATACATGTTAGGAAAGTGTGGTGGGAGCTCATGCTACACAAATTACAAAGGAATAAAGGGGAGGGATAGCCGGATAGATAAGGGCAGGATGAGGAATCGAACTCGAATCTATAAGTTGAGAGTCGGAGAACTTGACAACTAGGGTAAGTCTCTATCCCACGACTAAATATTATTTTTTTTTTTGGAAAAGCCGAAGCCAGATAACAAATAAGAAGAAAAGAAAAGAAAACCAAAGCTTACATTAAAAAAAAAAGACTAGGAATATCTGGGGAACCATGCGCCGGAAGAATCCGCCGCTAACACCCCTTTGACATGATCAGGAGGGAAGGCCCATGTTGTGTAGAACTCTTCTAGAGAGGCTCCACGCTTCGCAAGACAATCAGCTACCATATTCCCTTCACGAAGAGTGTGGTGAATACGACAATCCTCAAATGAGGCTCTAAGATCTTGGATATGCCGGATCATGGGAGCTAGAGGATGCAGATCATCCCACGTCTCAATCATTCCTATTACCGACATCGAATCCGAGTAGCAACATACTCTCCGGATGCCTAAACGAGAGACATATTGAAGCCCATGTACTAAGGCTGCAACTTCAGCATATGTATTTGTTTTGTGGCCTAGGAAACCAGCCCATCCTCCAATCCACTGACCATCATTATTTCTAATCACGAAACCGAATCCCGATCTTCCTGGGTTTCCTATTGAACTTCCGTCTACGTTTAGGACCGTCCCAGCATAATCTAGCATGTTCCATTTTACAAGCCGCTGGGAGACAATCTGTCTTCCTGAAGAAAACCCACCCTTGTTCATGTCTTCACATAGGCGTTCAATATCCCTCCTTAGTTGCCAAACTTTTTTGTTCTTGGCGCTAAACTAACGAGTGTTACGTTCTTTCCAGATCACCCAGAGGGCCGCCATGCTGATAATTCCATACTGAAGCATGAAAGCTTGCAAGAACTCTCGGATTTCCTTTTGTGGGATAAGATCACAATCAGTAGGCAATTCAATTTCCAGAGCATGCCAAATTTGATTTGCCCAAGCACAATATAGGAGACAGTGGCTCCAATTCTCAATGAAGAGACCGCAAAGAGTGTAGATGGGGGAGTTAGTCAGGCGTCGACGATATCTTAGTAAATTAACTGGGAGGGCGTCATGACTGATTTGCCAAAGAAAGAAGCAAATTTTTTCAGGAAATGCCGCTGTCCACATCCATTTCCAGTCACTCCGATGTTCCGGGAGGTTGGTCAAGACTTTATAAGCAGATTTCACCGAATAATGGTCTGAGCATGAGCCATTCCAAATCCAAGTATCGCTGAGGGAATCATAAAGGGTTGGTGGAGGTGTCGAGCAAATAGATTCTTTGACTTCTTGTGGCAGAGTGGTATACAACCCATCCAAACACCATTTATCACCATCAATAATATCTCTAACTCTTAATTCAGTGTCTTGAATTGCCACATATGACATCAGCGGAGCTAATGGATTATTATTCCACCATCCAGTATACCAAAGAGAGGATTGACCATTACCAAGTCGTAAAGAAAACTCTGAGCGCAACCATGGGATTACTTTTTGAAGAGTTTTAAGCAGGTTGGATTTGCAATTATTTGGGATGGAGATATGGATGTTTAATGTTGAGAACCCCGACTCAATGAGTTGGACCCAAGTCTTTTCTGGAGAATGCAGCAGTCCCCAAAGAAGTTTTAAATTTTTATCAAAGACCTTTAAATTTTTAGGTTTTCCAATTAGAAATGAGCGAGAATTCGCATGTACCTTCATTTTTTCATTATAATTTTTTGCCCTTTCATTTTTATTTACAGATTAATAAATTTAACTATAGAACATAAAAATTGATGGTGATAAAATCGGAATAGCACGCAGATACCCGAAAACATAAACAGATCTTTTTTTTGGATGTTTCAAAATAGTTGTAATATTTTTTAGAAGAAATGAATTTTTTAGGCCATTACAAGGCACCATTTCCACATTTGGCCCATTATGAAATCAATTTCCAATTTTAGGCCATTAGAAACCATCTTTGACCAAATTAAGGCCATTTAGACTATTTTGACTTTTTCAAACTTCAATTAACCCTACCAACTTTTACTTTATTTCATTTTGACCCCAGATTTTAGTTTCTTCATTATCATTAGTCCAATATCAGCCCATCATGCTTCCGATAATTAAATTAAGCACTAAACTTCATACCTTGGCTTTGACCGCCTTGCTGCCGGGTTTCCTAAGCTCCGAGATTTTACGGACTTCCTCCAACCACGCAGCCGCGACCGATGGTTCACCGATTCTTGGCTCTTTCAGCAACAAACATCACATTCCTATTTCGTTTCCTACCTTAGGACGTATCAAGATATGAATAAAGGGTTTTAATTATATTATCGGGATATTTGGGATATTTGGAAGCCTGGATTTTACTGAAGAAATATTAAAAATATTATTTAAACATAATTTCCCCTAACGGAGAAGACAGACACTTAGTTCCTCATGGAGGATACAAGACTCTTGGGGGAATACCCCATATTTTTACAGACTCGAAAGGAAATATGCAGAAAGAGAAATATTACAAATACTTTGAAGAGTTGGGAGGAATTTTCGATGCCTTCCATCTGCTTCAAACTCCTTTATTTATAGGCGCCCACGGACTTCAGCCCCGGATTCCAATCTTCCTCTAAATCCTTGTGACGTCACTGCGTTCGTCACTTGGCCTTAACTTCCACCGGCTACATTATTGTCCTTTTTTGAATTATTGCGTTAGGTGGCTTTTGTCAACTTTCCACCTTCTCTTGTCGGCCACTTTCTGCCAGCTACTCTGCCCTTCTTTGTCGGCTTTTAATTATGAGTATTGCCGACACCTCTCTTTCTTTTACATCCAGCTAATCTTACTTTGGCTTGTGAAAGTTTTTTGGACGTTTCTTCCCTTTGTCTTGTTCGGGTCCGGATTTTTTCTGGGTTACCCGGATCTTTGTACCGAATAGGGGTTTCTCCTGTTCTGCACAATATGGGCATATGTGGTTATCCCATTGGCCAACATGCATCATGTTGCATGCCTTTTTTTCTGGTAGACTCGGTTGCTGGCAACTTGTTTTCCCAGATGAGTAACCTCTTCTTTTCGAATGAAGTTTCCGCAAACTCTGTGCTTTTCCCTGTTAAAGAATTAACCAGGAACGATCCATTTAAATTGTTTGAGAATATTTTAAACGGATATTTAACCTTTTCCATCTCGGTGAGACAAACCCAGAATCCCCATGCTCGTCGGGTGGAGATTTCATCTTCGCTGATTGAAGATACCAATGGTGCCTTCTCATCCATAGACTTAACTCTGTTGAAGGCAATCATATCAGGTCTCTGTAATTTAATAAATTGAAAGACCGGATAAGAACCTTTTCCGACTATTTCTGGTGCCGCTGAAATGAACTTAAACTCCAGAATATCTCCTCTTTGCAGGTGCGGGTTGTTCTGCCATGATTCGTGCACCGCACTACTTATCCATCCCGGAAGTTTTTCGATTTCCGGAAACCCTGGTGATGTAGTATGAACAGATGCTAATGCTCCAAAGTCATACCACTTTCGAACCTCTTCTGGTTTCGATCCTTCGAGCATCCATACCCTGTTGTATCTCCCGGATGTCTCGATTACTGTTTTGCTAGGGTTAATTCCCTTTTTGGAAACCAGTTGTTCCCATTTTCCTTGGTAGTCCAGCCAGGCAGTAGATAGGACCTTCTCGTCTGAATTAACCTTAAAGGTGCCTGTCATTGGCCTAAGGTTAATTTCTTCCTCTTTCACCCCAGAGGCAGTGGGTTGACTTGAGCTTTCGGAAATGTGACTTTCCTCCTGCTCAACATTTTTGTCGGTATCCGACAATGGTTCCTTTGAAGCAGTGCTTGAATCTGCTTCTTCATATGTGACCACTTTAGCTCCTCTCGTTAGGAAATCTGCAAGAACATTTTTATGAGATTTTATAACATCAATATCATAAGTATAATATTGACATTCAGCTTGCCATCTGATAATACGAGCTTTTTCAATTTTTGATTCAAGTTTATTTTTTAAAAAAGCCCTAACATTAGTATTATCAACTTTTAATACAAATTTCTTTGCAAGTAAGAATAAAGGCCATTTTTTAAATGTTTTCCATACTGCAAAGAATTCCTTTTCGTTAATATGCCAAAGTTTGGCTTGTTGTTCAGTGAACAACCCTCCTGTGTATCTACAAGGTTCTTGACCCGTAGTTGTATTTCTCATGAGCACTCCTGCCCATCGAAAATCATTGGCGTCTGTGTAGACTACCAGCTCATCCTCATCCTGAGGTATCGCGAGTTTTGGCAAGCTATTGCAGACTTGCTTTAGTTCACGAATTCTCTTGGTATGGATTTCTTCCCATTTCCATCTAGAGCTTTCAGTCTCTTTCAGGAGTGGTCTAAAATCCTTTCTATATTTTGCAAGGTCTTTAATAAACATACCCGCAAAATTTACAACTCCTAAGAAACTCTGAAGTTGTTTCTTGTTTTTTAATATATCAGAAAAATTGCCGATTTTCTCCACAATGTGTTCCTGTAACTCTATTCCTGCTTCATCAATTTGAACTCCTAAGAATTCAATTTTGTTAGCAGCGATAGTGGCCTTTTTCTCAGAGAGAACTAGACCTTCCATGTGACATGCATCAGAAAATATTTCAAGATGTTTAATATGCTCTTTAATATTTCGAGATGCAATCAGAATGTCATCTATGTAGACGAACATAAACTCTAGATAATCCTTAAATAGATTATCCATCTTTCTTTGGAATATCTGAGGGGCATTAGAAAGCCCCATTGGCATAACATTCCAAATATATTGCCCTTGTGGGGTGGAGAATGTTGTGAATTTCTTCGACTCATTCTCCATCTTAATCTGATAGAAACCAGATTTGCAATCAAATTTAGAAAACACTTTAGCACCTTTGATGCAATCAATTAAGTGTTCTCTACTCGGAATGTAATAACCACCAAACTGTATTATTTTGTTAATACCTTGATAGTTTATTACCAACCTGGGTTTACCTCTCTTTATTTCACCGTGGTTTCTTACCAAGAATCCAGGGCTACTCTAAGCTGAGACTCCAGGCTCGATGAGTTTAAGATCAATATGCTCCTTGATAATTTGCTGCATATCTTTCTTATCCTGCATATTCATTAAGATGGGTTTGTATCGAACATACTCATATTTATATTGTTCTTTTACCTGTAGAGTAGCTTCGATCTTGTTTTTATCCCACCATGCCAGAGGATCCTCGTTAAAGTTTCTCTGGATAAGTCTTTTGAACCTCAGCCCATATGACGGATTCAGAATTGGCGGGATTGGACGAGTTCTTAACCAGATGGGACTCAACCAGAGAAGACATAACATCATCTACAAGGTAAGTGCAGGTGAGTTTGCAATTCCTATGGAACTTACTTGTAATGTTATGGATATGCAATTAATTCCTAAAGAAGAAATTCTTGAGGAATTAAGCAGAATGAAGGAGGAAATCGCCATTACTATGAAATGGATCCACATAGGAGCCATTGAAGTAGTAATTAAGGCAACCTTCAAAGAAGGCATTGATTCTGAATTGCATCTATCAGTCACTGATAGAAGAATCAATAACCTTAGAGATGGTCTTCTTGGAATTATGGTAGGAAATTTATATGCTGGGAAGTTAATGTTTGACATACATCCCAGAATTTCCTATAACTTAGCTGACCAAGATTTTAGTAGAGTTCTAACCCTTCATCAGGATTTTAAAAGAAAAGATCTGATGAAAGAAGGGAACAAGCCATATTCTATAACTTATAGAATCTCTTATGCACTTTCCAATAGTCATCATTCTGACTTATTTCTCAGGAAAGAATATATAGAAATTCTAGGATCCAACGTGACCCACGATGGACCGCCTGATGTTCCAATGAGAGAAAGTACAGACTTCTACATGAACAGGTATCCTGAGGTGCATCTTAATGCAAGACGAAACCCAGGACGGAACCCAAGTAGAGCACCAGAATCCACACCGTGGGCCAAGACGATGTTACAACCATTAAATCCATATGGCATAACACTAAACCTCGACGTTATCGACTTCCGAAACATCGAAGACCTGATCGATGAATGGGTAGCTTCAATGAAGATTGCAGCAACCACCCTGGAACTCGATAAAGAAAACTTTGTCAGATTAATAGAGCT
This sequence comes from Hygrophila difformis, assembly GCA_030278955.1. NCBI lineage: Eukaryota > Viridiplantae > Streptophyta > Magnoliopsida > Lamiales > Acanthaceae > Hygrophila > Hygrophila difformis. The sequence goes on along the minus strand of JAOANR010000010.1, from coordinate 14,726,522 downwards.
GAGTCTCGAAGGATCAGCAAAGCTGGGCTGGAAAAACTCCACGGCTGCTTTAAAGGAGCAAATACTCGAAGGAGAATCCAAAAGCACAATCTGCGAAAGGTTTGGCCTCTTATTCAAAACCCATTTTGTAGGAGATGGTTATTTTGAAGAACAGAGAACAGAAAAAATCAAAGTCTATACCCAAGCACTGTTGGGTATGGAGTTAACACCCTGGAAACACTCATTCGACTATTTTCAGGAGATCGATCATAAGCTCTTCTTGTGATTTCTGCTTTGGAACCATAGTTGCTTTACCCTTTTGATGTAAAGCTTGTACTGGTCCGAATGGATCTCTAATATTGGCTTGGTTATTCTTGGAAGATCCAGGAATATCCTTCTGCCTTTTCTTGATATCCGAAATGTCAAATTTCAGATTCAAAATTTCTTTCTTTAGATCTTGAAATACTTTCAAGATCTCATCTGTTGTCTGATTCAAGTTATCTATTTTTCCAGGTATAATTAATACCCGGTTACCAAAATCTTGAATCGTCTTTTGGATTTCTCTTAAGTCTTTTGATAACTTAGAGCTATCCGGATCAATTTCTTTCCAGTCAGTTCCTCTCATTTTTAGGAAAGAAACTGATTTTGATAATATCTTGTCCATGGGACAAGTTCAAGAAATTCCTTTGGAATTTTCTATTTTTTATTTCCAAAATTTGGAAATAACTTGTGGGTTTCAAATTAATTGAATCCATTAAATAATTAAATCTTCTCCATTAAGAAATAAAATATTATAAATAATATAATTAATATGTTCTTCAATAAAACCTAGGCTCTGATACCAATTTTCAAGCGCATTGGATGTCATTTATATAGTGAAAACTTAAGTATATTGACAAAGGACTAAAGTAAATAAAGTCAAACTTTCTTGGGGTTTTAATGAAAGAAAGGAAAAGTTGTTGGGAATTAATTAATTTTCAAATTGGTCCTTATGGCTTAATTTCATTCAACATGTGTTTGTAATGGCCTAATTCTGGAAATTGAACTTATAATGGCCTAAAATTAGAATAGACTCCTTGTAATGGCCTTTTTTATTACTTTCCCCTATTTTTTATACCGGGTCAAATAAAGTAGGTGGGGAAATAAAAGAGGGAGAGAAGTGTGGGATCAAAGTGTGATGAAACCGATGTTTTATTAAAAAACATATATACAAGAAAAATGATCAGTTAATTTAAAACAGATACAATATATATATATATATATATATATATATATATATGTGAGAATGGTGGAACTCAAACACGACACCTTTGACTTTTATACTATGTCAATTAGTGACTACTAATTTTCTTAAAAACTCAAGCTTTTAAAGAGGATATTTTATTAGCACATATAATCTCAACATTCTCATCCCTAGAAAAAATGTTTTGGAAATAATTTGAGATAAGAATAATCATAGTAAAATAAAAAAATAAAATGGAAATTGTGATGATTCTTGTTCTAAAAAAACATCATTGAATGAAATCTCAAGAAACATAAAAATAGGATTGATATAAGTACTTATTTGGATCCTGTTCAAATAAGGTTGTTGTTCCGTGTTTCATGGCTTGCATCCACATTTGTCTCCTTTTCTAAGATTGTTTGTGCACCTACAACTTTGTTTTTTTCCAAACATCTCAATTATGCATAATACAGATGGCGTATTTTTGTGAAAAGTTTTGGGCCTCATGGCCTTCGTCCGTTCTCAAAAATGAAGTTTTCCATCGAAAAAATTAATATTGTATTCGCCATACCTCGATTTTTTTAGTAAAGCGGAAAAACAGGTATTACAGATGATATGAGAAACTAACCGTGACTGTGTACTGTGGTATCTAATCACCTAACAGAAGTAAAAGATCTACATAATGTGAATGGTGATGTGCGTACAACGAGGACGTTGTGACCTTGAGGTAAGAAGAATATAATACCCCCAATTATAGTGTAAAAGCATTGAAATAAATTACCATATCAACATGTACATTTATTTCTTGATAGTCATTTTATAAAAACCAGGCCCGGTTCCAAGGAGGGCCAGTGGCCCCCCTCTCAGGGCCCCCAAATTTTTGGGGCCCCACTTTTTTAAAAAAAATTTTATATTTTTATTTTTTTATTTTTTATACCATTAAAATTTGAAAAAAATGACAAATACGTCCTTTTTCTTTTCCAAAAATCCAAATCAGTCCTTTTTCTATTTTATTACCAAAATAGTCCGCTACAAATGCTAATTATGTCCAAATCAGTGCCTTGTTCACTAATTATGCTCTAATTACTGACGTGACAAGGGTTTTGATTTAAACCTGACACGTGGGCTTAATATTAGTTCTTTTTCTTTTATTTTTTGTCAATTCAGTCATAAACTTTTATTTTGTTCCATTTAGTCCTCTACCCAAATTAGTCATTTTTATGTTAATTGGTCTCCAACCTTTCAAATTATTTCATTTGGGGCCCAGAACCTTAAATTTTTTATTACTACTAATCCATTTATTAAATAAATGCCAACATATTTTCGTAAATAAAATTAAACACCAATTCTCATCCATTGAGTTTGATTGTATTGTTACCGGGTTTGGTGTATGAGGTTTGTTAGAGAGAGTCCATAAAATTCCGGTATTTGGAAGACCCGATAACAAGGTAGTCAAACGCAATGTATGAGGTTTTGGTGTTTAATTTTATTTACGGAAGTATGTTGGACATTTATTTAAGGTTCTGGGTCTGAAATGAAATAATTTGAAAGATCGGATACCAATTAATATGAAAATGACTGATTTGGATAGATGATAAATGGAACAAAACAAAAGTTTATGACTGAATTGACAAAAGATGAAAGAAAATAGACTAATATTATGCCCACGTGTCAGGTTTAAATTTAAACCATTGCCACGTCATCGATTAGAGCATAATTAGTTAACAATGGACTGATTTGGACATAATTAGTATTTGTAGCGGACTATTTTGGTAATAAAATAGAAAAATGACTGATTTGGATTTTTGGAAAAGAAAAATGACTTATTTGGCCTTTTTTCCATTAAAATTTATCCGTACAATTTTTTTCCTTTTCAACTATACAATTGAAGTAATAGGCCATTGAAGTAGGTACTTATATCTTTTCGACTTCCATTTTTATCTTATTCTTTATACAATTTAATTCATATTTTAGCTCCCTTTCTATCTCAACTTGTATTTTTTTCAAATCCAAACAAACTCTTTACCAAACAGTAAGTGGGTTACCATGGCTTCCAATTTTTTTAAGCTTTTATCAATTGAACAACACCATATCTTATAACTTTTTTTTTTGGTAACCATATCTTATAATTTGTTAGAATACTCTTTTAATTTTTTATATGTTCTTTTATTGCAGTTAATATTTTAAAAAATTTACTAATTAAGAAAAAAAATATATTTTTTTTTATCATCATTATGTGGGCCTAAATAAAGAATTTGCTCCGGGCCCCAAAAAAATCAAGACGGCCGTGATAAAAACACCAAAGTTTAAACGTGCTAACCTTGGATAAATACTTGGATGATTGATATTCGAGGGTGTGCGTGAGTGCACTTAAAACACACTGGAAAAAGCTACTATTGTTGGATCGACTATTACCTATCCCGGATGTGAATTATTATAACATTAAATTAAGTGGTTTTTTTTCCCTTCAATCGAACCATAATATAATTCTCCTATTAATTATCACTGGAACAACTAAATATTATTGGCGATAATTCATTGTTTAATTATATGAATATATTTATGAAGACGCAGATGCAGTGTGTGTCTCAGCTTTATGCTTTATTTTTTATGTTACAGTAGATACTTTAGAATAAAATCGGTGCTTTTTTCAAGAGAGATTATTACGAATAGTGAATGTTATGTCTTTTCAGTTATTTTGGATACTTTTATGTTTCTTCCTTTATCATAAAATATGAAGTAAAAAATTGTGAGTTCTAGTCTTTTTATATACAGAATTTTATTTTGATAGCGACAATTCTTCGATGTTCACCCAATTCTCAAGTGATTAATTTGGAGTTCGGTATTCAACTAAAAAAATATATCAGAATGGCTACTGCCACATTTTTTAGGTATTTGCCTACACAATCTCCTTTTTTCTTGTAAAGTCTCTTCCTTCCTTGTCACAGCAACAAAAATCGTTAATAACCATATATTAAAGATGTCACTAAAAGCATCATTTTGTAGGTGAATACTATGGTATCCCCAAGTCACACTAGACCCAAGACTAATCTCTATTCCCTCGAGGATCTGCAAGGGCAATTAAGGGCGTCTCCCAAAACAGTTTTTTGCATACACAAGGCTCGAAGCCGAGACCTTGCTTAAGCGACTAGAGCCCCCACCCACTCAAGTCAACTGCTGTTGGTCACTAAAAGCATCATTAATTACAAGATCTTAGTTTATTGATTATTTTTTATTTTATTTATTTTTTTATACTAACTAGTAAGTAACCCGTCGAGACTCGACGAGCATAATTATATATTTTATATAATACATATATACTTATATTATATAAAGTAATAATAAATTATATTTTGAGTAATGAGAAATGTGTAATAATTTTATATATATTCGAAAGAGGATGTATATGATAATATAATTTAATTAGTTTTAAAATTAACAAAAAAATCATATTATACCGTCTTCTTTAGCTTCTATGGCTTATCCAATACAAACCTAGCACATTAATAAAAATAATAATTCAAAAATATTTTTATTTAATTTGAAATTCAAATTTAAATAAAATAAAATTTAAATATAATTATTAAGCATAATATGAAAAATTCCCTCACGGTTTGCTGAAAATTTCATTGCTGAAAATCTCATTGGTATGGGTTAGTATAATACTATATTAAAAAATGTTTGAATTTGAAGTGGTGCAGTTTATATTTGTATATGTACTCAAAAAAAATTGTCGCTATAGAATTACCCGTAGAGTTTATAAGAATATCATGCGGAAATATCACATCTGATTGTACACTTTAAAATCAATACCGGCTTTACCATCACCTACATCAAGTATCCATTTTGCAAATTTTCTGTCATATATAAATTTCATTGTAAATAACATTTCTTGTGGTATCTTAAGTTAATAATTCATAATTGCATATTAATAATTTGAGCCACATCTTGTTAGTGACACGAAATATTACAACATAACTGTTCATAGATAAAAACTTATTTTAGAAGATAAAGTCCAATATTCTTTAATGATTGACATTGATATTTGTTTATAATCATAGCAAAACAAATTGCAAGTTAAAATTTTCTCATCTAAATCGAATGGAGAATTTGTTTAAATCAGATAGGCTCATAACCATTCTACCAATCAATAATTTTTTACTTTCATGGCTTCCCGAAAATTGTTTAACCTCAATTACATGGTTCTGCATATTGGTATCTATCAACCTACTTCCATTGCATAATTTTTTTATGGATCTATATTCCTAAGAAGCATGACTATGCAACCCTCATTCTACTATTGTAAAACCCGAGAAAATGTATGAAAGAATAACTTAAAAGGATTGAAAAATCTACTCATGTCAACAAGGTGCACCTTTCTTTTCTGGTGACCATCCCATAAGAACTCCACAGTTAAGCGTGCTTGTTGTGGAGTAGTCTTAAGGATGGGTGACTTCCAGTCTCCCAGGGTGTGCGCGAGTGAGCCAAAGCGCACTGGAAAGAGTTCTGTTGACCTGTGGGGCCAGACTTCAATCCCGAAAGAAGCTCGAAGGCACTTCCGGCTCCATAGCGGGCATGGGTGTTACAGAAAGGTATCAGAGCCAACCTGCGACCGCGCCCTGTGCTGGGAGTACCAGTCAGACGTCTAACGGGGCAAAGATCCTGAGGGACTTTGATTAGGTGATCGAGGCGCAACGAGGGCGTTGCGTTCTCAAGTGGGGGAGATTGTAATACCCGAGAGAATGTATGAAAGAATAACTTAAAAGGATTGAAAAAATTAACTCATGTCAACAAGGTGCACCTTTCTTTTTTGGTGACCATCCCATAAGAACTCCACAGTTAAGGGTGTTTGTTGTGGAGTAGTCTTAAGTATGGGTGACCTCCTGGGAAATCTCTCAGGGTGTGCGCGAGTGAGGCCAAAGCACACTGGAAAGAGTTATGTTGACGTGTTGGGCCAGACTTCAATCCCAAAAGAAGCTCGAAGGCACCTCCGGCTCCATAGCGGGCCGGGGTGTTACAACTATATTTTATGAGGTTCTTGTTTAGATATTCCGATGAAAATAATTCATTGGTATTATTTATGTTTTCATCCTCTTGACAAATATTGTTAGAAGTGATATATATTGTTAGAAGTAATCATGGATCGTATCAACAATCTCATTGGTAAGGATTAGTATAGCACTATCTTTAAAAATATCTGGATTTGAAGTGGTGCAGTTTATATTTGTATAAGTACTCAACAATAGCCGCTATAGGATCTCCCGTAGAGTTTATAAAATTATCATCTGTAAATGTTACACTAATTGTACATCTCTGCGATCAATATCAGTTTTACCAATTACCATCACCTATATGAAGTATTCATTGTGCAAATTTCTGTCATATATAATTTTCATTGTAAATAACATTTTTTGTAGTATCTTGAGTTAATTCATCTTAATTACGTATTACTACTTCGAGTCCCCTCTTTCCAGTGACACAAGATCTTGCAACATATCACCGACATGAATAAAAACTGTTTTTTTTAAAGATAGAGTCTAATATTCTTTAAATATTGACATTGACTAATAGTAATAATAAAACAAAGGGGATGTTTGGGAGTCAGCGGATCCGTTAGCAGATAGCAGATTCGGAGAGAGAATTGTGAGAGGATATGCTGATTGAATCCGCTATATGCTCCTAAATATGCCGGCTTCCAAACACCCCCAAAATGCGAGTGAAAATTTTTTTCATCTGAAATTGATGGGGAATTTGGTTATTTCATACGGGCATGTAATCATTCTACCTGTCAAGAATTTTCATCCCAAATAATGAACTTTGTTTCAATGAGAAGAGAAGTTAAATGAATAAGTTTTTTGCAGGTAGAATTCTCGTACAATCTAGTGGAATACCAAATCTAGAATGTATTATCATACCTCTTCGAAGGAGTTGGGGTACTATTCCACTGGATGCTACAGACATCACAATATAACCTCTCCCACAAAGGGTTAAACATAATATTTTCTAAATAAATTATCGATAAATGTCTTGTCAGTTCCACCAAGTAAAGAAAAAAGAATAAACCCTCATCACTATCACCTACATATTATTTTATTATAAACATTCTTATGCAAATAAATCAATAAAGGTAATAGCTTTGCATGATCCGTCTTCATTTATTCATTATTATAATATGTCTTCTACTACCTATAGACTATTTATTTCAGATATTAAAACTTCATTCAATACCGACATTTCAGAGAAAATTTTCAAATTTATAGAATTTGCAGCAATTGGCCTTTCAATTTCTAACAAAGCCAGATTTATATTTGTTCTTCCGTCAATTGCAAATCTATTAAAATATAGATTAATGAATTACTTCCTCCATTTGTTTTTTAAGTGTTACACTTTTCGTTTTTAGGTGTTTGCAAATAAATGTTACATTACCATATTTGGAATATTTTGAAGGTTAATATTTTTTACTAATTATAGTTAAATTATTAATTTTTTGATGTTCATTAATAAAACTCAAAAGGAATAAAGTCAAATGTGACTCATCTTATTTTATTTATTTAATTATTGTAATTCTTCAACTAAATCAATTTTGTTAACTTATATTAAATCACGTGTCATACCTAGTGTTACACTTATTAAAAAAGGAAGGGAGTATTTCTTAAAAAATATATTAAAAAATAAATTTTATTTATTTATTTACTGATGGATCTATTCGCACCCCCAATAACTCTTTATACACCCGATTCTTTTATTTATAATACGCTTTACGAAAATATTAATTTACTCTAAACCAATTATCCATAGAATATGAATTTTTACAATTCCATTAATAATTATAATTGTTTTATACTTCCTCCATTTTGTTTTAATAGCTACATTGGCTAATTTGCTACTATTCAAATACATACTTTGATTTAAAGTTTTATCATAGTTATTATTGAAGTTAAAATATAGCCAAGCAGGATCTTGTTAGATTCGGCTCGTCGTGTAATTTTTAAATATGCAACTTTTAGAATTTTTACTTATACCGAAGTTGGGTTATTAGTGGTTTAAGATGTGTATTGGACTGCGTGAAAATGATTTCGTAGCAAATAAAAAAACGGAGGGAGCATTATTTTTAACATAATAATAAAACATAAATAAGATTTATATTATTTATTCTAGATTTACATATGATTTGAATATAATTATAAAATATATTTTAAACGATTAGCAATTTCTATGCCAAAAAAAAAAACGATTAGCAACTATATAATTGTATATTATTTTTAGAAAATATATAATTGTATATTACTTTTAGGATAAGCGACATATTTTTGTAAAAATGTGGCCTATATATACATTAATCTATATATTCAAATATTTTCCATATATTCATTAGTGTATCTTTTCATAATATAAATTCCATATATATACTGAGAAATCTATATAAATTTCAAAATCCAAATCTTTAAAAACTGAAAATTGTGTGAAATCAATATAAATTGGAAATTAAATATCTTTTAAAAACTAAAAATTGGGATTGCCTACACATTAATATATATTTAACATGAATAAATAAATATGATGTGCAATGTACATTTTGATTACATAATTTACAGCACAAAAAATATAATCAAAATTAAGACCAAACCAACACAAAATTATCGGCATTACAAAATGACCTAAATAAATAAATGCGAAAATATAAAATTAGTAAATTCAAAAATGAAAAATAATATAGATAAAATTAAAAAAATGCAAAATTTCAAATTTCAAATCTTTTTAAAAGTGAACATTGTGGGAATTCCATAAAAATTGGAAATTCCATATATTTCAAAAACTGAAAATATATTAATGAATAAATAATTAATTCAAATCTTTTTTAAAAGTGATATTGTGAGGATTCCATATATTTCAAAAACTTAAAATCTCTAATGAATAAATAAATAAATGCGAAAATATGAAATTAGTAAATTAAAAAATATAAAATAATATTGATAAAATAAAAAATACAAAATTTTAAATTTCAAATCTTTCAAATATATTTAAAAGTGAACATTATGGAAATTCCATATATTTCAAAAACTGAAAATTTATAATAAACAAATAAATATAAATACAAAAACCTAAAATTAATAAACTAAAAAAATGCAAAAATCTATAAAAATTAGAAATTTGAAATGGAGACACCACATTAAATGTAGGATGGTTTGTTCACTAATGTTTTAATATATATAGACTAGTAATTAACCCGTCGAGACTCGACGGACATAATTATATATTTCATATAATATATATACTTATATTATATAAAGTAATAATAAATTATAAAATGTGCAATTATTTTATATATATTGAAAAGAGGGTGTATATGATAATATAATTTAATTATTTTTAAAACTAACAAATAAATCATATTATACCATATACTTTAGCTTCTGTTGCTTGTCCGATACAAATCTAACATATTAATAAAAATAATTATTAAAATAATATTTTGTTAATTTGAAATTTAAGTTAAGATAAAGTAAAATTTAAATATAAGTATTAAGCATAATATGAAAAATTTCCTCATAATTTGCTGAAAATTTAATGGGAAAATGAGTAAATGACCCATATGGTCCAATATTCGAGCAAAATTTTCCAAACAGTCCAAAAAAGATCGAATTAACTGAACATGTCCACTAAATACCTTAATCATTGCCGAACCCATCCATGAACCGGTTTTTTCGCTAATTATTGCTGAACCCGTCCATTAAAATACCCTAATTGATGGACCAGTTCGGCGATGAGTGGCTTTTTAATGGATGGGTTCGGCAATGATTAGCGGAAAAACCGAATTCATGGACGGGTTCAGCAATGATTAGGGTATTTAGTGAACCGGTTCAGTTAATTCGATCTTCTTTGGACTGTTTGAAAAATTTTGCTCAAATATCGGACCATTTGGGTCATTTTCCCAAAATTTAATTGCTGAAAATCTCATTGGTAGGGGCTAGAATAGTGCTATCTTTAAAATTGCTTGAATTTGAAGTGGT